>CAAKHB010007911.1:123694-180793 GCA_901007665.1 Aeoliscus strigatus | reverse complement strand
GTACATAGATCATACATTTATTTACAAATGTAACACTCAACATCACTGAATGAAAACAAACCGACACCTCCAGAGTATTTTTTACTTGTTCAGTTACTCTGTAGACTGTTAAATACCCCTCATACTTCTTCATACCTGCTGCTGTTATTTTCTTTTTCTGCACATTCTCGTCTTGTCCCCATACCTGTTGCTAGTGAATATTTTGCACATTTCACCTCTAAAATTGTATAATCCGTAAAGGGCTTATTTTATGTACATTATTTTTAATTATCACACATACACGTATATATTTGTTGTTTTGTTTTGGTCCATTCTTGTCCAGGAAAGGTGAAGCTGACACCGACTTCTCTGCCTTCACGCTGTCCACATCCAGACGAGTCCTCTCGTTCCTCCCTGCGACAACACGTTCAATGGCCGCCTTTCCTTGTGTGCTAACGTCCACATCACAGCGACAAAGTGTCCAACATCCAAACAAATCGTCTCCGCTACTTTCGCTGACAAACCTCTTCTCTTCTGACCACTCGGCAGTGAACGAGCTCCGTCTTTTCAGCATGTTAACATTCCGTTAACGAGATGACTGACACAGCTAGCTAGCACCTGGGAACAGGGGGCGGCTTGTTTACATTTTCAACCAAT
Source organism: Aeoliscus strigatus (assembly GCA_901007665.1). Taxonomy (NCBI): domain Eukaryota; kingdom Metazoa; phylum Chordata; class Actinopteri; order Syngnathiformes; family Centriscidae; genus Aeoliscus; species Aeoliscus strigatus. The sequence continues at coordinate 180,157 of CAAKHB010007911.1, read as the reverse complement.
GACAGATCAGAGAATTGAGTGACGTCGCTTTTAGCCAATGACTTTTAACCAATCTCGTTTCTTAACCGAAATTATATGCAGCGTTGTGTTCTGGACCATGAAGCAGGATTTTGTTTTTAGCGAGATAAATTCAGGATTAACACTGGGTGTTTTTGTACCACAAAGCCAGATTTCGTTTTATCAAGACGTGTCCCCATGGTAATTTACTCTGAACTGATCCTGTGAACAACACCACCCACTGGCCAATGAAGACAGGTGGTGAGGAGAGAGTTACGGCTTGAAAGAATCTTCCGGGGCCGATCTGACCTGTTAAATTTCACCGAATTCGACCGATTCTCACGCCCTGGCCTGGTGGACATCTGGGCCGTCCACTGCCCGTTGGCCCTGACTGGACCACAGACAGTGTTCATCACCCTGTTCCTGGAACCCTCAAACACATGATGTCAATGATCTTTTTTTCACTTTGCCCCTGATCATCTCTAACACAGATCCATCAGGATGATTTTATTCAAACTGTCGCGGTCATGTACTTTCCTTCTGTGCGTCACCTGAGGAGGAGTAAGGGGGAGTGGTGGTACTTGAGTGAAGTAGTAAAAGTAGGGGTGGTGGGGTGGTGGTGGTGGGGGGGGGGTCTCCTACCTTTTACTGACCGCTGCCTTGTTTGCTCACTCGCTTGCACTGTTTTTAAGGTTTTGTGGGATTCACTGTTTGGATTTTACCCTTAATAAATGAAAGTAAACAGCAGACGTTGGAGCCTGTAGTTTTTATTGTTTAGTCCAAATGGAAGCACGTCTGTCAAACTCCCTTTGTCGTAGATTTCACCTAATACAGACGATCAACTTGGTATATTGATCTGATTGAACTGAATTTAAACACTCAAGTTTTATGTTTGTTCTTCGAGGGATTCACGGATGTTTGTCTTTCCTACACTATCACTGACTTCTCCTCCTACTTTTCCAGCATTAACCTCTTCGGCCTGGGAACCCGCCTCTTGTACGTGCACGTTCACGGGTCTTGATAACCAGCTTCGTGGTACAGGACCCTGGTGGAACTCCAAAAAGGACGACAAATAAACATCCGGCTTGAGGATCCGCCAGACGTCGGACGAGGCTTTTCAATTCCGGACTGTCCGACCTAAATCCGGACGTATCTACTCCAACCACTCTAACGTCCACGAAACTCATTCTGTGTGTGTGTGCGTCTTCTTATTGGTCATAATTAAAGTTGAGGTTTACGCTTCTAGTTAAAAATGACATATTCTCTCTGAGCTGCGTTATATTTTCTTACCCAGAAAATATCAGTAACTCATCTGTTCCCGCGCTGAATAAACTTTGTGTCATGGATATGTGCTGGAGTTTCCCGAAAGGAAATTAATTCTGCAGAATTTCTCAATATAGCACGGCATTGATCTGTTTGCCGTCTTTGGTTAGATGGAAACTTTGATAGCGCGCCAACTCCGGAACACACGCGCCTGTAAAGCTCCACAGCTCCATGATAATGATGTCATTGTGATGTGGGGATACGTTTCATGTAGCGCTCTGGAAGTGTCTCAAAGGTGATGTCGATGTGTCGGCGCAGACGGCTTCCTAATGAGACCACGTGAGGTAAACACGCGCATAAACCTCTGAGGCATTAATCCTCCATGAGGGCAAAGAACTGTCAGTCAAACCCGGCACATCACCTTAATCTTGGAAGCGGCAAAGACGTCGGAATCAAAGCAGACGCGATGTTCTCGAAACAGAAATAAATTCATTAGACAGAATTCACATAGGAAGCAGAAATGTCTGCGTCCACACTAGCACATCGCCCAAATCTGCTATCTTGCACTTTTCTTTTCTCCAGAACAGATGCGAGCCATCGTGATTCACCCACCGTTGTCTCCCTGCGCATCGCTCGGGCGGGTAGTCATTTATTATCACTCCATTATGTCAGGTAGCCAAACGTATTTCATTTGTTATGCGTGCCGGGGTGACAAAGGGGTAAATGTTCTTGCTAATTTAATGACTATTGAGACAGAAAATTGGATCTACTTCAGGGAGCCGTGATGAGTGTTGTGATGCCGGAGCCGCCAATTTCTTCGCCGAGATTAATTAAAGTGAAATTTGCATGGGATCCAGGACAGTCACCCATCTCCTGGACGCATTTCCTGGAGGAGACCAGGGTTCCAGGGAAGAGTCTACGTGAACCGGCGGGATTATCAGAGGTGAGCAGGACGGAGAACGCAACGCAGAAGTCTAACGTCGGAACAAAGGACGATGAACCACAGGGCACCGATATGAAGACACAGCTGGAACAAAACAAGACCCAGAAGGGGGGGGGGGTCGTTACAGCAGAGAATCAGTGTGAAATGTAGCTCGGCACTGAGCCTCAGAGTCAGTGTTTGTATTTAATATTATCAGGAAAACACCTTCCTTTATCAGTGCACAACTACTGAAACACCCCCAAGAGGGTAAGAGACACCGCATGTAACGGGACTGAAGCGTCTGCAACGAGCTACAGCCAGCGAAAGGACTGAAATATTTCAAGCCCAGTTTACACGACAAGACAAAAGACATAGTTCCATGACCAGACGGGTCAGCACAGATGTCCTGAACGCACTCACTGAAACCACCAGGATCACAGCCGACTTCAGATGTAAACAAACATGGCGGCCGACGGTCCACGCCGCATCCACCGTTGTCAACTTTTCAATTCTCCATCCGCAGGCACAACCTGTGAGCTGGACATCTGACGGGGATACTTGTCGAGAGAGGACCGGGATGGGATGCTGCAGAAGAAAAGACCAAAAATAGCACAGGGAAGCGACACTAGTAGCGCCACCCGATGGCGGTTTAGAGCTGATGTAACACATGTATGACAAAACTTAATGACCGTTTCTGTTCCTCTGTCAAATGACCGTGGTATAAGCGGGTTAATCAGCGCGTAGGCGTGCGTTCAACGGTTTTAAGGCCCTCTGCGTCGGGTGGTTCTTCCCGGTCATGTCGTACATTTCCCTGCTGTAGGACTAATAAATGCTCAACTTATCTCACATGCTAATGCAACATCCCCTGCTTTTCTGTTTCCTGCCCTCTGTGTAACATGGTAACGCTGACATTGTTGTTAACTGCTACCACGGAAACGCACTGATTCTCCATGAGACCTTATGCAGAGTTCACACAAGGTCAGGGTCTGTATCAGAGTCCTCCTACGTCACCCTGTCCTCACCCACATCACTGCTGTTGTCACAACTAGCAGCTTTAAAAACAAATACTATCAGAATCGTTTCCTGTGACAACGAGTCCTCAGTGATCTCGCTGGCACCGTTTCCATGGCACCACCTCTGGGTTCAGACATCATGGTCATTTCATACATTTCATACATTTCAATGAACTGGATAATTCCAGAAATCATCCACTCTCTCTAATCTTTAGACAGGAGATCAAGCTCCTTTCTTCCCTTTCGTAGTAGACAGGAGCTTATCTTCTGTCTCAGGATGGATTCTGATTGGACGCGAGTTGTCTGTAAAGTCTATTTTGCAGTTTTTTTTTGGACAAAGCAAAAGTTAAATTCAGGTGTCGGTGGGAATTAGGGCCTTTTTATAAAATAATGGGGCTCGCACTGAAACGCCTCTGATGAAACTTAATGAAAGAAGAGGCAGTGAACAGAGTGAATCCAGGAAATGCAGTCTCTGACAGAAAAACAAAAGAAAGGAGAACAATTCAGCCCTGAGACGGTGACTAACAGCAAGAGGGACTGACGCTAATTAAAGACCTACATCACAAACACATTTGTCCTTATTTTCTTTGCGGAGAAATGATGAGCTAACAAACTTAATTAAAACATAAAAAAACTGTGTTTTCTTATTCTGTTGAGGGGAGAGTAACTGATTCACAGCAGAGTTGTAATGTTTACCACAATAGATTATTTAGGACTTCTCAGCCAGAGCCAGAAGTACTTCCAATATATTTATGTATTTCACATGTAATCCAAGATTCGACACAGGGTGGCGCTGCACTGGCTGGTCATGTGCCTTCATAATGTGCTATCACAAAACAATAAAAACCCTCCTCATGGGCGGAGATAAATCCCACCCACCAAATGCACTGAAGGACCTTTACGACAGCATGAACCATCCAAGAACAAAGGTCACATCCATTTTTCTTTTATACAGTATCACACATTCCAGAATCTCATGTAAATATTCAACATTCTAAATAACTTACGAGTGATATGAAGAACAAAGGATGGACCCCAACGCCTGCACTGGCCAAGGAAAGCTCGCGATGGAGGGAATTTGAGGGTTGATGTGTGCTTGTGATGCATCCTTCCCCCTTGTCTACCACACAGATAGTCTGATTTCAGTATTATATATATATAAAGACATACTTTCAGACTGTTGACTGACAAATTTCGACCGGAAGAACAAAGAGTGACTGGCCAGTGACAAGTCACCAGAGGCTGCAATCCAAAGCCGGCGCTCACAACACCAAACTGGCATGTAGGGACAATAATTCATGTATTATTTACGGCGGTTCAGAGGGGAATACTGTTCCGTATTTCAGCCATTCAGACAGAGCAGCCTTGATGCTGAACTGAAGGAGACAGAACAGACGCGGTTCTTGTGGAAGAGCAGCGGACTGAGAGCACCTTGACAAAAGAGAAGGTTTTTAAAGCGACGCCATTCACCGTCTGCCACTCTCTCCTGTCGCCAGTGTTCCTGACATCACTGCACATAACGCGACATTTGAAAAAGGGGATGGACGCAAGCACGGTGCGACAAGTGGTCACGTTGATTTGAGTCACAGACAGTCGCCTCAATTACTCCGAGTTGGGCCGCTTACATAAGCACTTGTTGTGAATTATGTAACACTCCACACGATTAAATTTTAAATGCGTCTCTCTTTGTAGGAGCTATAGTTGGGCACTTAAATGTTTTGTGCTGGATTCGGAGGTATCAACACGCACTGACGTGAGTTCCGTGGCAGCGAAACACAAGTCCCTCGAGCTGAGTGCACATTTGTGACGCAGCCGGAGAGGCCGGGTGGCTCTCATTAAAACCAAACTCCTCAGACAAGACGGAATGTGGCACGCTGACTTTGTTTTTGTTTTGTTTTTTTCCAGAAAGTTTCACAAGAGGCGTCAGCAGCAGAGGGGAGCATGTCGACTCCGTGTCGGGAAGATTCGACAGCTGCTCTTAAGCTTTTGTGTCGTGTGGAAAATGTGGAAGCGCCGCGGCGAAGGCTGGGGAGCAGGTGGGCTGGTTTACACAACAGGGCATTGGTCAATAAGGATTCTCTCATGCTCGCTGTTGCAAGCCTTAGAATGTTCCTGATCATCTCACAAAACACACAAAAAGCACCTCTTTCATACTAACGGAGCCACTGGACGGGGTTGCTTTGATGTCCAGTTCATTACAAGCGACATCATGCCCCCCCGCCCACGATATATACACATATATATTTTTTCATCAGTCTGATTTATACATAATAAAAAGGAAATTTGACAATTAGACTGTCAGTGTGAAGAGTTACAATCAAATATAATGTGACTCAGTGGCATGGAGCGTTGAACACTAAAGCCGATTTTAGTTGAATAACTTTCTCTCATCAAAATGCATGTCGCTTTTGTACAGCTCCTGTCAGCCTCACAGGAATGCAGAGGTATCTGAATGGACAGTGTGAAAGCAAACTGGAACACTTGACCTCTGCGGTATTTGTGCCACGCACTGAGAGAATGAGGAAAACAAAAACAGGGTCTTGGGAAAAAGAAAAAAGAAGAAGAAAAAAAAAAAAAACAGCCCTTGGCTGCGGGCGAGTTAAGATCCTTGATTATACAATCCAATCTCACAGTGCACCACCCCCCCGCCACACCCGCCCCCCTCACAGGGATCATGAATGTTTCATCAGAGTTGGCACAAAGAGAGCTCAAATACATTTTTCATCATCGTTCATTGTAATCATTTGAAGCCAGCAGCCTTCAGACTCACAACTGTACACAGAGAGCGGCTCGCGCTGGCTGCTCCGTATTCCAGGAGGTGCATGGCAAAGGCGCCATGATTAACTGCTCTTCCCAAAGTGCAATCTGTGTGCAAGTAACTGGAGTAACATTTAAAAGGGAGGACGCCAGGCTTTCTCCTCGGCACAGACTGACAGTGAGGGAAGACTCCTCCATCCGCCATTGATCAGAAATGTGCACGTTATTGTGAGACGCCCTTAGGCCTAATTAAATATTAAACCTTTTATTGGCTCCTGCAAAGGTACTTGTAAATACATTTCATGCCAGGGAAAGCATCAAAGATTCCAAATTCCCCTCCTGACACAAAGTTGAGGTTATTGCCACTCTACCCCCTCCACCCAAACCATTTAGGCGCATTTAGAATGATGAAAGAGGAGGGAAATTGCCATGGACGGCTTCCAGGGAAATGGATAGTATGGGCAGTCTATGTGAGGAATTCTATGTTCTCTACAGGGTTGTACTGTAAATAGACGGGGTCGCCTCGCGCTTCGCCCTTAAGTCTAATTATCAGATTAAAACAATGATATTTGAACGATGAAAACAGAAGCTGACCTGGTTTACTGACCTGAACGTGTTGTAGCCGGACACACGCGTGCTGCGTCTCCATGTAATCAGAGACCTGCGTCACTCTGCGGGACGCCAGAGCGCGGCCGCTCATAAACAACAGGTGACAGCACATCCGACGCGACTGTCCCGCCGAGGCGCCTTAATTGATGGTCCTGCCTGACTTGAGCCGATAAATCAGAAGCTCCATCATCAAAAGAACCACCAGCTATCATGTCACAACCCCCGGGCAAAATAAATGGATGGGAGTGTGGTATAAAACAGATATTGGCCTTCACTTGCTTGGTGCCAGACATAAATCTTGTCTCATTTTTTGAATCTACAGCTGAGGTGCACCGGGCTGGAGCCTTGACATAACAGACAGTGTACGGAAGCCAACAGTAGATGGAGCCCCTCACTTAAGCTGCGCCTGCCAGCGTCTGCAGACACATTCCATCAATATGTTCCATCCAGTTCTGTATCATCACCATTCCACGGTGTTTATGTTGAACGCCTGGTGTTTGTGTGTTGCCCATCGGAGCTCGGCAGCAGGTTGACTCTGCTTGACTGCCTCTGACGTACAGTTGAAAGTAGAAGCCACAAAAAACTGCTGCAGTGATCTTCTGCAGCCGCTCGACCAGATGTGGTCACTGTGAAGGCCACAGAATGTAACTGACATGACGCATTCAACCCATCAGTGACCCCCGACCATACACGCTGTCCTGAAGACGTCGCTCCCTTCAGGATAGATAGTGTCGCTGCTGGATAAAAGTGATCGGTCAGAACAACTAACCTTTCTTCTTTGTGAGGACAAAAGAACTTATATCGACTCCAAACCACGGCGTCAAGGGGAGGAATGGATGCCACAGTGTTTGTTAGCCGGAGGAGCATCGTGGGAGATGAACACAATGAGAGATGACATTTATGAGAAACGAAGTAGAAGAAGAAGCCGTGTGGAAAGCTGCTCGGGAGCCCAAGTGTGGATGGCACTTCCCAGCTGATTACCGCTACAAGTGAAGAGGAGCACGTGGGCGTGAGGAGAACCCGTCGGCATGTTTGAGCTTTTGATAACAAAAGCCCGGATAGTGGAGAGGGCTGGCAGCTCGTCGCCCACCGGGGGAAATGTGGCACCGTAATCAACGGGCTAACAACTGGAGCTTCTACAGCCGGAACCTCCAACGTGGACACGTCAACATACATGTGCTCAGGACAACTAACAAAAAGACATTTATTTCCCAAGCCTGTCCGCGCTCGCACCTCCAAATACATTTGCGCAGCAGTGGTGCCGCGCCAGATTGAAGGTACGTGTGGGAATAATCAATCACCAGAGCCTCCCTCTGGTCAAATCAAGCCTGTCCCGGTGTGAGAGGAAGGCGACGCCAGCCGAGCAGAGACAGGCGCGAGCTGGCTGCCGGCACACGGAGCATGTCAGGGCAGTAACTGACGTCCAAGGGCACATCAATCTAATGACAGATGGATGGACGGACCATGATTAGGGCAAGGCTGTCGGCTTCGACTGGGACACAGCACGCCGTCCACATACCTGCATCCGTAAAGTCTTCCACCGAAGGAGAACTTTTCTCATGAATATATTAGATGACGGAGTAGTGGTGCTTTGTGAAAAAGTGGAGTCATGGACGTTGCAAAAAAAAAAAAAAAAGGTTCTTGAAGTATTGTCAGTTCCACATAACTAACTGCAAATAAAAGCTTTTCTGCTGTACTTTAGAATCACCAACAAATTCAGGCTCCATCCAGTTTTCAACAGCATAAATCCTGGACCTGGACATCTGCTGATGCTCCATCTTCTTCCATGAGTGTCCAGGCTGTTGCATCTGGCATTCTGCTATTTGTCAAGGTCAACTATTTCATCAGTGTGGAAAAGAAATCGGAGTATAACTATGTTTGAACAGCAGGATTCAGGGAAATGAGGAAGCTCAAGAGCAGCCCACAAGTGTAATTGGTCTCCTGGCATCCTCACACAGGGCTTGATTAACATGCCTTTGAAGCATTCCTGGCAAATTTGCCCACGGAACAAAGACGCAGCAGATAATAATGATCAAGAATTTCATCCAGTTATTGACAGACAAGGTGTTGAAATGTCTCGGACATCTGCTTTTGATGTGGATTTCATAGATACACTCAGACGCTTTAAGGTGCAGTTATCTTTAAGAAGCCAGACTGGATTAAGTAGAAAACGGTAGTAGAAGAAGAAGTCTTCAGGGTGAGCGAGAGTAACATTGATATTCTGTCAAGCAAGGACAAGGATTGTTTTTTTTTTTTTAAATATCTGCTTCCACCAATAACAGGCTGACTGGATTACACACCAATGAGGGCTGATTGTCGGAATCCTACTCAACATTGTGACACATTTAATCATGTCTATATTGCTTGTACCAGTTCTGGTGAGGGTGACTCGAGGTACAGTAAGTGTACCACAGATGGCGCATACCGGAAGAGGCAGCAAGACAGCGACCAGAAAATTAAAGAACTGGTGTCTAGAACCAACACTGAGTTATGACTTCTGTTGTGTTTTTGCTTTTCGGCTAACCTCTCACTTATTCTCAGATAATCAAAATACATGCGAGTCTTTGTATTCAATTACTGGCAAACGCTATTTCTACCAGTCCCGATAACGAGTTGGGAATTGAAGACCTGACCTTTTCCGCAACTTTGACTTTCATCTATCACCACCGCCCATGAATCACCGGGCCGACATTAAGAGTCTCCGCTGAACCGAACTGCAAGTTTGTCGTCTGTGGGAGCAAAGGAGAGTGTGCCAGCAGCATACTCTATGCTAACATGCTGATGTGCATTTGTTTTTGCGGGTATAAGGCATATTTTTGGTCGGTATTTCAAGCCATATTCACTCGTGACCAAAGTGGGGGACTGAGTGGATCCTATGGTGGTTCAAATAAAAGGATGTGTCAAATTTAGAGTCACAATCAGATTCATTCCCGAGCAGAGTTACTCACGGTACAAAGACTTTGCCCTCGTATGAGTGAAGGCTCGGATCAAGACAACATTTCAGCATCACAGGGCCACGGAGTTACACATATTTGCACTTAAGAGGTCCCTAATTCAACCATGGTGCTAGACATCGACGGAACAGCCCGGAGGGTGAGTGCCTCGCTCGCTGGACGCTTTAAGAAGCTGGTGAGGTGGGTGTTGATCGATGATTCACTCCATCCACAGGTCTAAAATTACCACATGAAAGAATACTGTTAAATCAATTATCATCATCGTGTTTCATGAGTCATCAGACGGCGGTTCCTGTCAGCTGTGGCCCGAGCCGTTCTTGATGTTGTCCTTACAAACTGTCAGCTGACTCTCCGAGTTGCTCTTTCCTTGACGGGTCAATCTGCTACAGTAGCAGGGATCAGCTGGGGTGGTCGATGTCCGAAGCAATGTGATAGGGATCTGAACAATAATCTTAGCTGTTGGTTGGATTTTCTTTTAAGAACTAAATGTTTCTCAGTAGTATTTACCCTTCTGTGGAATTCCACCCCAAAACACAATTCCCAGGTTCATTTAATTGATTTTAGATGAGCAAACGCTGATAGATGGTGCATGGATTCACCTGCTCTCCCCTTTAATCTCTTCCAGATGTGCCCAGTTCATGTCTGCTGTTCATGGCAGAAAGAAGATATTTCCGAGACAAAGATGCAAATACCTTTCTGGGGTGGATTTTCTGTGTTGAGTCACCAGATTATATAACTATGCTACTAAAATATTGCTTTTATAGCGAAGAGGCAAATTTAAGATTGCGTGATTTGAAGAACCTTGGCTGTATTTCACAACCGTCACATCATATTTGGAGAAAGAAATGCTAAAAGCAACCTGCACTGTAGTTCAGTCTCATGTACTTCAAACTTTCTTGCGTTTTGACATCCTTAATGCACTGTTGATGTCTGAGGCATATTTCCAGTTGATTTATCATATGTTTTTCCTGTCTTTATGTGGTATATTAGTACATAAGTAATATCAGTCACTGTTCCTCATGTTTGCTGCCTCATTAGCAATCTAGGTCTGTGCAATATTCACAAAGGTATGAGTTGATGCTCAACTCGCCTTCCCAGAGCATGTTGCAGGTTGATCACTTCATTAAAGCTGATCTACTGTATGTTTAAGTTTTAAAATCTTCACCTTCTTTGGAAAACACTTCAAATCAGATCAAGGCAGAACAGAAAAGGAGGTTAACTCCTCCACGAGCATCATCCAGTTTAACTCAGCTGCGTTTGATCCAAACTCTCTAACAGTATATATCCTTGGGAGAGCCAGTGAGCGCTTGCTTCTTACATGCATATTCAAACAGAATAGAGAAGAAAGGGGTAAACAATTAAAGAGTTGCGGTGCACATTTGCGAATCTGGAGCAGAACTCTGTTGACAGAGGGGAATTAATGTGATATCATAGAATCCTGTGGTGTCGTACACTACAGTTACCTACAAGAGGCAAAATGGAAATGAGCACGCTGGAACCTGTGTTCCCGTGTTCTATCTATCTATCTATCTATCTATCTATATGGTGTGTGTGTGTGTATGTGTGTGTGTGAGTGTGTGTTTTCAACTGCACTTCATCTCAGATGATTATGTCCAGAACAAGTGCAGGTTGCATGTCTAGAGGTCACATGTCACATCCTTCTATTCAAGTTTTGTTGTTCACATTTTAAAAGATGACTTCATTTGCCGCCTTGGAGAACGAGCAATTAGATCACGTTATCGCTCCAAAGCAATCTGCCGTACGAATTGGAATTAATTAATCTGCTCCAAAAACGAATCCTCCGGTGCCCTCAGCAGTCTCAGGTTCATATCATGCAATACCATCGCAATGTTACCTGTCACTGTGCAGCTGCGCTGACTGGAAAGCGCTCTGACATTTAACACAGCTCCTTGTAAGTGCAGAGGGAGTGGCTGCAGATGCTTCGCCCTTACATGTCAAAAAATGTCCTGTTCATTTTGCTTTGCTTTTGGTCTGCCGATGGCCCCGATCAAGAAACACATTAAAACCCTGCTTGCAATTTATTTCCAACAATAGGATTACCTTTTACCTGAGATTGTGTGGCATATTAGTTGTAATGAATTTTTTTTTTGTTCGAGTGCACGTTTTTACATGAAGATTGTGTAGTCTTGGAGCACAGATAAAACCACTGAGGCTTTGGAGTCTGTGATTCTGGGCTATAAAATAATAAGAAGAAAAAAGGTAAAAATGTTTAAAAAGTTCCCACAACACGTATGGTGTATCAGACAACTGTATTTTTTGAAAAGTAAAACTATTTCTAGATAAGGTAATATTACAACAGTCCTGTTGAAATGGAGTTGAAAACGAGAATGAAGCACTCAGTTCTTTGTTGGTTCAAATGAAGGCACCCTTTTGAAGCCATTTAGGAGTCGGTAGCTCCCACATGGTTGATGTTTAACTGTTCAAACACAAGTCTGAACAACTAAGATGAAACGAGAGCAAATAGCACTAAATCTGGCATGAAAAGGATGCCTCCTACAGCTATTTATGTCTTGGAACAAATTTCTAATTCAAAAATATCACACAAACTTGAACACAGCTGGCCTAAAGTTAAGATGAACTCAGAAACTATGTCAACGTCACATGAACACACACACACACACACACACACACACACACACACACACACACACACACACACACATATTTCATGAGGTCAATACTTTGCTTCTTCTGTCATGGTCAATAAAGCATCAAACAATGTTTTTTTGTCTGACATCATCAGTCTCATGCCATCTCCATTTGGAAACGCTGTCAGGTCTTTGGAGGATTTCATGGCGGAGATCAAAGCACGGCGTACTTTCTGTTTTTACCCGACTGCATAATAGATCAAGGCGCGTAATGAGGCAACCTGAAAGGTGATAGTTCACATGATGAAAGAGGTCGCTGCTTTACGTTTGTCAAACAAATGCGTACAACTCTGAAATCCAACCACTTCATGCTTCCTATGCGGTAATGACTGCGATTAGGATTAATTGCATAACTTGATCTCTGCTGACATGCATTATGCTGAGTCATACTGGTGTATGTCACCTGATAGTGAATATCAGTGCAGTGAGTGGGTTTGACATACACTTTGTGTGAAATGATTAGCCGGGCCTATTAAATGATATTATCAAGAATGTTTGATGAGACATTTCGGGGGAATGCAAAGTCATTAACCTTCTCTAAAAGCTCCCTGGATACAACTGTGTTTTCATAATTCCACTTTTATTTCGGTTCAACTGACAATTTATTTTATTTTATTTTATTTTATTTTATTTTATTTTATTTTATTTAACGGATGCTAGCATACAGCTGCACATGCTGGGATTAACTATAGGCTTTTGGAATTAAAACTAAATATATATACAAAGTCAAACCTTTCAAAACTTTTACACATTTTAATTGATTGATAAATTATTCATACAAATATGAATGTTTTATGGTAGGGTTACAAAATGGAAAATACATCATTAAATAATCAAATGCAAATGCAAACAAAATACCTCTGCAGTTGGAGTTAGTTATTAAGAACTGCCCACGACAGCCATCAGGTAACAGTTATCAACATTGACCCCTGTGCAACCTAAAGGACGTCGCAATCAGGCAGAGGCCTCACGCTGTGATTTCATTCCGGTGGATCATCAATACTGTGAACGATAGGGAAAGTGAAATGAATCTATTGGTCTTACTGTCAGTCAGACCGTGCACAGCAAGGCAACACACCCCCAGGGGGGATATTGGTGTTTCATTTTCACTTAACCCTCTGTGTCTGGGTTGTTGAGGAGTGATCGGAGAGGAACGCGTTCTCCCAAGCTCCGTAGATCTGTCACTCACACGTCGGACATGTCAAAATTCATCGGAGAAATGTCTTGTTAACCGTCGATTGTCATACAGGTCCTTCACAAATGTCCTGTCTTTCAGAACACGCTTATACTCGCGTGTTTTTCTCTGGTTTAATTCAACGGTGTGGTGAGCTCTGCTCATTGTTTGTCGAGTATAATTACAAATTCCTGTTATTCCTGTGGATACAAACACAGCAGGGTTCTAATTTGACTTACTAATGCTCACAGCCGTATGACTAATTCTGTGAAGGGCGAAGCAACACACTCGAAAGATGGGCTGCAGAACTGTCAGGAGTCGGATCACATGCCTGTCTTCCTGTTGGTATGATAAGCTCAGCTGAGGAGGGCCATCTGGAGAGGGCATTAGGAAAAGTCCCTACTGATAACAGAAGACCATACAATCTTTTTCTTCTGTAAAACACACAAAAAAAACTCTTACCTGACAATGCAAACTGCTAATATTCTGTGATGGTGCACGATTACAAGGTCAAGCAAGGTGACAGACTTCTAATTAGTCTGTTTCTATATGACAGCGTTATGCAAGTATGGTTTTAATATGCTGATGAAAATGTGTGAAAAGACCATACAATCATTAGGGAAACTATGTTCTAAACAAAAACAAACCCACGCTGACATGCTTTTAAGCCTCCTCTGTGAACATAATGGATTTGGACTTCAATTCCCCGCACATTCGCTCTCACTAGTTGCTTTTACTGCAAATGCAAATTGAATTCTACAACTTGTTAGGAACTTAAAAAAACCAATGCAAACAAAAAAAACAATGCAATTAAATAACTTAAAGTTACAAGTTGAAATAAATAATTATTGACATTTCCTTTTCTTTATCTGTCAGTTAGCGTGCTTTACCTTCCTTTCAGTGCTTACTTTATGTACACTTTGTCATGTTCCATCAGGTGGCTTCATGCACTGATGCAGGTAACCATCTTGGGCTTTATATGGTAAAACAAAAGGCACTTCACAGTGAAGTAGTGGTGGAAAAATGCCAAGAGGAAAATGGTTTAAAATGGCTCAATATTACACTGAACATAAATGATGGCAATAAAAAAAGACAAAGAACAATGTGTGAGAAAGGATCCAGAGCGATGAATAACATTACATTTATGATCATTGCCACAAAAAAAAGACCAGGAAAGTGTCAGTGAATAATAAGGACACATTGTGGTTTAAAGTGGAGTTTTACACAATGTCACATGCGTCCGCGTGCGCCCACAGTTGCAGCTTCAGAACCTGAATTCTGTCACAGCTTCAAAGCAGATAAAGAGCAGAGCTTTTTGCCCTTATGTGCCAACTTTCTGATAAGCACAAAGAGACATCTTAACCACTTGTCAGTCAGCTATCGTCGCGGCAGGTCAAGGAAGAAAACAAAACCCACCCTCCTCCATCTTGCCTATCTTGGAATAAATTGACAAACACAGCGGGGAGAGGCAGTAACCGCCACTGCTAAACCTGCTCAACTTTCACCAATTCAACACTGAGACGCACCAAATAATCCTGTGCACACGGAGGCCCGGGCCCCTAGAAGTGTAAATAAGAATTTCCGCTCTCAATGTCGGCTCTATAACATGGTGTCAGGTAGCTACAATGAATGTAGAGAGGCAGAGGGAGTAATCAGCCAACCTTCGCCTCGCTGAGATGGAGGGCCACCGCCGCACACACAAACAACCAATCACAGCAGGACAGTGATTGATGTCTCATCCTGCTTTGAAATCTATCACCCCGACCAAGTGGCTGTCGAGACCTCTCCTGACAGACTGTTAAACACAGCCGAATATGCAGCACTCCGGAACATAATTAATTCTGTATTATGTAGGCTTGAACTGTCAAAATCTGCATTTAATACACTCAGGACGGAAGTATCAACATGTTTTCATGACTAAAGCTGTGCTATATTTCGCCCTGTATGAAGCTAAAAAAATTATGATGAAAACGTGATTTCTACGGCGAAAACTGATGAATGAGAGCAACGCATTGCTGTTAGGAAACAAGAAACAGAATCTGAAATAATGATTTCGATCGTTTTTCTTCCGACGGCGGACGAATGTAGAACGTAGACGACTTGCACTCACGTTTCTGACTTCATTTCAACACTTCATTAGCAGACATCCAAAGCAGTGTGAGCGTTGTTGATTTATTCTTAGACCTGTGAAATCACACTGCACATCTCGCCAGTGTCATTTTTCCTTCCTCTCCCTTAAGACTTTTCACCAAAATACTGCAAGCAGGAGGCAGCTCCTCGTCCCCTTGAAGGTTCTCACTGCGTTCTCAGCAGTTTCCAGACAGCGTCTAACAAGACTTTCTCAAACATGAAAATGCTTCTGAAACGCACCATCAAGTCTTTTCAAACTTTTTTTTTTTTTTTAAACATGCAAGGGTTACAAATCACAGTCAAACAAATTCTAAAGGCACATTAATGCAGATGTAGCTGCTTTGGAGCATTGCAGACAGCACTAAAAGCTATTCAATGAAATGATCTTCCTGCTTGTTGGTAATGAAAGTGAGAGCGTCTTGTCTGATAACAGCCTCATTGCCTTCGTGACGTTGTGGTACATGAACTCCACCGTCGATCATCTTACCATTTTATTGACGCCACACTGGAGATAATTAGGCCTAACGCCATATGTAATGGACACATCAAATGATGCAAATCTATACAGGACGCACGTGCGTGAGTGAAACGAAGCAAATTGCAAAGGATGACATTCATTCTTCTCGAGCGCTGGAGCTGTGACAGGCGGAGAGCAGACACTAATTTAGCATTTCAAAGCCACTCCGCTGTTCACATCACAGATTATACCTAGAATCGCTATCCACAAATATATTTTTAGTCTGCTGTCCCCACTGGCTGCTTCCCCGGGGAAATAACCATCCGAGGCGCCGACATCCACTGTGCGTTCTCTATAGATGTATGAGACGCAGGCCTGAATTGTCAGGGCCTAAAAAGGTTCTGTGCCGCTGGGACGGTCACTGTCTTTGTTAACGCCTGTCCGTCAAACTATCCCCTCCTCAATGATCCCGAAACATGCCACATAGATGAGATGTACTGGATAACGGAGAAACAAGTGCAGAACGACACAAAGACACCGATTGATTTTGCGTCCCACTCTTATCCTTTAAAAAACTCCTAATTAATAGAAAAGTATTTGTGCGTGGGCTTCCACTTAGTTCAAACAAAGACCTAATCATAGAGCATCAGTGGGGAAAAAAAAAACAGTTCTTGGCAACGGGGTGAGCATTGGCCTGGATTCTGAGGAAAAGTTTGTTCCACTTTCTCTCCACTTTTCACTGGTCTCACTGCGCTTTGTGTTTGTTGCGCCGAAATCAGAGATCAGCACATTTGTTTAATGTGGGAATTAACTTTCATCTTGTCACGCTAAATTTAACAGCGTACAAAGAAAACCTTCTTCGGATGCACTTGAACGGTGGCGTAGCTCACTCAGAGGCTCTTTTCTCCGTCGCGTCTTTCAGCCGTCTGCCCATCAAGACAACACTGTCACGACCGCGGGAACGAATGTGAGCAGAAATCACAGACGGACGCTCCGTATCAGCCACAACTCAGGGTGGTCGTCATGTGGTGGTGTAGATGTGAAATTGTGTTGATTGTCGACATACGTTTGCATCTTACTTTTTCTTTACTACAGATTGTGTGGAAGTACACCGTGTGTGTGTGTGTGTAGTATCCAAAAAAAACAACAACAACAAAAAACGTGCAAGAATCAAGGTCAGTATTCAACTAGTTCAATAATGAAGAAATAAGAAAGTTAAGTAAGGACACTTGGCTTACCCTCTAAATACATATATACTTAGGTTTTTGTGGTGGGATTGAAGGTTTTATTGCCTGAGTGAAATGCAGCCAGTGTTTGCAGTGTGAGCTACACAGCTTATTCCCCTCAGCTACTCTGACTCCCAGAGGACCCACCGTCTTTTCCCTGAGGTTTAATTACCACTAGGTGGTGAAAACAGTTAAAAGGGAATGTTCTCTGTGTATTCTGACCAGCGTCAATCCACGCTGCCAATCGCAAAGAGCAAACAAAACAGCTGCGGCCTGTATGACACGACTAGACAGAATAAAGTGTGGTTATCCACTTCATCAATATTCACAAGCACTGATAACATGATGTTCTATCGTCCCACGTGGGCCCTGCATGAGATCCCAGTGAGAGATGAAACAATGTTTGTTTAACAACACCTTGATTATTCATATATTTCATTTTGAAGTGGCCTCGGCATTAATCTACGCTAATTATGGATGTAACACTTTGGAGACTGGATGGCGGAAACATGCTTGAAGAGAGGAACGCGCTCTCTCAGAGACACTCAAAACAACTGAGGCAATGTAATTTACTGCAAGCTGCCCTAGATAAGCCAGACGCTTGTTTGTGATCATGCATGGATCTTAGAACTGGGCTTTTCTTTGCTCCAAGTCACATTTTGCTCCATTGCGATTCAGATGAAAATGTTGATCTGCAACATACTCTAACTGTAACCACTTATACAGTATTCTGTCTATTGTATCACAGTAGATAATCAAGTAAACAAACAATCTGAGATTTCAAAATCATTTACCCTCTGTCAAAGCCTTTCTTCCTGGACTGCTGCGCAGAAACCACAAAAAACATCAGGCATAGTCTCTCACACACACACACACACACACACACACACACACACAGCTCCATACCCCAGCAGCCCTCCCACAACTCTACCTCTGCGTGCCTATCTCACAATGTTAAACAAAGTGGAAAGAAACTTATAGGTTCCAGAATTTTCTAATTCCAAGTCAATCCGCCCAGGAGTTTTTGGGCTATGAGAGCAGCCACGCACACACACACACACACACACACACACACACACACGTGCGCACACGCACAGACTTACAAGACCCTGAGTTGCCCTCGGGTAGGGTAAAAAGAAGCCACGGACATGAAGAAAACATCACAGGCTTCCAGAGAAATGATGAGCCTCATTAAGATAAGAACAAAAAATCGGAGAAATGCTGATTTTATTATCAAGTCACACGAAAGATGTTTGACTAATATGGTAAAAGTAGCGAGGGAATGACCTCCACTTTCAACACAAGCTGCATGTTCACCCTCTGAGGCCATTAAGACCACGAGATCCACTTACATTTGAAGCACTCATCTAATTTGAGAAGTAGTAGACGACAAAAACATATTGTTAGCACCTCTGTTTTGTTTCATGATAAGTAAACATCACTCTTTGACTCCATATCAGCTGGTTGGTGTGGGCCTTAAGTTTGACCGGTTGTGAAAGGATGACCTTTATTTATATTCAAGTTAGGACGTGGCACGCAGGGATGCTGATACATCTTTGTAAAACTAGGGAGACATTAAATTCATAAGGAATGAACGTGAAAGTTCAGGAGATTCATGCGAGTTCACAACACTAAGCTCCTGAGTGAAGCTCTTCCTAAAATAAGCTCTGGGAGCTGCTGCGCAAAATACACATCTGGTGGATGCTGGCCCGACAGGAACAAGATCACTTGCTTCCATCTTGCATCTCTGAAGCTGAGAGTCTGCTAAGAGTAACGGTTCAAAACTCCAGTGCTCCAAGTTGTAGCACAAATGAAAAATTGATCAAACCAGCCGAAGGGCTCTATGAAAAATATCTGATGTACAGACAAGATCACCGATCACGTGACTTGTTTTCTCCTGAGGACTCATCCTCCCCATGCATCAAAGGTTTGTGGCTATTATTATTATTATTATTTTTATTATTATTCATTCATTCATCTTCTCCCGTCGCTCCGGTTACGGGTCTCGGTTGTTCTGGAGCAGATCACAGCTGTCAACGGGTGAACGTCAAGGGTACAACCTGGATCACCAGCTGGAGGACAGACAACCATTCACACCTACGGACAATGTAGAGTGAATTGACCAATTAATGAATTAACCTCAGCATACTTTTTGAGGTGGGAGGAAGCCGGAGTACCCAGAGGGACACAGCGAGAGGACGAAAACACCACACAGAAAGATTCCGGACAAGGAAGAGAACCTTGGCGACAGTGTTCACCACTGTTCCACCGTGTCGCCCATTATTATTACTATTATTATTATGTTTTTTTTAATTATTATTATTATTATTATTATTATTAAGAGGATTTGCTAACATGGTTACGTTTCTGATTAAGCATCAGTCAAACAGTACACAAGCCTCAAACCTAACGTTGTGTTAAGGTGTGAGATGCACTCCTTCAGCTGGATGTGCTGAACCAGTTCAACTTGGGGACAATATGTAGGGTCAGTGAAAGCACAGCTCTCAGTGAGACACGCTGGCAGACTCCTACATGCTCTGTGGAATGTAATCAGGATGTTTGTGATCAATTTTACGTAAAATCACTGATATTCAGAGTCTTGTGCGATCACATGGCATGGTAAAACTAATCACATTAAATTATAATACTAATTAGAATCCTGAGGGTAGCATCCAATTCTTGGCTGCCATCTCTACGCCAAAAGAACATCCAAGGGGCAGGGCGTGCATAAATAGCATGAAAATGAGATGTGTGTACTGGATAACAGAATCCCGTCTGATTCTCTGTCTCTTCTGGGATCCAAACTGATGGCGGTAATTCGAGGCGACGCCTGTGTATGCTTTTTAAGGAAGCAGATCATCCGCACAGATCGACGCTCTGCTTTGTATGTGGATCTATTGAGCAGAAAGAGCTCGCTTTCATTCCTACAGTGAGGGCCTTATTATTCTGGTTCTGCTGTATGACACTTTTGGGTTGTGTCCCGGTGGAGATCCTCGCAGAAACTGGGTCGAATGTTAAATCGGCGGTTGAATCACAAAACAGAGCAGGAAAATCCTCAGATGGAGGCTTGATGCTCTAAAACACAAAGAGGGAAGATGGCGGCAGCAGTTCCTTCTCATTTGCTGATTTTGTCAATCTGACATTTGGCGTTTGGGAATGTGGATGCAAACACCTGCTCTGTTCTAACAAATCAGCTCGTGTGATAGCAATAACATGCACTTTGTGCTCAGTATCGGGATATTCACTCATTCATTCATTCTCTGCCACTTAATCCAGTTATGGACAAGTTATGGACACCCTGGACAAGTCGCCAGCTCATCACAGGGCCGCATGAAAGACAGACAACCACTCACACCTAAGGACGATTTATAGTGACCAATTAATCTCAAGTAGGCATTTGGAGGTGGGAGGAAGCCGGAGTACCTGGAGAGAACCCACGCAGACACAGAGAGCATGCACATAGAAAGATCCCAGGTTAGGAAGCGAACCAGGTACTTGCTATGAGGCAACAGTGCTAACCACCGCGTTGCCCAAAAAGGATATTTAAACACAATATCATCACTTTCTGCCAGAGAAGTTATGACGCACACTTTTCCCACCAACTGACTTCACGTTCTGAGGATTTTCTTCCTTTCGGACTGCATGAATGAACTTGATGATTTCATTGAAATATACACTACCGTTCAAAGGTTTGGGGTCTTCTCTAATCAATAGGTTTTCTAATCACCATTCATTCGTTCATCTTTTATCATGATTCGCTAACAAAATGTAGCATTAGAACACAGGAGTGATGTTTGGTGGAAATTGGCCTCTGTAGATGTATGTATATATTCCATGATTAAAATTAGCTGTTCTCAGGTAGAACAGTCATTTACCACATGTCTAGATGAGTCTGATTCATTTAACGTTACTGTCACTTTTCAAAAAAGAGGGCATTTGACCCCCAGACATGACCCCAAACGTTTGAACAGTAGTGTATGTGCATGAACTTTGAGTCCCCTTCACATGTTACACATCTGAGGCTCCATCCTGACGGTGTCATGATGTTAACTGATCCCTGACGCAGTGTCTCTCTAGTCTGTGGTCACCCAGCACAGGTCTGCCTTGGTTTTCAGAAGAGCTGTACTTTATACCTTGTAGGTATCAAGACATTATTGTTCAGTCAGACTGTAGATTGATGGTTAGGGGGCGTAGAGGGGAAAGAAGTCATCTCAGATCATCACGTTGCTTTCCCAAAAACTATTTTTTTGTTTTTTTGGTTTCAAAATGTCTTAATCACACAAGCAAATAGCTTACAAAAAAAAGACTAAAAGCCTGTAGCCTCATGCATAATTTGCATTGGTTTCCATGGAAACAGAATAGGTAGACCAATATAATTATGGAAGCGTGCATATTCCCAGTCTGAATACTTACTACAATGTCAGTGGTGACAATGGTTGAAAGGTACGAATTTGGTTTATTTGGAAAGGTGCAAACGCTGAAGACGGGAAGCAACGTTTTCCAATGGGTTGACAAATTCAATACAGAGGCGCCGTTACTAGATGTTACAGCTCAGTGATGCTTACCACAGTTACACTCCCTATGGTATATTCTTCTTGTAGAAGTTTGGAAGTCATCTGGAGTCATGGCGGTTGCCTCCGCAGTATTATATTGGATAATTAATATCTTAATAATTGAACATAACATCAGGTCGGGATCAATGAAATGACTTGAGAGGGAGAGAGTTTGCACCAAAAGGTTACTACATTACAAAACCATATATTTGTACTTCAGTCTATGTCAAGAATACAATGTGGGGACACAAGGATAAACAGCTCTCAGGAATCTTAGAAGATGAATTAACCATCGTTATGTTTGTAAATCAAAGCAGTGTGACGTATTTAGTATTTATTTCAGTGTCGTTCATGTGGTGATGTTAAATAATACAATACAATATCCTTGCAATCCAAATGTGATTTCTTTTTGGAAGTGGTGCAGTTGGACAGACGACCTCAGTCAGACTAGTATCGCATTGTATTGTACACCGGTTCTATGTCATGAACAATATTTCAGCAACTCACTTTTCTCGTCTCCAAAAAGTTTGCCAACGCCTCCCTCGCCACCAGAACACTGACTAATGGTGCTACGCAGCGTTAGACTGAGTTCATAAGAGCCTGTTCGCTGGAAGCAGCTGAAAGCACAGCTGACGACAGCAGTGACAACAAACCCGAAGACACATCTGTGGGTTGCAAAGTAACAAAATAAAGTGGCTGAAAGTGAACATCACCAGGAAACAGCTCATGTTGTTATGTGTTCTGGTTGTTTCTTGACATGCCTCTCTTGTATTTGTCCAAAGAGGGACTGTTCCCTCTAAGCACAGGCAGGCAGACGTAGCGTGACTGTTATCAGCTGGTGAATAACGTTGGGTGCATGGTTTAGCATACAAAAGAGAGACTGGGACACCGGGCCTGATGTTTTTATAGCCCTTACTGACCCTTTTTAAACCTCAGGTGTTTGTCCACTGTACCCAACCTTACTGGGAGTTGTCACATGACAGAGATTTATTTTCTGTTACTCTTTGTACAACTTCTTTGGAGACTTAGAAATTGATCATTTTTCATGGAAATGATATTATTCATGCAGCTTCAATCCCTGTCCTGGCTTTAGGAGTCTTATTGCTTCAAATACATACTCATCTGATGCTCCTACTCATGTTATTCATTTAGGCTGAATACAGTATACGTATGTGGAAGGTTAATAGCAAACCCTGGCTAGTCATTAATTACATCGTGAAAGATGCTGTGCGCCATATAGAAACACCTTTACAAACAGTGTCAGAGACAAATGGGAGAGTCAGGTAATTGCAGGAACTTGACACAACAGAGGTATTATCCCGTCCTTATCTGAGCAGGGAAACTCGGAGCTGAAGCTCGGCAGAGAGAGGGAGCGTGAATTTCTGCACGCCTCCGGAGCAAACACACACAAACCATACAGAAGCTGGATCTGATGTCAGAGGCAGTTTGAGCAGGTTATTTCGTTTTTTTTTCATTTATTATTATTTTAAAAATGGTTAATTAAGTGATTAATAAGTACAAATGACATGATGAGTGAAATGTATATATACATGCACCACGAGGCCAAAAGAGTAAGGAGACCAAAATATTCCAGAGATATTTAAAAAGTGCTGTAGTGATAAAGCGCTATGTGCTAAAGTGACAAGTGCATATGTGCAAGATTGAGTTGGATTGCACGATGGCCCTAAAAAGTGCATTATATTGTACAATGCCCATACCACACTATTACACAGGTGTGTGTGTGTATGTGTGTGTAGACAGTATACAATTTGGAAAAAAACAAAACAAAAAAACAAACCATGGTGGAGCCCCATACGATTGTAGGATTGTGATCGCAGACCTGATTTTCCGGTAACCACGCCTGTAAGATGTTTGGAAAAGAGATACGAGTTGGGAGTTCACGGCCAGTGCTGGGCATTTTCTGGGACGTACGCAAAGAGATTACAGCTTGACCAAAAGCACTTTTTCCTGAGCGGTACGACACAATCACCCCTAGCGCTAGCTCTGGTAGATCTGGTGTTTGGAGTGTTTTTTAATAGTTATACTGACTGGTGAGTCTGGAGTCAGGAATATAAAGCTCACTTGGCAACACGTGCAATTACTTTGAAAATAGTTCTTACGAGCAGACCTGTCCATTATAACTATGTGCCTGGAATGTGTCCTCCCACACAAATGCTCAAATGCTTGAAACATAGTTTAATATATACAGAAGTCTCTTTGTAATAGACATAAGAAATATATAGAAATATATATATATATGTATATATGTAGGTGAGTCAGTGAACAACCTTCAAAGCACAAAGTTGACTTCCAGAATAACACAGGTAAGCCTGGAATTCTCACACAGCGCCGGCTGATTGAAAATAAAAGCGTGCATTCTTTTTATGCTCTTACTTTTATCAATTTGGCTTTGGAGACTCAAGCAGTTTTTGACACCTGCCTCCCCATAAACAACAGTCGGGGGTGGTGGTGGAAGAGCATTTTTTTTTTGTGTATCACAGAGGCTGATTCTCACAAAAAGAAAACACGTCCCCAGTCGTCAAGCTGCTGCGTGAACTCCTCTGACGCCGCTGCAGACAAACACTTCCACGATGCAAAAAAACCCCCAAAACCGATATAGCAGCAGTCTTTCACTCACCCTCCCACCCTCCTGTCATTCATGAACTCTTAGCCATTACATTCACTGCAGCTCAAATGCACCTTTATGACTTTTTTTCTTTTTCTTTCAGCCAGTCTTGACAGGCTGAATCCTGTCCAGAATGAGAGCGGACGTGTGGCACGCCGCAGTGTGTCATCTGAAACTCACCAGCGAGCTAACAGAAGGATGTGAGTCAGTGGAACAGTAGTTTGCAAATGCACAATCCTCGACTCGTTATTCCGATTATTTATCAGGCTTTGCATCTTAAGTATGCATTTAAAGTCGGCGTAGTCACAAAAACCTTTTAATTATAACCAGGGGGATCTATTGTTCAGTGGAGGGAATGGACTTTTATCTGGACCAAGAATTCCAAAAATCCATCAAGATTTGGATTATCTTGGAAAAGGCCACCAGCTGTTCCGGCTTGTCGTTAACAATGCATCAGCCTGATGGCAATATCCACTCCATCACGGAGTACAAGTTTCAGAGTGTGCTGCCAGACTATTTGATATTTATCGGAGAATTGGCAGGGGCTGTTAGCTTCTGTTCTGAAACCCACCAGCAGCCAAGACCCTGCATTACTCATGCACCCACAGTATGTTAGACTTGGGCCTATTAATTTTGTTCCAGGATATGAGCAATGGTTCTGCCATTCCTTATGTGGCCACAGGGGTGTTTACCTTTGGTTTCCGAATCAGGGGAAAACTTTAAAGTTCAAACTATGTGACAACTTTGTGAAAGCATCACTATCTTTTGTTGTACTTACTCAAATAGGTCGTCATTATGTCCTATTTGCATTTTTAAGGCTTTTAATATTTTTATTTTATTGCCCAATAAACCTATTTCAGTTCCCTATGGCGTCAAATGTGCGGCATTTTGTCAGTCATTAGTAGTAATTCAGATGTTATTAGCATAAAATAGACAATTAAACTTTTCACGTTCAAGCAACACAATACCGCTTCTGCTCAGCAGCCATTTTAGTGCTCTGTCAGCACACAAACTAATGAATGCTTTTGATAATTTGCGGGAGGCGAATGGATTGGAAATGGACAAGAGGACAGGAGAGGAATGGAAACAACGGGCCGGCATCAGGGTCAGTGGCAGCGAGGATGAAGTGACAGAGTGACAGGAAGCAGGTAAGGATTCAAAGTCCTCTCCACCGTCGGTGGCGTCTGCGCTCGGGGCTGAGCCAGTTTCTGTTCACAGTCATTCAGGTCATCATCTGCTTTACTCAAGTGGGGGAACCAGCATTCTCCTGCTATTGAATCGTTGTTCCCTCCACCATCCACCAGAACACAAACAACAAATGATTAGCAATTGTTTAGACTGCTGCCATCGGAAATCTAACTCAGAGTCAATGTCCTATATGACACACAGTCAGGAGGGGGAGAGAGATCCTCCTGTTTATCTGCTGATCAGCACTTTGGGTGAACCCTCTTAAGCTGATTGATATGAAGTAAAGAGCTGCCAAGGTGGGAGGTTCACTGCAATTGTAGCCAAATTATTGTGATATACTGTATATCAATGAGCATATGGAGAACTGCACCCAATCAATCAGACCGAAAAGCCGATTGCCTCAAGGTCGTCCTTTGTCCAACTGAAAGGTTCCTGTGCTGTTTCTTGGACGAGGAAATAAGAATTTACGTCCTTAACTGACATTAGAAAACAAACGGACTCAAAATGACAAAGCAAATCGTTAGCGAAAGTCCGATCCAGACGGGTTTTGAGGTCAACGTTTTCTCCTGACAGACATTTTTTTTTTCTCACTACCTGCTCTAATTGGCAGTAAATTGGTCTGAACAATGAAACATCCTCATGGGCATTCGAATGGGTCAACGGGAACAGTTGCCGCTCTATGGAGGCGAAATTCTGATCAAATGACAACCTGCCTGGTTTGGTTTAAGAAAAATGACATGGAGTCAACAAAGAAAGTTTGAGGATGCTGGAAAACACTCTAGCTTTATAACAACAAGCATGTCTTTAATTGGGAATCTGGAGAACCTGGGGGAACCATCCATAGAAGGGACGGCCCAGACCTCCTGTCTGTGTGTGCAAAGCACCTAATTGCTTTTGAAGACATCTTTGCTTCTGTGGTAATATATGTTGACCTGGCTATACCGTTAAAGTAATTCAGGGTATAAAACAAGAAGGGAAAAGTCAATAATTATTATAGAAAGCACCTGAGGGATCTCAGGGACCATTAATAATGGCTATAAATTACCCACTGGCCACGCAACTGCCTGATGTTTGACAGATTATTTCCCAATGAAACAACATGTCACATCTGACCAACTCCAGATGGGAGGAACAGCATCAGAAGGATTGTTGGGTCATGATCACAACAACTGACATCAAATTAAAACAAACATTTTTGAAGGTTTGAACGAGGAACAACACTCATTCCTAAAAGCTTCGACTGGTGAGATAATCCTCATTTATATCAGACAGGAAGTAAAAAGCGGGTGTGTCAGCAAGAAAAAGACCAACTCCATAGAGTCCAGGTGGGAACAATGTTGAGGTGGGGGCAGATGCTAAGAAAAGAGATGGTGGTGGAAACTGTTAATGAATGGCTATTGGAAACTCTGAACGCTGAAATGCGTGCTCACTCATGATTAATGACGACTCGGCTGCTGTAATAGGTACCACTGGGACTTCAGTCACTGGAACCTTTTTATGGAACAGCCCCAAAAGAGAGGAAAAAAATAGACGAAGTCCCCATTACAGTGCTTCTTCATGTAAAAAAAAAAAAAAAAAAGAAATAATAAAGAGGCCCAGGGAGCTGTGGTCATATCATAATGCAACTTTTCTCCACACAGCAAAAGAGTCAACTGAAAAAAAATAAAAAAAATTGTCAAATCAAACACCTAAGTTTCTCAGTGCTCAGCAACTGTGAGCTGCTGCAGTATTTTTTTTGTGTGTGTGATGAAGCATGTCACCATGTGTTGTGTATTGTTTCGTTGTGCACCATTTTAGGGTCTATATTTTGTCTTTCGTTCAATGATCTGTGAAAAACACGGAAACATTTTAAAGATGGAAGAAACCACACGTTACTCATTTTAAATTCAATTGCGCATTTTGCACAACACATTGTGTGAGTAAATACACTGCATGGACTTTAACCCTTTACAATTCTGAAAGAAACTCCTTTTAAGGTTTCTTCAGAAACATGTCTTCCAAGTCTGATTAGAAAACTAACACAATGTGTATGACCGCAACGCATGCAGAGGCCAATAAATTATTCATATCTCTTTTGTTCTACACATTACCTAATCCTCAGGAACAGGGCGCATCTCGGATTTCTATCACAATCCATTTGACTTTAAAACAACTTTGTCGAGGACACAGAGCGGGCGAGACAGAGTCACACAGTGCTTGAACCAGGGTCACATCTTGCGCTGTATGTCTGTATAATGTAGATATATATATATATATATATATATATATATATATATATATATATATATATATAAGTATCTTTGTGAAATACATTAAGTCACTCAATTCATCTTAACGTGTTCCACATGCAGTCAGCCACAGAAAGAAATTAATCACCACAGCGCACTTGCCTTGTTTGCATTCCTCAAGGTTACTTTCAGCTGATTACATGAGCAAGGCTGTTTAAAAAGAGACGTTATTAGAATCAAATGTTCACTTGCTGTTTCTGAGAGCTTGAACGGCGGCAGGTTGACTATGTAACATTTATTACACCGTCGACAGAAATCCCAATTGACTCTCAATTTGTGTCATCCCAGGGGACCTCATGTCACTTGTTACATGTTGTTTTTCCTTTCTTTATGAAATCTACCGAATATTAAGAAGGTCTACTGTTGAAAAATGCAGTAACCCTTGTTACAAGCAGTAGGTTGGTTGGTTTTTGAGGCAGAACATGACCAAAGCATATCTGCAGCCGTTCCCGGGCACGTGATTCAACACTGGCACTCAAACATATCTGCTTGGCACCGCTTTGTCCTCGTCTTCTTTCGATTTGGCACATTGAATGCTGCTCTTGCTTGGTTTGTTTTTTTAATGGCGATCGCAGAGTTTGTTTTGGTCTCATTGGTGATATGATCCAAGAGCTGATTCTCTGCCTGCTGATCTGAGGTTGGTCATCAGGGCTGAACTGGCTCATGAACGACGTTGCTGATTTCCTCATTGAACCGAGAGGATGATGTCACAGTCAGGCTTTCAATGGACTATTGTCTGTGAACAGCATTTTCTGGCTGACAGGACATGACATGAACATAATCAGTGCCACACAGCATGCTGTTTTTTTTTTCTTCCTCTGGTTTATTCTATAGACATAATCCCTCTTTGTTGTCTTTCAACACCAAGAGCCAAACGGGTCACAGTCGTCTTTGACAAAGTCTCTTTTCATGAGGTTCGTACAGGAGGGCATAAAAAAAAAAGACGTGGCTGAGATTAATTGAAGGAGTACTTTAACGAGAAATGAGAGAGTCGCAGTGTGATTGTCCCAAACCTTCGACAGTTAATAGCATCTTGGCTGCACCGATGCCTCTGGGGGTGTCGCTAAGCCTCAGACAATGGAAGAAAAATAACCTTGCAGTAGCCCATGCTGACACTAGCCCCACCCACCGCAGATTGGTACTATTGTGTCACAAAGGCAATTTTAATTAGTTTTGGTGTCACTATCCTGGTGATTGTATTGATCTCGGTTTGAGGTTCATCTTCTGTGATCGCATTTTGTAAAGAGAACTTTCATTGTGAGCTTCTCCGACCATGACCAATCACCACTGCTTAGGAATTCTACCTTTTTGGAAAATGGCTTTATGTAATTCACCTGTGGGCCTGACCCGTTCTCATTCTTTACCCTCATGAAATCACAAACCTCCCCGCTTGTTCTAAAGCAACTGACTCTTCCTCTTCTCTTATAACAAAAATCCACTCTTTAAATGGCCTGGCTGTAAAGGAATTCATATCTCTGCTTTTGACAACATACAGCACACAACTCATATGGAATTAATTATATGCATGCTAGAAGGATCATCACCGGGGCTCTGGAAAACAAATGATATGTCACAGAATAAAGTGACCTGGTAGTGTCTGATGGGCCAAGATGAAGCTTTTTGAGAAACTGGGATCATAAATGATATGAACTCCACTGATTTAATATAGTATATCAAATATATACTATATAGTATAATAATATAATATATAGTATATATAGATATCTACTTGTAACGATGGCCAAAGGAATCACTAAACCTAGACACAGACGATCAAAACTTTTATTTTATTTATAATTTGGGACAACAAAGGCTAGGCTCAAAAAACGAAGCTAGAGGATCAAAAGGAGGGGAGAACTGAAATCGACACTCGCTTAGGAGGTGGAAAAAACGTACAGGATATCAAAAGAACTTAAATCACCCGAACCGTGGAAAAGGACAATTTGGAAAGACTAAACAGAAAGCGCAAAGCTAAAGGCTATGAAACATTTAACAAAGGAACTCGGATACTCACTCGAGGAAAAAAACTATACAGACTGCGACTTGGATGCGTTCTCAACCTCAAAGGTAGCAAAATGGCAACAAAACAAAAGACATGACCGGCTTAAGTAGGGGTGAGCGGGGGCAGGTGAAACGAATCATGCAATCAGAGGGAGGAAGGGCAAGGTGGCAGAAATGAGGACAAACAGTATACTTTCAAAATAAAACAGAAAATGGGACAGACGTGAACATAATAACACAGGCTGACTTGACCATCGTGACACTACTTTGACCACCAGACTTTTGGACTTATATATGTTATGGATAAAAACAGTTAATATGCAACATACTATTGTGCAAAGCTACATCTAGCTAGCTAGCTAACGTTATCAAAGCTAGCTACCTGTGGTAGCTAGCTTTCAAGGTGTTTGTGAAGGGAATCTGGGCTGTAAGTCATGCTGCCATGTGTTGCTACACCTGCGTTATTCCATCTTCACCAGCACCAGCAGCTTCACTGATGCCATCCCTCAGCGCTCTAAGGTCCTGTCATACATTCTTTATGATGCCCATATAACCACATGCAGGACTGGTCAGGAATTCAGCTTAGAGGGGAAAAGGGAGAGGGGCCAAATGCAATGCTGTCAATATATCATGGGAGACAGGGACAGATTTGATCATCAGGGCTTGAGTGAGACAGGTTTAAGCAGCAGCATCAGCAACCTGTTTGTGTCTGCTGTGATCTTGACAGATAAGCAATCTGCCTGCAACATCACCTTAACCCTGACAGAATGTGATTCAGCCTCAACTAGACATGAAAAGATGGCCCCCTCAGAGTGAATTCGTAACGAGAAGAAATCAATTCAACAGGCACAGCTGAACAAAACTCTATCTGCTGAGACCATACTTTCAAAAATACAGAAATATATGTTTTCATCCCAATATGTCCCTGAGCCCCAAGCGATTCTGTCCTTACGTAACTGGATTGGCAACATCTTTGTGCCACATATTATGATTTTTAGACAACCAAGCATGTTAAAGCTTTAAAGCAAACAGCGTGTCATGACAACACACAACATCGGTCATGAGGACAGGGAGAATATGTTTGCAAATGTCTCTGTGGACCATGGGAGCACGCCTTATGAACCCGCTGTCACATCCATACATTAGCCCAATGTACTATCGCTTCCTTTCAGCAAGTCGAGGAAGGCATCCGTAGCAGCTGCAGCTTGGCTCTCGGCAGCTGTATGCTAATGTCCTCTTCTGAGTCAGCAAACACAGCCAAGTTCATGGCCGGCCGCCATGGCTTGGTATCTCATCTGAGAGTCCTCCGCTCCAACAACTTGAGAAAGAATGATGATGGCAGACAACAGCTGAACCAGAAATCGCTTGTTTTATCTTTGTTTGCAGCAAGACAGTCGGCCTGGGCAACAAATGGATTGGAAGAGTGAGCTGAATATCGGGACAAATAAACGCTTTACTATTTTAATTCACAAATCTTTACAATTTCCTACACAAAAGCAGTGTGAATCAATAAGTTTCAGCAAAATGAGACGAAATAAATGAATAAACATAAATAAACACAAATATTTACAAGAAATGCACCACTGACTTCAATTTTCAGTTTTGTGGTGCATTTGCTGTAGCTGCCTTCCTTTTCTTAGATGTGCTTTCATCCCTTTCCTCCATGTCTCCTGCATGCCGATGCCGTGAGCAGGGTTATTGCTATCGGGGGCATGGGCGTGCTCTTAACCTGCATCCTAGTGTGATAGCAAAACTGGAGTCTGACTGTCGAGGCAGCGTCTCCATTTGTGGAACGTGTGAAAAACAATGGAAATGTTTGACTGTATCTGGTCACTCTATCATCAGTGAACATGTTCACAATGTGTTTTTGTTTTTTGTCCTCAGTAATTCTTTAACTATACTGTCGCATGCTGACTGCTGTTTACTTGTGGCATAAATGCACAGTTACATAACAAACTTTATATCCAAATGTCCAACTTTCTTTTGCAAACACTGACAACTTTGTGGAAATAAATGGAACATTATTCAAGGCCGACACCTAACTGCACGCATTACCCAGTGAAATAGACTCTTGTACTTCAGAGGAAGCGACGGCGTGCCTCTCATTTCAGTGTAAATTACTGTACTAGCGTATACTGTACTTCGCTATCAAGGGTCTCATTTTCTGTTCTCACCCACTTCCTCCTCTTCCTTTGTCTCCAACAGCCTCGTGCCTGCACATGCACTCTCATCGTATAGTCTACACAAATGTATGAAAAATTGGATGAAAGTACTTCAGCTCTGCGAGCTCCTTAATCAGCAGACTGCACACAGAATTTACGTAGTGACACACATACACACACACACACACACACACACACACACACAATCACACACATGTGCACGCACACTGATATGTAAATTCAGACAGCTACTCTTGCACAATATTATTACAATGACTAACTACTGACATCTCTTCACAGTGATGAGTAAACTCCTGATGCTGGAGATGTGTCCATGTGTGTGAGGCGAGGGAAAAGTTAATCCTCCAGGAGTTTCCCAAACAGTGAATGAGGAGATGACAGATCTTTTATATGGACCTGTTTCTATTAAAAAACACGAGTGCCTCCTGGCTCTCTGGCATTTCTTCTCACGCTTAAAGACATGAGGGAATCCGGCCCTGGAGCCTCATCCCTCTGCCTGCCAAGGAGATGACACGCCGTCAATCAAGAGGTTTTCTCACACTGGTGCAATTCTTCAGATGACACGAGGATCCCTCATTATCTCAGGAGCATCACAGAAGGCTGATATGGTTTAACATGTATGTTAACAAATCATTGTTTCAGCCAGATTCATTATTTCCACGCGCACACGACAGTAAATTGATGTCAGTCAATGTCTTGATTCCTTGAAGATCAAACTAAGCCACCGCAAATCTTTACGGGCTCTTGTCATCGCTGCACTTTCTCGTCAAAGTATCAGGATGCACGAAACAAAAGATTTACGCTGTTATTGTTATGACGGGCGGATAAACCGATTAGTTCAGCAGAGATAATGTCATTGTTATCGATCTCCTTCATGTTTATGCTAATTACAAATCCATGAATCATTACAAACGGATTTAGCTGGTGGAGGAGCTAATCGCAAGCTATTCTGCCGGCTTTTTCTCTCACCCCACCGCGGGTCGGTTGATATCTTATGGATTAAATGTTGTTAATGATGGATTTGCTTGGCAGAGTTCGCAAAGAAAAAGGAGGAATGCACAAGAGAATGTTTTTTGTGAAAAGTGGAATGTATCCATTTTTCATTATCGCTGACACCCTGCAGTTGTTTTTGCACGTAAGACGGATGCATTATTCAGTTGTGGAGCAGCTAAATATAAACAGATTAAATTTTGAATATTTGTCGGAGCAGTTTTTCGAGGCAACACTCAGAGCAACCCATTTGGAAAGGTCTCTTGTGCAATTATTTCATCTCATGGCACAGTTAAGTAGTGTTCGCGAAAAAAATGGGGTGGGGTCATGAACTCTTCAACAATCCTTTAATTGAGACATCACGGCTGCTTGACGGTGAAGTTTTAGAAACGGTGGTGTTAGCACATCCTCTCAAGAGTTCATCAAGTGTGCTTCAGTAGTTCATAGCTCAGTTAGCTAGGAAACGTGCTGGTTTATGGTGACCGGGAGTTAAAAAGTCTGTGCATGAGAAATGAGAGATGAGTACTATTGCAACTGCAAAGGTCACATTTTCCTTTTCAAGAAGGAGGGCTTGTTTGTCCCTCTATCTCTCGGAGCGTTTGTGATGTAAGGAAGGTCTTTGGATTGACAAAGTGCAAATATATTCACTGCTGATTGTGTCTGACAGCTGCTAATTAAGTGTGAACTCCTCCTGGTCATGTTTCATATTAATGTATTTACAGATGTAGTCATAACTGCATATAAAACATAACTAATTCATATTTAATTCTGTATGTAGACAGTCAATTGCTTCTTTCAACTTATTCCACTAAAGTAATAAAAGATGTCTTTATTTCTTGTAAACAGTACCGCCAATATATTTCTCAAATGTGGTCACATAGTACACATACTTCACAAGAAATTAACTTCCGCCGACACATCACTTAGCATTGTTACGCAGAGGATTAACAGTAACATGCTGATTTCAATTTTGCATCATTCACACATTTGTTCTTACACCTAATCAGCTTGGACCAACTTTTTTTTCAAGCCGAGCAAAACCTACAACATGGAGAATACGTTCATTTTTGTTCTACTTATTTATTTAATTGCTGGAGGAAAAGACAGGCTGATGACCTGATGTGGAAGAGGAGAGATTGTGAAAGACATAGATCAGGATGGAGGCTGGATGAGACAGCCTTTGATTTTTTCTTCTCCACAAAAAACAATTTAGAAGTGTTAATTGACTTTTGACTTTAAAAAGTCATCTATGAAACATGTAATAAAAGCCATGCTGATGAAATTACAACAGCCTCCAGTGCTGACTCTGCGTAATATTGGCTTAACAATTAGTCATATCAGACAATTATCCACATACGTCACTGTTTTGCTTTTGGGGAGCACTCCATTATTGAATTAACTCCATTTGAGCATGCCTAATTCTGGCTTTCTGCAGTACTGAACGTGACAGAATAATACCCAGGGTAAAGTCCTCCCTTGGCAACGCACAACAAGACACTTCCATTATGACAAAGCATGCTTTCCAAGTCTCTGCTAATATGTCAGTCATTAACAGGGCAGCCAGAGTAAGTACTTCCACACATCAGCACTTTGTTTTGGATGGACTGCAGATTTGCAATTCATGAAAGAGAATTTTACAGTGTATTTTTTTCAAGTATATATATGAATAAAAGTCTGTCTTATTATTATTATTATTATATAATTATTATTAATAATAATAACAACAATAATAATAATACAAGTCTATAATAAAACTCTGTGAATAAAAGTCAGCATTTAAATACTTGAACACACAGGATAATTTTTTTGCATTTACCTCCAGAGCTTTGGTCAAATAAAGGCAAACAGAAGCTCCTGTCCTCCAACTGTTTAGTGACACAGAGGTGCAGAGCGTGCTGAGAGACATCACAGCCGTACCACCAATATTTTTGTTGACAGAGTAAAGCTGCAGCGAAGAGGACACCTATACCGCATCGCGTTTATTTAAGAGGACATGTCGGTCAAGGCGTTTGCTGTTGAACATGTCACCGTATTGATTTGGCATCAAGGGGGGGAAACAGAATTGCTTTGGCCATATACCTGTCACCTTGCAGTGCTGATTAGGTGAAAGGTATTTAACATGCCAAACCTGCCTTTTATTTAGTGCCTCGTATATTTTCAACTAGTGGCAAAGGCAAACTCTGACTCAGCATGTAACAATAAACTTTCAATTGCGGTGTTCGTTATAAATCATGTCCTCTCCCCCTCATTTTACGTGCAAAAAGTATGGTATAGTATAGTATAGTATGACAAATAAACACAATGTATATTGTAAGAGGTAATGCTAGTCCCTCAGCTAAGTGTTAAGCTCAGTCTGGGCTGCAGAAATCTTCTTGTCATTTAATGCACAGCAGTCCCAGTACAGGAAGGACAAAAGATGAAATAGCCTGTTATTGCATCAAAAGGTGTTTGTTCTGGTGATGCTGTGTCATTGTAAAGTGCTAATTCTAAGCTACCACAAAGATTCATAAAAGCAGGATCCCTAAAATACAGGTGTGAAAACTACACAGTGGACCTTTAATGTTAATTCCTGACAACGCTTCCACCTGTCAGCTCCCAGTGTACAAAATATGATGATTTCCACCTCTGCTGCTACTGGTCAGTACAATAAACCACCTGGGAGCAGTAATTCATCATCATTATCTGCCTTCTGGAACAGAGAGGCTGGATGCATTTGAGTGGAGCATGGAAAGGGGGAAAAAGCCCACCAGAAAAATATTTAATAAAATAATATCATACATAAAGATGGATCATCAAATGACGGTAGCGACAAAAATCAACATTTATCTCTCCGTGAGTAACCTTGCTCCTTTCCACTGTTTAGGAGAGTTTGGATGGAACACGGATGTTTGTGTGTCAAACACACATGGCACACATGGTGGGTGACATATCCCACCGCTCGGATACAATGTGGCATCCTTAGTTAAATATCTGGGAACAAACGCTAATTGGTCCAACCGGTAGAGGCACCAGTTCATGACTTAGAGGTCAAAAAGTCAACAGACTTTCTCAACGGCTTCTTCGCAATTCATTCACTCCAATTTCCTCCACAGTTTCCTTCCCCGTAGCACACATTATCACACCTCAGTAACTAAATCGACCCGTGCATTACACAGTCTCACTCATAACCGACCATCTTGTGATTAAAGAAGAACAGTGAAACTAAATTGATGTTTGGACTCCTCGCCGGCTGGTTTGGTGATGGAAGCGTGGCTGTATTGAGTTCAGTCAATCCCCTGGTGTTGCCTGAGAGGATCACGGAGTAAGCTCTTAATTACTGTGAGGGACAGTTCAGTGGCATTATGAGCTGTGTATATAAACACACACACAAACACACACACGAGCAAACAATGAACCCAACAGTTAGTGATGCTTATTGATTCATGTGATTGTGTCTTTAAGCAGAGAGAGTTTGATGGAGGCAGCAGCCAAACTACAAACCTGCTGCTTTCGAGAAGCAGAAATGATTAAAACATCACATCATTATTGATATCCTGTGGCTGAACGTGTGCACATGTGTGCGAGATCATTTGGGGGAGATGACATCTGCAAACAAACTAACCGTAATGCATGTAACCAAAGAGCTGAATCAACAGAAGTATCGGCACGCAGTACAGTAAACCCCAGCTTTTGTTTGTTTCTCCATGTTGAACTCGAATCTCTGCAGAACTCTGAACTAATCAATCACATAAAAACATCTGAGGGATATTTACGAAGAGTTCCAGGTCACAATACAGGAACGGAGCACTTGAGGGGATTTTCAAACTCTCTGGCCATGTTGACGGCCTTCACTCATCGCTGCTCTCAGAGACTACCACACTACATGGCACAGCAACATCAAAATCAATAACATGCTTTAACCGCCTGAGAGCCGGAGGTGGATGGGGGATGCTACATGTTTACTCCACTGCAATGGCAACAAGATCCATCATTGATTGTTTGAGCTGTTTTCCTTTGATTTATTTTTACTTTGTTCAAATTCAATGTTCCTTTTATGGATAAATATAGATGGACTGAATAGAAAATGACCTAATATTTTTGTTATTACAAGCCATTACTTGCTATTTATTCACTGTAATAAAAAAAAACATCAGTCATCAAACAGTTTTGTACACAGAAATGTCTGTGTAAAAAATGTGCCCCCATCCATGAGGTGAATATGGAAGCGTTTGACATGGTCTCACTGCCACATGCATTCAATGACGCCTTGATTTCGTTGATATGTTAGAGACAGGTCGGACCCAGCCCATTACCGACCACTGAATCTGCTGGGAGTGGACGGAAGTACACTGGGAGCGTCCGTGTCTACTCGGTTCTGTTTCCGTTCTCTGATCTCCATTCAAACCGGTAGCGTGAATGTCACAAGATGGCGTCCATCAACAACAACAAACGAGAGTGAGGCTTCATTTCTTCATTGATGCGCTTCAGTTTTCATTAGTGACTATACATTCCTCCTCGGTGAAAAACTGCAGTAATTTCAGCCCAAGATTTATCTTTTCTGATGCTGTCCTTATAAGATGGATGTGATATATCAAATATGATACTGTACTTCTCCACTTCCAGGATAAATCTTTCCTCGTCCATAACTTGCGTTGTGTCTGAGCTCCAGTGTACCTGTGGCTTTCCTACACACATGTATTGATGGTTGTGTGGTTTTATTTTGAAAATCAAAATCTCTGTCGTATTGTGTGTAACGTCCGGTCCGAGTGATCTGCTCTGTGGAAATTGATGAGTCTCAGCCGCTGCTGCAGACTGAAATAAAACGAATCCTATCTGTAGTAGTCCTACACACGGACGCTGCTGAATCACACCGCAGCGGTGCCGGTGTAAAGACCATGATTCACTTGAACGGACGCCATCATCAGAAGAGCCACGGCGCGGCATTATGTGCCAGAGAGGTTTCCAGTGTAAATTCTACTTAAGATTTTGACAAAGATCCTGGCATCAGAACTAGAGTAAATACTACCAGGTGGTGACCAGGTGGGCTTAGTCAAGAATAGGGAGGATGCCAAGATATGCCAAGACTTATGCACCGAATTTGGTTGAATCATAATAACCCGACCTTAGTGGCAGCCCTATGCCTGGATACTGAAAAGACTTTTGAAAGGGTAGAGTGGGGATTCCCGAGATGTGTTTTTGGGTTTGGACAGAATTTTTATTGACGGACAAAAATACTATATTCGAAACGGAGAGCAGCTGTTTTTACAAATTTATCAAGTTTAGCTCTCTCTGCTACTCGATTTTTCTGGAACCACTGGCCGTAGCAATAAGGGCAGATACAGGGGTGTATGCAGGGGGGAGGGAGCACAAATAATGTATGCAGATGATATACTGGTGGTGGTGGCGAACAGAACAAGTCCCTTCCAATATTACTGAATAGTATTGATTCTGAACTTTCAACGTACGAGATAAACTGGCACATATCAGAAGGCATGACTATTTAGAATGTATGCTGCCCCAGTGAGATGACACCGTTTGGATTCAGATGACGTATCTGGGTATCCGGTTTTGAAAATTGAACTGTCATTAAGACGGTGATCGCCGCCACACGTCTACTGATGTTCCATCCATGTTGTTACCCATGTGTTTATATAGCGCCACAGCTGTTGATTGTATTGTCAAGGACATTGTGGGACAAGAAAAAACTGAGGATAAATATGAAAAGAATTTGTGCTGGATTCAAGTTGCAATGGAACTAAAGAGACCCTTTAACCCTCTGGATGTGAAATCTCAATGACAATTTGACCTACTCCAAGGACGACAATAGGTGTGGTACGCCAATTAAAAAAAACCCAAAAAAACAGTCTTTTGGAAACAAACAATTACAAATTGAAGATGTGAAATGAGTGACCTGTTTGTGAATGCAGAATTTATATAATTTTCAGAGTTATCACTTAGAAGAATAGGGCAACTTTTGGAAGTATATACAGCAGTTTACACCCTGGACAAACCTTATAAGGGACTTTGTGGAGTACCAGAGATAGCACACAAAGCAGGGGTGTTTTATCGATTTCAGGATATTTCAGTAGGCTGAATATGATATCTGTAGGAGTTTGAAGACTACATAGTAGAGAGATTTGGAATGTAAACTAAATGAAGAGAATAGTATCAGATTCTGGGAAATATATCAGGGAGGCTAGAAGGAACTTTACTTAACTCCCTTTGCCTCCATAGGCAGGGGCTTTCCTACATAGGCAGGGGCTTTCCTACATGTGCTATGGGAATGCAGTTGGATACAACCACTTTGGGTAAAAATAATAGATTTCAGCTTCTGTTATCTGGAAAGGCTCTGGAGATTCCCGTCTCACCAAGGTTATACATATTGAGTGACCAAAC
Source organism: Aeoliscus strigatus (assembly GCA_901007665.1). Taxonomy (NCBI): domain Eukaryota; kingdom Metazoa; phylum Chordata; class Actinopteri; order Syngnathiformes; family Centriscidae; genus Aeoliscus; species Aeoliscus strigatus. The sequence continues at coordinate 140,782 of CAAKHB010007911.1, read as the reverse complement.
ATATATAATGTGAGTGTCAAAACAGAATGCAAGATGTAAATCACAACATTGCTGAGGGAAGAACTCTCACAACAAACACGCTCCTTGCCATCTCCTTCCAGGAATGATTACAACTTACTGAAAAAATAAAATCTTTGGAAGGAGATTCCGCAGTTGGACAGCCCCGAGCCCTGGAGGAGTTTATCAGAAATGAGCATCAAAGTGTGAGTGTGCGAGGGACGACGCTGGGATTAGACATATCACTCAAACTTATTTATACCAATGGGCCATTCAGAGGAGTCCCTCCAGCTCCATCTTATAGAGCATTTAGACTGTGGGACTTGTCGTGTTGAGGTAAAATATGGTCTCTGTTGGTCTCAAAACATTCTGAATGTATTCCTTCAAACCAATGTCTGCATATATAGTGCACTGCGTACAGAAAGGAAATTGTGATTTTTCCAGTCAGCAGGACCCGCAGTGTTGAGGTGACCCAACCCAGAGGTAACATGTGATACTCACACTGACCAGACATGTATTCTATTGGAACACAGCAAGTTCTCTCTAAGCGGAAGTTTGTGAGTGAGTCTGCAATGTGTGTGTGTGTGTGTGTGTGTGTGTGTGCGCGTGCTGTTCTGCTCTGAGACACATTTCCAGACCCTGGTGTTGGAGCTGTGGGGGAAGACGAGAGACTGAAATGTAAGGAGTTGCTGCGGTGGCGCCACAGTGATCTGAGGGGTGCCACGGAGACGCCTGTCATTGGGTGGGAGAGTCCTGTGATGTTGACGAGCCTCTGTCTGCAAAGGCTGACAATCTGCTCAAGTCAAACTCCTCAGAAGGGTGCTCTGCGTGTACGCTCATGTGTGCTCAAACCTATAAAGACATGTCAATTTTTTGCGCACGTGCACACACACGTGTGTATGCATGGGTTTTACACTCTGAGTAGGTAGTGTGCTCCTTGAAGGCGTGTAATTTGATTTGAATTACACAATAAATTTATGCTGCATGCAGCCCAGTGACAGGTTCAAAGGCCTACGACCCAATTACAACCAGAAAATGGGATTCTCATTTAGAGCTCAGGAGCAACAAAATGCAGCGACAGCATCATGATAAATAATAAAGAACAAGTGCATCTTTAACCGACAGATTAAATCTGTGTATCATTCCTTCATTCGTTTTTCAAAATAAAACCAAAACCAAAATAAAGCGAACAAACAAATAACTTCTAATGATTTCCAAACTGATGACATGTTTGGAATCTAAAGTGTTACATTCCCACATTCATTATTTTCAAAACTTATGCAAGTGACATACAAACAATCCAAATGAAAAAAAAATTAAATCCACTTTTAAATCAAACGGGACGTTTTCGACTGTAACGTCATTACAGCGTTGCGTTGCGGGAACAAGTTGCACAAGGCAGATTTTTCCCCTAATCAGTGGAACATGCGGGAACTTTTGGCATACTTGTTGAAAAAATTTAGTTTTTCTAGTTGCCGGTGTTATTTTGAAGAACGAATGATACATGGATTGGATGACTTGTTTCTCATAGGCAAATCAACACAAATTAATGTAGAAAGAAGGTATTTGGGGTTATTCGTTTATTTTCTCTGCTCTCGTGATCACGACGCCTTGACCGCTGTCTGTTAATGAGTGTTCTCCGACATTGGTGTCCGAACTCTCAGCCAACGTCGCCCATATTGCTAAATCAATGTCAGCTGACAAATGTTCAGCCTGGCAGATTGCGTGTGACAACATTTGCTGGCTGTCCACCTCAGGTTCACTTAACTGAGAGGATGAAATGACGGTGTCGGGATCGGGATTAATATTTCAGTTTGGGGAGGACTCACCCGGCGATGAGGTTGAAACAGAGTTCATATCTCTGCTGCGAGTCGATGGCTGCTTTTCGACTGCTTCCTTATTTGAATTACAAGAGCCAAATCAGGTGCTGTATGATGCTGTAACTGCCATTTTGGAGCGACGACAAACATATTGGTGCCTTGAGCACTTGTCTTGTTGCGTTAGTATGAAATAACTTACTGACTCATTCCTGAGCAACTTTGTCTGCATGCGACTTCTCCTCCTGGGAGTTTAAAAACAGAAATGAACTGGCTTTGTCTTTGCTTTGTGTCCTTGGCCTGAATGGAGTTTGTTTGTGGCAGAGATCAGTTTCATCTGGTGATGATATCACAGATTAAAAACAAGGTAATGTTTCTGTGTGACTGCACCACTGCCCTCCTTACATGACAATGCCTGGAAGGAAACCAGCTAATTCTGGCTCTTTAGGGGGTCTCTGCTTAGACTGAGCAGCCGCTTAGCCAGCAAAAGGAATTAGACGCAATAAGTGAGCAGAGAAATGTGCCATGAGGAGGCTTGCCTGGCACAGACAGCCAAATTCTCCAGTGGAGCATGAGCAATTCTCTTCGTAAGCACATCTGAGTCCAGAGGGGCCCCAAACCGAGGCCCAACGTCCTCCCAGCCAAAGCCAGCAATGATTAGGCCAAAAGTTACACTGGCGACACAGAGTAAAATGAAGGGAGAAAAACACACACCAAAATCGTGTAAAGATGTGGGCTGGGAAATAAATGCAGAGTATATTTTTAGGTCCAAAGACCCACCATTTGTTTCTAGGCTGATAGGTGCATAGGTGCCATACTTCTGGAAGCACTTTCTATCAAATTTGCTGAGGCTGGTTTGCCAATTATGTTGAAAAAGAACCACCCAGCCTCGTAAACTCCATGAAATAAGCTCTTGTTAACTTTACTTATTATTTCAATACTAAAACAAGCAGAACATAATTTGCCAATGTTTACTAGTGTATAAACAAACACTGCACAAATTATTGTGCCGAACCAGTTCTAAACAAGCGTGAATAACCGTGTTGAACTTGGTCGAAGGGGTACAAAGCATGCAACAGCAGAGATCCAGGCTTGTTGGTACGGCAGTCAGACTACGTCCATAACCAGATTTCAACCGGTCTTCATCTGGAAGCACATCCTTCATCCCCTCTGCCATCCTGGGATACACCAGACGTCTGCTCATCTCTTGGGCTCCCTCATGCAAGTTCTTACCCAAATTGGAGGTTGACACATCGGTCTCTCTCTACTCTGACAAAGTTATTCAAATGATCTTCCACAATCCAAAGTGTGAGTGCAACTCCTCATGAATACCATTTTCTTCAGACCCCTTCCCTCTGTCAACAACCATCCGATATCTGGCATCCGTCTTGTTTGTGACGCGCTTCCTTTTTCCCCAAATAAACTTTAAAAAGGACTTTCGGTGGCCTGCCAACACTCACAATAACATCAACACCAAGTGGATGACACACCTGTTTATTGCATGGCATTGTGAACAAAAGCGGTGCTGAGCAACTTCCTGTCAGACACTCATCTGCATCTGTCTCCGTCTCCGTCGACAAGCCCTCCGGTCATGTCACGCAGGCGTGTGAAGTATATCGGCTGAGAGAGAAGCGGAGGGAGAAGACGGAAACAAGGGGATGGCAGTGTGAAATAAACGAATGATGAAATGAGAGCAAGTGAGCTCAGCAAGGTGGCAGAGCAAAGAGAGGAGCAGCGAGCAGGTGGAGAAGAAACGGGGAGCGAGCGAAGCCGAGCACCGATCAGCGTTGTATTCCTCCACCAATAATGATCACATAAATGCTTTTACAGAACATTATGGTGTCACATTCAACAACTTTTGAATATAAACGTCCAGTAAGCCCGGCTATGACTTGTGGAAAGCACATATACCACCATAACAGATATTTCTATTATCGCCAAAAAAGCAGACCCCCTGTACCTAATGCATGCCCATTGATGATGCAGCTGTCCCTCACAGTAGTGAATAGATCAGGGATGTGAATCCACCACCGAGGCCGATTCCATCCACAGCTCGAGCCACTGCTAGTGAAGCCCTCCGCAGATACGATACGGTTCACCCCTGTTCACGATGTGACTCATCAGTGATTTGACGACTTAAATTCATAGCAATTCAATTCATAACTGACATGTTTCGACACAATGCAAAGAATTTAAAAACACCGGTTCAGAGAAGATTCCTTTATGTATTAACCGATGTAGCCATGGGTTTTACCGATGCGGACACGCTAAGAATGATACGTTGTGCAGTTCCCCAGCAGCTCAAACGTCTGTGTCGGACCACCGATTCAAATTGGTGAATCTCTCCATCCCTAGAATAGACGGATCACTAGTCAGAAAGTCTAAGCCTGTTTCTGCCATCTGCTTTTCTTAAACTCCTACAGCCAGTTCTGCCCGTATTACGTCTGAAGAGTGATTGTTAGACCCAACTGAGAGCCCTCAGTTTTTGGCTTTCACTCAGGGGGAGACACTGGGGGAGACAGCGAGGTATTTTCAGAGCTTTTCTTTTTTTCCCCACTGGCATCGTTTGTCAGGCTGAAAAATGTTCTAACAGCTGAAATGAAAGTTGCTTTGGTGAAATTGTGACAGTCCTCACAAGATAAATAGAATGACACACACTCAATGGTGTTAAAATGTCTTGAGATATTCATTGATATTATTCAGCTACACCAGCTGTTAAGGAAGGATGGGAACAAAAAAAGAAACTGCTGTCAGAAAATTGAAAAAAAAACAGTCAAACCAATCAGATGGACTTAACTGATCACAAAAACACAAAAGACCCTGACGTCATATTGACTCATGAATTAGAGGAATCATGTAACACCCCCTGTAATAACACAAGACATAATTGCAGAGCTAAAAAAGAATGATGGGTGGATCAATACTGAAAAACCTTGGAAGGAAAATGAGTGTGTGTGTGTATGTGTGTGAGAGAGGCTGCGCTTCATTGTGTCGGAGTCGATCTGTGGGGAGAAAAAAGGTGGGAGGAAAAGTTCCCAAAGGATAGCACCATTTCATAGCACAGTGTTCCATAGTACCTCCTGGGCTGGAACTAATTGGTGCGAGATTAACTTTCCAGTGGGAGACAATGACCCCGAGCGCTCCCACACATCCTTAAATCAGTGATATCGGAAGGGGTCGGTTTCCGGTCTGCGCTGAAAGGGATTATTTGGCCCTGGACAGTCTGGCTAGCGCTTTCGCCCAATGGGACAAAAATAACTTTTGGAGAAATGCTTCCGGGTGTTGATGTCTGTTTGAGTCTTATGGAATGTCTAAGATGGTGTGGTGCACCTGCAGGACTTTGTGTGATGTCAAGTAAGACGCACGAGGCGGTCTGTGTGGAAGTTGCCACGCTCGAAAGACATTTTTGTTGTAGTTTGTTTTGTGGGCTGTGTGTGCACTTTGACAGTGCTGCTTACTCTGCACTGTTTCAGGTCACATTACTCCTCCCACTTCCCCACTTTTGCGACCACATTCACCGTCCCAATCTCCACTTTTTATCGGCAGCGCTCGGCAGTTCCAATCTCTTCTTGCCGTTTGGTATCGGACTGCTGTTGTTGACATGTTGATTTCCACCGGCATCGATCTTTGATTACTCCACGACAGCTTGTTTTGGCAGGATGACGACTGACCTGCAACTTCACTGCTGTTTGTTCTCTACACAATCAGTGTTGATTCTCACAGTTTCACCTTGATGAGCAAATCAACGCTAACTGCAACTCAATTTTTCCTTTTTTTTTATTGCTCTGCAACTTTTTTAAAGCACTCTCTATCTCCTCCAGTTCTTGTTTCTCATTTAAAATACCATTATGTTTCAACTGAAGTTGATTTTAATTTCAAATATCTAAGCTTTCTTTCCTTTGTGCCTTCAAAATGCACATTACGGAAAACATACTCTCTCAAACAAAAAACATGCATAATTGCCGTCCCCTTTCTGTCATTCTCATCTTTTTTTCCCCACACTATCACCACTTCCCTTTTGTATGTTCCCCAGTGAGAAACAATTGTCAGTTTTACCCAAGACACTGCTGCACATAATGGGCCTTTTTTTCCACGTAAAGAATTCACTCATCCACAGGAAGCAGCATCTTCTACTAAGGGGCCAAAATGAAGTCAGATGTCCCAGCTATCACCGCAGCCTTGACAAGGTGCCGCAACCGCAACTCATTTCACCCGTCAACGACGGGTGTATTGACACATGGCATGGAGACGTTTTGATGGGTGACTGGACCACAGCAGTGGAAACAGACTATTTGTGGGTCATATCCCCCGTCAGGATGTGCATCGGTTCATAACATAATACTTCACCGGTGCCTTAAGATCAGTGAAGCTGACTTCAGATATATATAGACATGATACATATAGAACAACACAAACTACCAAAACAATCCACTTGATACGTGATAGTCAAAGGCAGCATTGTTTAAGCAAGGTCAAAGTGGACGTTTTCTCTCATTTTCCTCTGTCATGCTAGGATGACTCTGAAGACCTTAATGTGCATTTTATATTGTCTTGCAATTATAGGTTTGTGTATTTCATTGCAGGAAGGATATACTGAAGAAATTACTAAATAATGATGTGTAAAATGATTCTTTCTCGGCTCACTTAACTTCTTGTTCATAAATGTCTGACTACTCAACACTGTCAGAGTGGTTTAACTCCAGTTCTGGTCAGGTACCTGCTAAAAAAATATGTTGCCCTCTCGCTGCACATTTCTTTTTAAACCAGATGGTTGTTTCCTCTCAGTTCTCTGCCATCAGCCTTTGCGGCTAGACCATCAAACTACACGATCAAAATGACAAACTGAAACTATTATCTTGTTGCAGGCAGCCTGTGCTTCACTCTCCATGTGCTCTTGACCAGAAAAGACCTTCACTGGAAGTGCATTAAAATTTTCTAGATGTCATAAATGTAAATGTAATTCATGGTGCGAAACCCATTGTGTATTACACTGTTAAGAACTCACAATGGTGCAGTTACAGTGGACAAAGCAGGAACACATGCAGGTATAGAAAGTCTTCGATTGTCCCTGAATGCAACATTTGCATGACATGTTCTGACTGGTGAAATCAAGACTTGTAATCCTGTGTCTATCCATCCATAACAGACAGCAAACTAATGGCCACATCCTCTGGTTGAATAGAGGACACCAGGGAAGGGTAAGGGGATATGTTTTGATCCGTTCAGTGTAATCGCCAAGCTGCCCTACTGACTCATGGGCTGTAACAAACGCTTTGGAGTCATCTACTGCAGAGTCACACAGTGGTCACAGATACCACAGTGATATAACACATGAAGAAATGATAATACAATCTGCATTACTGTCGTTCTTTCAAAACACATTTCGACCGTCGCCGTTGCTCTGTGATGCATGGCGCATTTAACACTCTTGAAATAGACTGACAATTACATGGAATATGTTTACATGCTTATTAAACTGTGTGCTTCCACACAATACCCTGAATCACTTCAGCAGTGACAGCAACACTTGAAACTATTTCCCACATCTGGAGATGGTAAAAGCTTCCAGAAATCAAATCAAATTAACTTGTGAAAGCTAATCAAACAAATGCCCTAGATTCACTCCTTTTTTTTTTTTTTGCATACAAGCCAGATTTTCCTGTGCTCGCTGAGTCAGAACCGGTGTTTCATGTCATACTCTTCCTTCCTCTCATTCACACTAATTTTGCCTTGAACAATTTCATGTCCTTTCTAAAAGAAGCCGGTTTTAAATATAACATACCTGACGTGCAGCCGCTAACAGCGAGGTAGTTTACGTCATCGCTTTGCAAAGGCTCAATTTTCCATGTCCAGAAGCACCAAGACGTGTTTAAAGATGTACACACTCTGGGGACCATTCTAAGGTTGGATGGAGGGCTAAAACAATGAAGAGAAAAGAAACACAAAAACTTGCTTTTCCAAATTTAACCGGCTTAGTGTGGATGTAATCTCAGACTTAATGAGAACAAATATGAAGCAGCAGTCGCACACAGATGAATATTTTAAAATATCCATCCCGTGGTCATGTACGATTAAGTTATTTAGTGCTCATGCATCCGAGAGACTGCTAAAAAATTCCACTTAAATCATTCAAATGTTTTTTTTTTTAAATTTTGGTCTACAGACTTGATGGGTTTGTTTCAATAATAAAAATAGGGGAGAAATGTAAACACAAGTGACATAATTCTATCTGACACATATGTGCCATGTAGATCGCTGGCTGTCTGACTGTGTGTTGACATGCCAGTGAATAATTTACCAGGCTGAGTTTGTTACGGCTCGATTCAAGAAAAACCTCTCTGAACCACAGCAGGAAAAGGAATGAAAGAGCAGTGAGATTAAACTGATTAAAAAAAAAAAAAAAAAAACAGCCCTGTTGAGTTCAAATCTGATTGAGCGCAGCACAGATCATCTACTCGTCTATTTTAGCTGCACTTTGGGTGAGATCTGTGTGAGTCCCTGCTGATTTAGTTAGCAATCTTGTTACCTAATTTGGGGACTTTTCTGATAAAATTATGACTTTCATAATAGCACAGTGTGTGTTCCAGAAATACAGATAACGATTAAAACACTGTAGCTAGCTAAAATACCTAGTTTGCTCGCACTAACCCACCCAGAAGGACGGGTTGTTTGTAACTAGCCGTGTTTTCAGGTTATGTGCAAATAACAATTTCAATTTCCACATTATATATAGAAGTAATGGCGTTTTTCTGATCTTAACCAAGGGCTGTTTTGTGCCCAAACCTCGAGTGAATTTCTCTTAAAAACGCTAGTCTGTCTATAAATTTCAATTCAATGTGAAAGTAATGAGATCAAATACTGGCAACAATGATCCTCATCACTAAATGCAGTACACCTTGAGCACTCACAGGCAAAACAAGTAGAAGGATTTTGGTTTACAGCTTTCACTCATATGCTATTATGACAAGACATTCAAAATAACACAACTATGTCTCCAATGTAGGACTCATTTGACCCAAAAAAATTCAAGGAACTTGAACAAAATAACTTGGCACCTCAAAATGATTCTGAACCTTCTTGAAATAATGAGTATTTTTTTTCAGTTCTCATTATTTTATTCTCATTATTATGACTTGCTGGATCTCCTTTCCCCTCACAGTGGTGGAAATGGGCTATGAAATTGTCTGCGCTTGATTAAACATGCTGGAATTTACACAATGAGATGAACACCGACATCACTTGTGGTTGGAGAGTAGAGTACAGATAGTGTTTCAGCAAAGTTTCATCACTTGCATGATATATTAGCACCTCGAACAATTCCTGAATATTTGGACCGTAGACGGTCCACTAACAAGTAATAACAGTCTGTCGGCTGCAAAGTAACTGGCTTTGAACTAAAGCAAATAGAATCCAAGGTTGTTTTTTAATTATTCTATGTTTAGTCAAATATGGTTTCTTGAACAACAATCGCATGATGTAGGACAGTCCACAGCCAGGGTCAAAAGGCTAGGTTTAGTAATAGACAGAACAATCTGCTGATCTATGGAGGTAATATTCTGGGGTTTTGTCTTCAGAGGGAATGGGATAAACCTTGGAGATCTTCCAAAATGTCCAAAATTGTTCCAAATGATCAGGTGCTGGTTAAAAGTGGCACCACGATCATCAAATTTGAGCTACTCAGCCAACACATCTACATCTGTCCTCAGTTACAATGACACAGACTGCATGAGGATGGGTTCTCCCTGGGTTCCATACATAATACATAATTTACCCCACTTTATCCAATGCCATTTTCAGTTTTCCCATTTCTAGTCAGTGTATACTCTAACAAGGATACCTGTGCCCTATAAAAAACATATCACCTAAAGACAGATCCTAGCACTACAAGAAAAAAAAAGTATGAGCAGGATTTACTCATTATTACAAGCAGCCGAAATGTTATGTTCATTGTTTGGTGAGAAAATTGAATAAAAACAATCCCAGTGACTGAATGAAAGATTTATTTAGTGTGCAGTGTGCAGAAGAGCAAGCTAAGGAAGGGGGACAGTGGAGGATTCTATCGAACTTTGTGCTGACAGGGAATATGCTGTTAAAAATAGCTACACGCTGAGCACACAAGCGTCCTCCCACTTACCTCGCATCAGAAACACACTGTTATGTACCGCAGAACAAAATGCAGTAGTTTTCATGCAGACAAATACATGATCAAACCACACTGGTGGCAGTGCAGTATTCATATCTGTGTTTGTCTTTGTGGTGCAGTACACCTGCCGTGCTTGGCTCTATTCTGGGCTGTGTGCTGCCTGGTTTGGCACAGATTTCATACAAAGTCCACATGCAGCAAAGAAAAAAATGCACTTATACCCCCGGGACCATCAACCAAGCAAGTAGTTGTGAAACAGCCAGGTCTTTTCCCCTCATTTTACTGAATGTGAAACTGTCAAGGAGGAATGATAAACAAATGGGAAACATTCAGGAGACAGACGATCTCTGCCCAGGGTGGGATCCAAAACAACTGGGCTGATGGTTGTTAGCGTGTGTGCACATTAGGAGAACTTCGGCGCCGGTGCAACACTGCACCAGTGAATGACGGGCACACGTTGTGAGGGCAGCAGAGTGAAGAAGAGGAAAGCCAATTTGATGTGTGGGTTAAAAAAAAAACACAGAAACTCACATTCTCATTAAATGTCTGAGTTAAATCAGTTTGACAATGTGCCTGGGATTCACTTCCCCACTGGTAATGAAGACAGCCAATCACGCAAGAGATAGTTCGAAGCTTGGGCCACTGAAAAGCCACTTCCTCTACCTCCCACGTACTTTCTGATCCTGATTAATTCTGACCACCTACCAGTGCCCACGACCAGTGCCTACGACCTCCTCAACAGCAAGCATGAATGTGAGCAATGTGTACTGGCCTGTTGGTAATTCAGTTCAAGTCAGTGATTGGTCAGATCATGATTATTGTAAGTGGTGTATGAGGAAAGGAAGGCTTGATTTTATCTGACACCATCCTTCCTTGTGTTACAGTGCAGATTGGAGAGTGAACACAGTTCAGGAAACACAAGGATGTTTGTTTTTGATGAACTATGTCAGAGTTACAAAGCCTCATGTCAAGTCCACCTGACCTTTGAATTGCATTCTTGCATAAGACAGACTTTGCTCTCCATCCCTGGAGTCCTGATCAGTATGGGATGTATGAATGATTACAGGAGCCTGTGCTTTAAAGCGCCAAAGCCAAGGGGGGGGAAAAAATCAATGGTAGACTTTTGAAAGATCTTCAGCATGTGAAAAAAAACATTTTTCCCCTTTTGCCCTGATTGCATCAAGTCTACAAGGACAGAATGAGAAAGTTTTCATTTTACAGGTATCTGCAGGTATGTGTGAATTTCAGACAAACCGATCCTTTCACCATTTTCCTGAAGCAGTAGCCTTTTGACCGCATTTAATGTAATTTGCCTTCAAGATTCACGATTGTGTCAGCGGTGGTGGTTTCAAACCAGTGTAGCTACAGAGCACTTCATTTGGTCTCTTAGTAGTGGAGCTGGTGGCCAAAGATCACCGACAGAGATGAAATAAGCTGTTGAGGAGCTGATAGCACCTTACATGTTTTGAGACACTAATGGCGTTTGTGCTGAGAAAAGCTAGTGCCGAGGGTTGTGGTGGAGAGCGAGGATGTCTTGTTGTCCCCTCTCAGTTCGAGTTAGACCAATAGGGACGCTGGAGAAAGCTGCAAGGTAAAAATACATATTTGCTGTTGTGTTCTTTCTGTTGCCTGAACCAGAGAAGACAAATATTACTTCCTGCTAGCTTGTAAAGGTCTCGTTCAATCGTTGTTTGTTACTGCGATGTGAGTACGTGATTACCTACTAGTTTGGGGAGTTCCTCAGACAAGAAAATCGACCTTGCTAAACATGTCTAACATATTTAAGCATCCTGATGCTGTGATTGTATAAAAAATTGTCAAGAAACTACCACTTAGTGGGCAGTCTGAGAATTAATTTAGAATTAACAGGATGTCAGTGGAGAGTAAAAGACAGATGAGGACAGAATTCAAATCAAGAGACAATCTTACTCATTCTCCTACTTTGCCTGACTCCTACTTTCCCTCCATAACCGCAGTCTTTTCCTCCCACCGTCTCCCCTCTCCTTCTCTCCCGCCCCCCACTCTTTCAAACACGCGGGGATGTCCACCCAAGCACCAGTGCTCCTCTCGTTTAGGCAGGCCTTCACAGGGCCAATCACAGGCTGACATTTTCTCTCACAGTTCAGTGCATATTATTCCCAATGGGATCTATTAAGTTATGGTTCTCCGTGAGCCAGGGGAAGGGAGAGCAAGCTTCCGAGAGTATTAGTTAATCAATAATATGGGGAGGCATTAAAATAGATGCATTCTTACGTTTATATAGAACAGTTGCCGGCAGCTGTCTGGCTTTCAAGACCCCTGAGGACATTATGGAAAATGGGGGCGGACACCTTACCAGGGTATTTGTGGCAGTAAAATAGTTGTGTTTCGGCGAGTCAGCTATAAAACCAGGAATCATGCGCCTGGGAAAGTTCTTTTTAACTCTAAAAAACATTGTAATTATAAAAGCAGACCCTTAAAATACACAGTAATATGACCTACGGAACATGTATTATTGTGGTTCTCTGACTTACTTCATTCTTACTCCATGGCCTTAGGGGAACACTTTTTTGCCTTTATGATAAGTTTCTTTAATTCTCAGAGGAGCAAAAACGGAACTAAGCTGGTCATCATGCGACTTTGCTGCATTACTGCACCACTGAACTCTTCTTACCTTGGCTGATACCTAACCAACCCCCTTTCTATGTTTCTATGTGCGATAGTTTGGTCCGTCCCTCCTGAGGGATGCTAAATAGCCAGTCTATTGGGACTGACAAAGAAAGCTATGGATGATAAAATGATGTGTAATGCAGGCAAGTAGCAATAGTAATCTTGGCTGCGGGGGCATTTTTCATTATGCAATTACATTTCATTGCCGAGTGGACAAAAGGGCCTCGATCTGGGAGTTGTTAAGAATCGAGCATGGATGAAAATGGAGGAATGAAATATTATGAGGTGGTAGGTGATAGTGGGGTACGCACAGACTGTGAGGGGAAATAAAAATACACGAGGACGCTTTGAAACAGAGCCACAAAAGCCTCCTTAAGGCATCACGGAGTAACAACACAAAATAATTCAGATGTTCATATCTTCCTATCTTGAATCACCCTGGATGCATAAAGAGGAAACGTCACCAAGTTGCTATTGTCAAATGAATGGATGGTACACGTTGGTGGCACCAGCAGAAAGGTCTCACAAACGACACACACACTTAGCTGCTCACGCTTCACAGCTGTATTCATGGTGGGATTTATCTCTGGGATTCTCCATCTGTGACAGTCCTTCGCAAGCCTGCTGGCGCCTTTACAGATTAGCAGGATAAGCTAACCTGTCGCTTCTTGGCCAGACTCTGGTTGCCAACTTTTCACGGTGATGTAGGTTTGCAGTGAGGCACAGCCACCTTTGGGAACGAGCTGTGACGAGGTTTGTGCGTGTTGTAACCAAGTGTGCCAGCCTCCAGCTTTGTGTTATTTTGGGACTGGACCCACAGGAAAAGGACTGAAACCTTGTTACTGTCAAAATCTGCCTCATTTATCCTCTCAGACAGTAGGTTTTCCATGCGGCCCTCTGGCAATTGTATTTTTATTTACTTTTTCATTTGAGATCAAATATCCATGCTATTCAACCAAAGGCCTTGTGGCCTCAAGTTTGGATGAAATTAGAAATCTATAATTCAGTTCAAACTTCAGGAAGTGTGCCCACCCGAGTAAATGTTGGGTGACACACATACACACACACGCGCGCACGCGCGATTTAATTTCCTACGCCTCACCAGCGGATCACACTGCTTGTGGCAAAGTCCCGGAACAAAACACAACCTTGAATAATGAACTGTATGTTCATGAGAATATATTCATTTTTTTTTCCCATTTAGATGTTCATTCAAAAAAAAAGAAAAAAAGTTGAGCCAGTTGTTGCTCAATGAATAAAAGAAAAACCTCGAAACAACAACTCCTAACATCGTCGAGCCGAGTTCAGCGGTTGATCTTCTGACGTGACAGTTGACATTTCTCTGATATAATTGCTTGAAAAGGAAACCGTAAAAAAATCCGCTTTTTCAGCCCCCTCCTCAAGTTTTGGCCAATTTATAGAGTCGCTTCAAAGATCCAACTTAGTGGGATGTTATTGAATTCTTCACGGGGGTGAAGGGGGAAGAGAGCTGGGAAAGATATTGCTCAAGAGTTTTTTCCACCACCACTCAGACCAATATCATCAGATATTAAACATGGGGAGGAAGTGCTCCTTCTGCAGAGTGGCAGAGACAGTGAACAACAGCAAGGGAAACACAACATCTATTACCTCAGCTGTTGACAGAAGGAAAATCAGAGCGTGCTTGGGGGTGTGAGGCAATTTAACCAGATCCACATCTGCTTTTCCTTACCATGCTGCAGATTTGTTTTGTGCTTTACCACAGCTGCTTCACACGAATTAAACATAACCCCCTGTGTTCATGGGAACAGTCCGAAGAGTCATCGTTTGACTGGAAATTCAAAGTGGTGTCAACGGCCCGAGAAGTCAGTCAAAGAACATTCAGTCAGTAGATTCAGCGTGCATCTCTGACAGACATTTGCAGGGTCTCGTGAGGAGAGAAAATGCCCACTTGTGTTTGTATAAGAGCTGGTTATTACTGTTTGTTAAACCAAAGGGCAAAGTGTGTGCAGGCTGAGAAGTGCTTGATTGGTTTTCCCAGAATTGGCACTGAACATTCAACTCACAGTGACACACAATGTCATTTTGCACTAAAAAACCATGTTAGTATTCAGTTTATTACATTTATTTTCAGTCTGCCAACAGCTGATTCGACAATTACCAACATTCACCTCGAGAATAGAACAGAGCATTTATCTTAATCCTGTTCTTTTCTGTCAAATATCATCTGAAATGCCACTGGTTATGTTGGCAGTGTACGGGAAGGACAAAAAACAAAAAACAGTCACTGTCTTGTCACGTGTGTCACTGTCTTCTCCTGCAATGTTCGCATTTAAGAGAAAACAGAAGAGCGAGAGGTGTGCCAAGTTGTAGTGTGCCAATCCTCACTGAACATGATGCTGATGGTTAAACTCACTGAATAGGTCACGTTAAATGCCTATACTCGTTGGATTTGGACATTTTCCGGTTTTGACTTTAAAATTGGCTTTTGACAGTGGTAAACAGCAATAAAAGTCAGTGTTTCTACTGGCCCAGGACCATTGCTCATACTGTTGAAAGTCAAATCAAACGGAGTAAGAGTTCATTCAAAACCCACTGAACCAGCCCAGCTTAGCAGGTTCAGGTCAGATATTATCCTCACACAGTTCACACAGCCACAATAATCAGCAAATGCCACTCAAGTGGGCTTCTGCAGAACTGAGTCCTGAACAAAATAATGAAATGCAATACAAAAAGCAATAAACGAGTTTTATTAAAGAAAATCCTCAGACTGCCAATTTGTTGGAGATGGTGTGAATTCAAGTCCGTTCTATCAAACGACTGAACGTCCTAATGCAGCCGAATTGCCCGTTTATGGCCTAAGTCCACCATTTTCTTCAAATAATGCCAGCGCTGTGAAATTGATTTCACCTTTCTGATGGGTGCAAATGCTAAGCAGTTCATATCTAATGCTGCACCACTCTGCACCCGTTCTCACATGCAGGGAGTCCAAAAAAAGCACTTATTTTTAGAGTCGTTTTTCATAAGGTTGTTTGGAACCAAGCCAGTGTTGTTTGTGTGTGAATGGTTTGTACAGTGACAAAGTCAACTAACTGTCATGTTCAACATCAGACATTTTAATTTGACTATTTCAGTTGCTGTTCCTGGTATTGATGCTATATTTCTAACTGATCTGTGGCACAAAAAACAAACAAACAAACAAAAACCCAGCTGAATTATTTCGTCAACTGTATTTCTACTGATATTCCGTTTCAGCCATGTATTGTGTTGCAGTGTCTTTCCTTTGAATTGATCTGTCTACCAAAGTGGCATTATCAGCACATCATCTTTCACAGATTTGATCTTCTAAGATGTTGTAACATTCTTCTCTGATGATAAACCCGACTGGAGAAATACGAATACTCATCCAGTGCAGTGACGTCCCCAGTCCTCAGGTACCCATCCAACCATCCAATGTGGGTTTATCTGCTATGTTAACGATGTCTTCCAAGTACCTGCATAACAATATATACACATACAAAATATCACTGCTCGGTTTTGGAGACGTAAACACTTTGGGGGGGGGTCATCAATTCAGCAGAATAACTTTGAATGATTGCGCTGAGGAGATCCTGAGACAGTTCAGCATTGGAGCTGGATTTATAGACCGGCTGCTAGCAAATATCAGCCATCAGTAATTGAGAGATGAAGAGCTGCTGCGGTTATTAAAGGTGAGGCTTGTCTTGATTTATGGCCGTCTGCACGCTTGCATCACAGGCTGGAGAAAGCTAATACAGCCGGCTTCATCACGATGGGGCACTTTTCCTAGGCATAGCAAAGGAATGATAATTTCCCTCTAACTGTGTGTGAAACTGGAACGTTACATAACAGCAGTGATCTTCAGTTTTTGTCAGCTCGTGTACGGTGGAAAGTGAGAGTCTGTGTGGTGACTTAATTGCAGACAGTGCCTCAGTCCCTTTTGTTTAATTACACAACCTTCACACCAGTCGTCAAAGACAAAATTGAAGTGGCTGGATTTGACTCGTGCTTCTATCTTGTGATTGTCTTCCTGCGGCAGGTGGGCTCCTTCATCCGGGGTCAGTGCTCATGACCTCTTCAAGGACAGTCCTTTGTGGTCGGCTGTGTCAATACAGGACATGTTTACTTTATTGTTTCACGCTATTGAAACAGTAAAGTGGACATACATGCTCACGCTTTAGGGACCACATCACCCTCACCCAGTGGATCCATAATGTCAGGGGAGCAGCTGTTCTTGGAAATAACAACCAATTCTAAGCATCTGTTGAAGTTTGTCATTTAGGTGCAAAATCAACTGCCAATATAATGCCGACACTTACGCTTGTATAAGAAAGTGCTTGGCTTAGCAACCCAAATGCACGTATGCCATCATTTTAAAATATGATTAATAGACATCTTCATTAAGTTTATATTCCTTTTTGTTAATATTGTCACTAACATTGGCGAAAGAGTGAAACAGTGGGTTTCTCCCCTCGTTATTTGCAA
>CAAKHB010007911.1:90296-115709 GCA_901007665.1 Aeoliscus strigatus | reverse complement strand
CCTGTGACTCACCGAGGTCTCTCACTTTGCTGCTGCTGCTATCTGACAGGCTCTCACATCAGATTTATGAGGTGATTGACAGCTGTGTGTGTGTGTGTGTGTGTGAGAGAGAGAGAGAGAGGCCCCAAGTTTTCCCTGCCAGCTACATTTGATAACCAAATTCCATAATTTATGCCCCCTTTTTTCTGCTTTCAAGATTATTTGGGAGGCTACTGCAGACATGTGATACTGAGCCAATTAGCAGTGATTGGCAGTGACACTTTGCAGCTTCAGAAGGGTCTAAAACATGAGATAATGAACAGAAAGTTGGGTGCGCCTCAGTATTTTGTCGCAAGTTGGGGAGGAATTGGTGGCAAATGAGGGTAAGGCAAGGAGATGTGCCGTCCCTGGGCAAGGTGGGAGTGACAGAGGGATAAATGAGCATGACTGTGGAGGAGAGGTAATGTGATTAGGATGTGCCTGTCAGGGGCCACATAGATTTGGAGAGAAGGAGAAAATGGGAGACATGCTGGACCTCAGACAGGAGGGCGAGTTGGATTTAACACATGTGGAGGCTGCTTTTTTTATGTCATGATGATCATTCAAACTTGGGCTTCTCATCGAGGAACACATGTGAATAAGAATACATCTGTGGTTGACCTTTGTCTGTCGTCGCCCTTGTCCGCACCACGAACGTGTCAAATGCTGAAAGACGTCAGTCCTTTGAACGAGCTATCCCGTGTGTAAGGAGCTGTCAAATGTGGGTTTGAATCACTTGCGACTTTTCTTGTAAAGCTTGGTCCCAGGTAAGAATGTCCCCCGCCATCCTTCTTTCCCATTTCATAAAGTGGCAACAATAGTGGAATCTCCCTCATCTTCATCCCCCCACCACTCCCCACCCCCCGAGTCCTGCTCTCAAATCTACCCACTATAGGTCCCCATCAATCACGGCTGAATGGGATTTGAGCAGCAGCCAGCCGTCATAAGCAGGAGAGACAGGTTCTGGTCTCTCCTCCATGTTGACCCTCCCGTGTGCCACAAATCCGGCCATTATTTATGCCTGAACCTACAAAATCGGATGCTGATGTGTGACTGTGTTGACAACACACCCACTTTTCTTCTCCCTGACGCACCTCCCTGGAGAGAGTCAGGAGTGAGCTGTAATTATGGTTTATAAACTTCATCCCAGTGACATAATCAGGGCAGAGCTGAGATGGCAAGGCGCTGTCATAACAGCTGCTAATAAATTTATCGCCGCATTTTTCCCCGTTTGCATTGCACATTTCATGAGACACTGGATACAACGTGGGATGTATTTTTATCCTCGCTGAGAGTGTACACATCAACATTCTCACACCCAAATGGCTTCATGAGCAGCGCCGTGTGAGTGTAGGAAAAAGAGGCCACTCTCATCCCCCATTTTTTTTTTTTTTTCTGCGAGGAACACCTTGATGGCGGTCCAAAGCTCGGCAAGCCGAGTAGCCGACTCCCAGGGGTTGTTTTTTAATGAGGATGCGCTGTCAGATAATTAGATACACCTGGCACAGGCATTTTCTGTAAAGTTTGATTCATCCCAAAATAAAACGCCTGTGGTTGCCAACATGAAAGAAATAAATATCCTGCTGTCACATTGCCTCTCTTCTCGCGGTGGCAATGCTTTATTTATTTACCCACGTCTTAATGTTTGGATGATGCAGGCTTCGTTTGTGCTCACTGATGCGTTCGGCTGCCAAAGTTTCTCAGCTCATATGGAGTGAGACATCGCTCATAGGAGTGCCAACGTCCCTCTGTGGACATTGAGACTGTG
The DNA here is from genome assembly GCA_901007665.1 of Aeoliscus strigatus. NCBI lineage: Eukaryota > Metazoa > Chordata > Actinopteri > Syngnathiformes > Centriscidae > Aeoliscus > Aeoliscus strigatus. The sequence continues at coordinate 113,923 of CAAKHB010007911.1, read as the reverse complement.
TGTTCCCACGAGCTAAATTTAACGGCTCCCATGGCGACGCGGCAAAAAAGATACCGTCCCATTCTGATGCTAAGACAGCGGCAGGACAGCACAGAGCACCCCGGGAATGTGGCTATGACGCAATGGAGACGAGCACAGGTGGCATTTGATCGAAATATTCATCTCAAAATAGTGTGTGGTTTTATTTTTCATCTCCTTAATGATGTTTACAGATGTTAAATGTGCGGGGGGGGGGGTCTGAATTTGATGGATGTGCCCAAGAACTAATCATCCGTTTCATGTACATACTGTATTCATGATTAATTGAATCCAGGCCAGCATTCACATGCAGACCCGTGCACACAAACAATCTTAAATGTAATGTCTTTTTCTTAGCGGTTGATTAGAAAATGCTGCGGGAGATGAAACCTGCTCACCTGTGTTGTTTATTTGTCAGACACGCAGCGCCAGTGATAAATCAGACACTTGTTCGGCTGTTAAACAACTTTTGCTTCCTGCAGCAGACGTAAACCCGATTAGAGCGGAGATATACGATTCGTGGAATTCAGGACATGTTATTTTTTTCATTTTAAACTCTGGTTACATATAATTCAGACCGATTCTGTTTTTTTGATTTGTATGAAGGTGCAGCAACAAGCAGCAACTGTAGAATAAACTCACTGAACTTTGGCTCCTCACCCGGCAGTGGTGAGGAAAATGGAACACATGCTTCCTGGAACACACCTCGACTTGAGCTAATGCTACATAAGATAGCATTTAGCATGAATTCATGTCCGAGAATAGAGACAAACAACAATTTCTAAGCATTTGCACAGTTTACCTCTAAAATATCGATTACAACAAGGCAACTCGGACCTGCTGCTTGAAATACACTCCAAAAAAACAAACAAACAAACAAACAATTTCTGGGCAGAATGAAAGGAATGGATGATTTAATAATCAAAAGTCAAAGATGAGGCTCCGAAAAACTGTTTCACTGAATGTGAAATCAAGTCAAGTATAACTGAAGTCAGCACATTTCCATCCCAGCGTTTAAACTCTAAGTGACCTTTTTGCAGCCAAGCCTGGCCCTGTCAAAACCAGTGAGATACCTGAGAGTGTCAGAAATTGTGGGAAATAAATAAAACTGTGAGAGGTTTGGCAGATGTTTTTGCTCGGAAAGGGAATATAATTACATATCAGGAGGAGAGCGTGGAAACTCCTGCTGGTGAAATCAGCTGAAGGAAACCTTGGAATTCAACACATCGCAGGTTTTTGCACCACGTCCACCACACAAGTCTGACATTTTAATAGCCATCTTCAGCTGTAACCTCTGACCCATGATCAAGCTCTTCTATCGTAACACTTTCTCTATAGTAACAGTGACAACAGACAATATTCGCACATTGGGCCTGAGGGTGGTTGAGCTGTGAATCTGACTTGACAGGACACACGACTGCACTATAGAGTAGTATCACTCCTCAGACTCTGTTCGTTTAGTACTCACTCCCTCGAATTATCTGAAATTCATCTTTGCAACAAGGACAGCGGTGGATGTCTCCCTTCTCAAAAACAAAAACAAAACTGTGTCCGGATTGTGCTTTAACATGACAGGAGCTCAGAAAACGGAGGACTGCAGACAAAATATGTAGACAAGAGAAGAATGTTATGAAGTACTGCCCTGAGTCAGAGTCACCGCCCGAGCTAATAACCAGTGTGCAGACACTCCGTCATAAATCTCAGCCGAACAGTCCAGTCCACGGCCGCTTTGAAATGACTGGATGGTTGAATCAAAGAATGTTAAAGCACATGTACTGCGCCATGCTGTGGCATTCTTGTGCTTCCTCACACTGATATGTTGACTGCTGGTGTTACAGTCAACAGAGGCATGGAGGCACAGAGGAAAACAGAGAGAAATGATGCAGGCGAGCTGGAGCCAGAGTGCTCTGCACGGTTCGATTCTGCTGCCTCTAACCGACATGAACACGAGAAATCAATTAGACCTTCTCGGTTGCCATCATAGAGACTTCCACCGAGGGAAAGGGTACAGAGAATAATAGCATTGAAAGGAAAAAAAAAAAGTTCCAGACAGTGGAAATGTGAACTCGAGGGGCTTTTTGTTTTATTGTTGAAAAAGATGATCTTTGTCTGACTAGAACTTTTAGCTCGGTCATGGAACAATATCACATATACTTTGACAAAGCCTCAACATAACTACTTCATCAGTCTGTATTGACTCGACATTCGAATGGCGCTTCCACAATCAGCACCACTCCAAACACATTATTTTACACAGTTCGCTACCTCACAACCAAGTTTTGTTGCCACAGGGCACCAATCACATAGACTGTGTGTGTGGCTGCTTGGTGAGTTGGCAAATCCCCACAGTCCATAGCAACAAGGTATGGACGTGAAAATGTGGACACAGATAAACCCATAAAGCCCTGAAAGCTGATTACTGGAGGATCTCAAACGCCCCCACAGCATTCATTTTGTTTACTTGTTCTGACAGGTACATTGTTGTTCTTAGTAATAATCATCAGGAGCAACAAAATCACATGGTAACAAAGTCCTGCTGAGTCAGCAAGGAGCCCAAACAGCACATGCAACCCTACCTTAATGTCAGCACATACAGCCTTTTGTCTTGAGGAGCCATTATTAGGTTCATGTTCCTACCTTTGAGTCAATCCAGCAGCCGTTGGGGGCCAATGTGAGCAACATTTCTGTTCCACACCATCATTATCTGCAGGGAAGAAAAGAGTGGGAGAGGAAGGGAGAGAGAAAGAGATGTTTTACATGGCGTTGTGGAAAAATATTTTATAAAAGAAAATGTATATAAGTGACGTGTAAGGTCCCTTAAGATGGTTACTGAAATAAAAAAAAATAAAAATAGATTAACGGCATCTCACGGCCAGCTAAGACACAATCTCACTTTAATTAGAAAATAAGCAACATCACAATCCTCCTCCTGTAGCCACCGATGTCCAAACCGGCCTTAATAGACATTTAAAATCAACCTCCTGTAGATCATGAGAAAATTATTTCGTATAACCCGCCGAGATAAGCAAAAGAGACAAGGCAATCGACGGCATGCATATTTCATTGAATGGCTTAGCGCGCTACTGTAAATACGCCGGGTTGAAAGTGCACAGCAAAGGATCTCATAGGGCCGAGAGGCCTCGACATCTTTGATCAGAGTAGAAAAGGACACTTTTTGATCAAGCCCTACCTTGGACATTTAAATCAACCCTCTGACAAGCGCAGCAGCTCTAAGGCTGGGAGATAAGGTTTAATCTCTGCCCAGAGGAATGTGGCCACCCCTGGAAGTGTACTACAGTCTGTTATAAAGTACATTTCAAAGGCTCTTTCCTGGTTTCCCCCTGATGAATATTTAGCGGCGATTCAGGAGTTAATCTAGAAGGGAAAATTCAATTTAGACAATGACGACCTGTCTTGTGGAGTCTTTTAGATGATTACAAAAGCATAAAGTCGGTGGTATAACAGATCTGAAAGGATTAATGAGGAAGAATTTCATGAATACTGGGTTCCCTGTGCGGCATATTTCTGGACATACTGCTATGTGCGCAAGCAATGGCAGAGACAAATGACTGTGACGTTCCCTTTTTTCGCAGTAGGGTGCAAAACCTACAGGAAGCAGAATGCATTCAGCCATTTCCGGCCACCCCTTGGTAACAACATGGCGGAATGGCTTTCGATCAATCTGACTATCGAGGTGGGCAGAGAGGAAATGTGGAGGAAGAGTTAGAAAGTCAAATGTAAAGAGACACAAATAGTTTCTTCTTAAATATAAATAAATGAACGCCAGGCTCTAAGGAAAAGGAAAGTGCAGCTTCCTGCAGTTGATTATGTGTTGTTAAAATGATGATTCCAACAGCAGAGGCTTAGAAAATTGGAAGCGCTCTGTAATCCTGTGTATACAGTCCTCTGTCAAGAGCACACATGTAAACACAGTAACCCCACCTCCCACTCAGCCCTTCTGTAGGTTTGGCTGTGGGCGCTCAGCAGATCCCCTGGCATCATCAGAGAATAACAATGAAGGTTTTGGGAGGGATCAGTACCCCAGCACAGAGTCCTACTGGGTAGGGTTTATGTAAGACCCTGGCTTGCCGAGCTTTCTGCCAGTTAAAGACGACAAAGAAACGGCACCAAGGAGTGTTGATTTGCCCAAAGGAGGGCGAGGGGTGTTGGGGTGGGGTGCATCCCTTCATGCTGTGTCCCCCACTGCCTTATCAAACACCGTCCCTCTGTTCATAACCACGCCTGGTTATGTGTCGTGGCTTGTGATACCAGGTCTCGTGTGTATCCATGCACGCTGATGTGTTTTCACACCATTTACTGGTTCTGCAGCACCGCCGCCCACTTTGAAGCCGCCCTCTTTGAAGCCGCCCCCTTCCCCTTATCCTCCTCTTCCTCCCTTTGTTTTCCCCTTCATGTGTTCCAATGAAGGAAGACTGGGATCTGTCAAAATCCTTTCTTCTGTCTGGCGTGTCAGGTTTTTTTTTTTTGTTTTGTTTTGTTTTGAAGATAGATGGCACGGAAACTCACTCAGCCCTGACACCCCAGTGGTTGTGAAAATGTCAAAACAGGCAGAGGTTGCGGCGTCGGCTTTTTGAGCGATACAATCCATGTGCGATGCCTTTCTGCTGCTGATGGGTTTTGTGTCTGGGCTTTGGCTTGTTGAGAATCAGTACGACTGTAGATATGTCTATGCAAATCAGGTATCCAAAACACAGATCCGCCAGTTGCAGAGCTCCTGCCTGCGCCAGTTGCGCCCGTCCACGCTCACGGGTGCAAACACTTCCTGATAGGGTGAAGCCGGCAATCCCTGGTCTGGTGTATGTCTACATTTTGGAACAGAAGACGTCCGAGTGTGCTGTTTTAATCAGTAGCAGCTGGATTTTATTGGCTGGAAAAAGCCAAGACAGCCTCGCCTCTTGGGAAGAAGATGCATTAATAAATAAAACTCCACTGGTGACGGCTTTCTTACGTCCATTTGAAAGACAAACCGAAAGATAAAGTCAGGCCAACAAATTCTAGTGAGTTCCCAGGCCGACAGAAAAGACAAAAATCTGACATTAGGAAAGGGTTGTGAATCCTTTTCATCCTGACACCACCAAAAAAAGATGTAGCATGTCTTCGTTCCTGCATGCCCCAGAAACACTCTGTATGATACTGGGATTCACTGACTCCAGAGTGAGGAGGAAAATCAATGTGAAGTGAAAATTAAATTAAGCCCAAAGAGCCTTTAAGCAAAGTGCAATTTGAACACACATCTTTTATTTTCCCATGAGCATCTGACCAGGATGGACGGTGGATGGAACCATGATGGAAAGACACCGAGGTCTGCTGTGAAGGAATGGGAACGCCCTCATTTTCATCCCTAATGTGCCTCCCCTTTGATTGTTTAATACGGTTAGAGCTACATGTTCCTTATCGGATCATACCGAAAGGTCAGAGGCGTCCAGTGGACGAATCAATCCTGCCGTCTGAAGAAGCGCAAAGGAAACATGGATTGAAGGAGAGCCGATCCATCTATTGAGAGCAGAATGAAGTTGGATGACGAGAAAAAGGAGGAGGGGTGTGGTGGTGGTGATGGTGGTGGGGGGGGGGGGGGGGGCAATGATGACATCTGCTGTTTGGGGAGAGGTAGGCGAGTGGAACGTAAAATTGAACTGTTGATTCAGGGAAAGTGAAAAGGTAAAAGAGAGAGAGAGGAATTAATGCTTCAGATCTTAAAATCCGTCATGAGAGACACTGCATCTACATCCTCTTCACAAGGTCAGAGCCAGTGCTGAAGCAACTCATTAATCTAATTTTGCGAGTCAATTAAATCTTGGAGCCATTTTCTAAGTGAAACACAAAAGGTCTGAGGTTTCATAGTAAATTGTTTGTTTGTGATCATAAATTGAACATTTACAGCTTCATATTTGTGGGTATTTTCAAGCTACTAAACTAAATTAGATAGTGATCAGATGCCACCGCCCCTTTCATCGGTGGCTGGGTATGATCATGGATTGAATGGGGAGATACATGATATGAGAGCTGCGGTTCATACTTTGGTCCTGTGAAGTAAATAAGTATAAAAACTATGGAAATATGGTCCATTCTATCTGATTATTGCCATATAACACCATCTCTAGTCTTAAAATCAGCACATGTAGCATACTGGCTGCTGTTTCAGTGTCCAGCTCCAGTTGCTCCTGTTTCCTCCTCCAAAGTTCCTCCTGCTCCTCCAGTGGTTGTGTTTCCTTTGAAGCTCGAGCCAAGAGAGCCGCCGTCTCTGAGCTGTGCAGAAGATGAGGAGGATTTGCTGCCTTTTGTGGCTCCTGTGGCCTGAGTGTTTGCTGGGAGCGTTTGATTCAACAGGTGAAGCAGTGTCATGTGGATGAACCTGATCCCCTCCTTCATATTTTGGTCAACAACACGTTCATCCCTGTTACCAGTAACTGCTGTCGTAATGAACTCGCCAGGCAGCATTTTATTACAATACACAACTTTTGTGGAACAGCGTGCAAAGAGCTACCTTTTTAATCAAGTTAAGTTTCTAATTATTACCTACATTGTTTCATCCATGTTATATATCATCCTTTTATGCACATGCCTGCCTCCTACATTTATTTATTGTAATCACGTTCCCTAGGCTTCTTCTCTCTTCATAGATTTAATTTTAATTTAGTTTTTTGTATGTCCTCTCTCAGTGCCTTATTTATTGTTATTTATCTTATCTCTAGTCAGTTCAGTGATTTAAATTAGGTTGATTTTATTTATTGTTTACTTATTTATTCATATTTTACTTTCCAAAACGATGTAATCTTTGCTCGCAAACGCAAATGCTCATTCATAACTATCAGCGCTGAACGTCCATGTGCAATGCTGCGACGCCTGGCCACTGTTGCAGGTTGTCAATGTCACGCCCTCTAGTGGCCTGGATGACCCCAAAAATAAACAGCTCTTCCATACAATGTGACATGCAATCAAGCCAGTTCCAATCTCCACTTGTTGAAGGTTCAGAGCTGTCATGGTCCTCGGGGGCCACGGTATCACATGACTGACTGTCCATTAACTCCAGTGAAAATCACTTCACATCAGAATGAGATGGTCAGAGCAGCTGCCCCCGCCACCATGTGAGTGGACGACAATCCAGTCATTACCTATTCATTTTTTTGTGCCTGAAGCAAAGCAAACCGTTAACAATGACATGTGAGGTTTGTGGCTGGCATGGCTCTGAAAGTTATAAATAATATATGATATATTGTGATATATATGTAATATGGATGACGGATAGATGTTTATATGGACATGTAGGTATAAAAAAGGAAGACTCACTGTTTCACTTTCACGACCCATTTTTCTCTGCAGTTTTAGTCAAATTGGCAGGTGTAAATATAGACATAGGAATATTTAATGTAGACCATAGAAAGTGAGGACATGAATAAACATGTCTGCAAATACTGCATTTATCTCAAACACAGAGATAGTAACAGGTACAGTGATTTTACAATCCAGGGAGAGATTCAAACATGAATATTTTGTTTTCTATTTTGTCTTTCTTTCTTTTTAACCTTCCACGATGAGCCACCCCTGAGTGCACGTCCCTGAACCAAACCGAACATGTCAGCCTGCTTGCACATTAGAGTTTCTTCATATTGTGGTGGGGGTTGCTGCAGTCTTGACATGTTGGAAAACAGAAATCTATCGCACCAACTCCTGCTGACGTAGGCCTGATGTTGTTCGGACCTCCTCCTGCATCTTTTTACCGAGAGTTTCTCTCTACTTACTAGGAATGGGGTGACAGCGTTCAACCTCACACAAATACTAAGTGGGCGTCGAGAAAGCCTCAATATTTAACATGGGTCGGATGATAATGTGTATTTTATACATTACCAGCACATTTCAGTATTCATCATCATGACATCAGAAGTTTTGTAGCATAAAAAAACACACTCGGCCAGTAGAAGGCCAGGTAATTGATAATGAACGAGTCGGCTGCTGTTGTGCTAAAGGTTGTTATTCATATTCATATATTTCATTACTCTGCTTAATCACACCGAACAAGTCCAACCAATCACACTGGCCTCTGAGAACGCCCATGAACAAATATGCAACGCTGAACAAACATCGCGTGAACACAGTGGTCGGTGGTAAGCGACGGTCCTGGGCAAAGTTGATCCATGAGTATAAATCATCCACAGTTTAATGCCAGCAAGCTGTTTTATATGCCGCCTCGGAGTGTGTAATTAGTTAAATTTGTGGTTTACAGAGAAGCACATAGGCAACCCAGGTTGCCCTTTGACCCCCACCCCCCTCCCTCCACCCCGCGCTACACACACACACACCTCTGCATTAAAAGGCGACAGTGTATTTACTCGTGTGAGATTAAATCACACTGTTTAATAACTTGCCAGACCTTTTTTTCTCCAGACGCCGTTGCAAAGGTTCAGTGTGAGATAATGTTTGCTCAAGCAACGCTCAATGAGATTCAGAGCTTCGCCGACACCATTACTCTAAGCTCATTGCATAGTCAGGTTGGGTGGGTCCAACGCTGCCTCAGAACGTCGAAGCTCAGAGGCGCCAGAAGAGAGAGCGCCCCTCGAGACAGATTACACGTCTGCGGACAGGCGAAGAGGTTTGCACTTCACCTCTGTCTTCGACAAGCGGGTTATTATCTTTTTGCAATGAATCCTGGACAAGTTGCTCGAGCAGCTGGACGACACGGCAGCTTACACATTTCTTCTAATTGCACGCAGTCAGTGAGACGTATCTAAAACGAAGATGACGGCACAATCCAGCAGAGGACGTCAAAGCCGCCTAGGCCTGAGCCAGAGTGTTTTAAATGGATTACACCAGTGTGTCATTGCGATTACACGCTCTTTGCAGGGACGGCGACAAGATGAATTGTGTCTTATGGCTTTTCAACTTTTTTATCCCTCTTCTCTGCTAATACTGGAATGTCTTGCCCCTCTTCAATGTAACGTGGTCAGAATAAAGTCTCCGACTTTTGAGCTATCTTACAAACAGTTGATCAGCTGTACGTGTGTCCTTTTCAAGAGCCCTCTTGTTTTCCTTTGCCTGTCGCTACATACACGGCAAAGCCGCCAATCAATGATTCGACTCTTAACTTGCACACAACTGGAGTGTGTGTGTGTGCGTGTGTGTGTGTGTGTCTTTGTATGTGTATGTTCAAAGTGAGGCCATTACATGCAGGGTTCAACACAAAAAAAAACCTTCTGCCATGACTCAGAGGAAAACATGTCCACTTAGAACCTAATTTCCTTCTATATCTGACCAGTATAATCGTCCTCGCCGTGAGTTACCATGTGAAGAGTGAAGTCTCTGCTCCCTCTGGCTGCTCGCTGTGACATGAGGTGTGCGCCATCTGGGAGATGTACTGGTCCACACTGGGAGCCGACCCATGGCTGGAACATAACAGTTGATAATCAGGAACATTGAGATGTAGAGGGAAAAAAAATGGACACAAAATTGGACGCTCATCTTTTCTTGAAAGCAAATGGCCATTTAGAGTTTGTGTGTTTGGCTGTGTAGCTGCTTGAGGCTACTTGATTACAGATCGAACAGGAGCAGGTTATTATGATTAAATATGAAAACCGATGCACAATGAAAACAAACTCCATTTCTTTGTGTCTACTTCCATCCACTGCAGGAAAGTTGTGGATCAACAGCTTTTAAAATATGTGATCACACACATTTGACTTTGTCTCTGACTGCCTTTGAGTTGAGGCGTCATGTATCCACTAATGTTCAGGTTCTTTCTAAGGTCTAATTGTGACTGCTGGCTGCAGCTCATTCCTTTGTGTAATCTGTTTCAGTCACCTAGGAAATACAAATTAGATGCCATGAATTCTTTCTGTTAACACCTTTTAGATTTTAAACAGGTCAGATTTTATTCTTGGTTGATTCCTCTTTGAGGTGGTGTAATGCTGTCATGATAATAGCACCGAAAGGTGAGAGAGGCACTGCCCCTGGAATTCGCCCACCTGACCCGCGCACGTGGCTTTTCACTTTCCACCATTAGAGGGTTTTTATATCATCGGATGCTCTTACACCTGACGCTAATCAGAGCAGCAGCATCAAGGATACTTGATCAGCCTCAACAATGACCATTGTGAGCTGCTATTGAAAACCATACAAATTAGCTGGGCTGGTGGCCAGTGGGACAATGTATTCTGCTGCCTTTATCACATCTCGCCGTGGGCTACTATTAATCTTGTGGAGAGTATATGGGATGAATTAATGCACTGAGGGATTTGTAAGGCTATGGATATGGATTACATTGTCTAACACTATATTTGAATTGGTCTCCGGATGTAATTCCAGTGGACTGAGATTAAATTCGGCTGATAAGCGTCTGCTGTAACAAACCACATTATTATTGCCCATGTCATTCTGCCGTGGGAGGTAAAATGAAGTAGTGATTCCATAATCCTGTTCATCTGCAAGAGGTCTGCATTTCTGATTGAATTTTATCAGAACAGCTGATTGGCTGGAAAGCATATTGGCATATCGTGTCATGTTGTCAGATCCTCCCGTGCTGCTCTTGTTCACCTCCTAATTCTGTTTCTACCTTCATTTTGTTGTGACTAACTCGTTTCTTTCTCTGGTCTGACTGAAATGACGGGATGCCACGAGGAATGTACGTTCCCTAATTCCTCTCACACCGACAAACGCCTACACTGTCCAACCACACGACATAAGGCACGCTGTCATACCAACGTTTCTCTTCATGCCTCCGGCACTGTAAAACCCAATTCATCATCAGTCAAATCAGCATTATCCAATCCGGAAGTTACAGTGATTTTACTCCTCCTGGTAAAGTAAAAGTACTCATTAAAGCATCTTCCCCCATGCACTTTTTTTACTTCCTTATTAGGAGAGGTTAATGTGTTGTGTGTATTCCAAGGATTTGCACTCAGCAGAGACTATCTGACAACACGTTCAGTGTCTGGCAGAATGTGCACCCCTGGCTGCAGCAAGCACACAAAAACCCTCAGTGATTATTCCCGTCCCCCCTCTTTCACCCGTGGTGGTGCAGGCAGGACAGCTCTCTTTGGCCTCTGGCAGGCCAAGCATGAAGCTCCGATGATTTTCAAGCCAGGGAAGATGACGAAGGGAGAAACGAATTAGCATTCAGCTCCAGGCTGTGGCACAATCATGGCAGAGCGTCTCCACGGAGAAACACCAGCATCCCACATTTAAACTTGCATATTAATAAAGTGTAGTAGTGATTCACCAGCGAGTGTCTCTCACACCACCTCTGCTCCGTCTGAAGCTCCAACACATGAGAAACGAGTGGTGTCATGACATACGGGGTGTGTGTGTGTGTGTGGGGGGGGGGGGGGGGTAGTATTCCACATTAAGCTTTCTATTCGCCCCACTGAGCCAATGAATTTTTTATAAAGTGTCCCCGAGAGGTTCATAAACATTGAGAAAGAGAGTAAGCGATCTCAGATATGGGCGTGGAGGGCGGAGGGGAGGGTCCAGTTTACGGGTCCTGACAAGATGTTTTGTTGCATCGACAATGCAAAGCCGCCTGCCGTGGCTGAACTTTACAGGGAGGTGGCAGCACTTGGTCCCTTGCAGCTGTAAACAAGACTGCATCATTCAGTATTTCACTGCGCTCAGAGATGACCCCACCATCCATTTAGCTCTGCTTTATGATTTCCATAAACGCCTGGATTGCCTGCATAAAAAATGTGGAGTGGAGACGAGGGCCTCCGCTTCCATTAGTGGCCTCTTTTTACTGGAAGGGCCAAGTGTGTCCCCAGGGTGAGGCCGAAACCCTCACTGTCCTCCGCAGTCTGTCAGATCGACTCTGTAATCAAGGACTGCGCTAAGTGGACGGCTGCACTGATGCTGGCATATTTAAAATGATTATTCATTGAGAATGCAGTGTGTGTTCGAGAGGCAGCACGGGGCAAGTGTGTTTGCTCATAAAGGAAACAACCGACAGTTTGTCTCTAGTACCTTAAACACACCTTGAACGTGTGAAAGTGTGAACTGGGTTTTGGGATTAAGTTCTTAATCCAGCAACAGCATATACTGTGTATACGTTACGGCTAATGAGAAAAAAAATTGGTAATATGCATATTACTCGGGATGTTTGCATACAACCAAGAAGGACGGGTTGTTTGCAAACTATCCTTGTTTTCGGGTAATGATCTAAGCTACTACATCTAGCTAGCTAATTAGCTAACATTATCAACGGCCATTATCAAAGCTAGCTACTTCTGGTCTCTAGCTAAAATACTTAGCTAGCTAACAACCCGTTAGCTAGCACTCACCCTTACAACCCAGTAGGATGGGTTGTTTGCAAACTATCCTTGTTTTCGAGTAATGATCTAAGCTACTACATCTAGCTAGCTAATTAGCTAACATTATCAACGGCCATTCTCAAAGCTAGCTACCTATGGTCGATCGCTAAAATACTTAGCTAGCTAACAACCCGTTAGCTAGCATTCACCCTTACCCATACAACCCAGTAGAACGGGTTGTTTTTAAACTACCCATGTTTTTTGGGTTATGTCCAAATAATCTGCATATTACCGTTTTTTCACATTACCCGTAACAGATATATGTATATTCCTTTTAGTGGTAGAAACTGAAGCGGGACAGTCAATCCTAATCTTCCACTCAGAGATTTCTCAGGTCATATAATCATTGTGGGAGTCCACCTCAGTTTTAATATCAGCAATAATGTGGGAGTCTCCAGGTGATGTATCAGGTTTTACAGGTCCTAAATTGGCTTGTCTTATTTGGGGATTTGAGTTTCTATTTGAGTCCTCCTCCTGTTTGTCTAGATAGAGCAAGATGAGCCTCACAGAGGGGGGAAGAAATATATGGAAATCCAGTGGATAATTTGCGACGCCGCATACAAAAGAACTAAAAATACATTCAAACAAACCAGTGAAGCAACTGCTGTGATTACCAGACTGTGTAGAACATACACGTTTCTGTTTTTCTGTTTTTTGTTTTTTTAGTGGAAAGATTAAAATGAGAATGCAACTCCTCTGGGGGGGCCGCAGCAGAATAATATGTGTGGGGCATACAAACTTGATTCCTGCTTCTGTCTTTGGGTGGTGTTGATCTGAAGTGACCACATTTTTTTTTTACCGATTACATTTTATCATTTTTTATGATCATATGAATATAGATTCCTCCAAAACAAGACTCCTTTGAGTTAGGCTTGACACGCTATGAGATCAAAGTCACGCTTTGGGGTGGTTCCGTAGTTTTTACTATTCTTCTGCGAATTTCTCTTGGGAGATAAAATAATCTGAATCGAGTCATGATTTTACTGCATGGCCAAATAACTTGCTTAGCCTGATGCCAAGCAACGGTATAATCGAGCTCACACACCTGTCCTTGTGAGGAGAGCTGAAGCAATAAATGCAACAGCCACTTTGATTTATATCAATATCATCCGGCTCAATCTTTTCTTTCTACAACACATCTGTCTTTGCAAATGGACAGTTTCCAGAATGATAATATGGTCAATTCCTTTGCACTCCGACTGTGAAATGTTGTAAAACACAATACGTGGTGTTTGGCGGGAGGCTGGGAGGACAAACTGCTAAGCTACCGAGGAAGTGAGGTTTTTTTTTTTCCACAGCTGCTGCTGGCAAACAGGAACTACAGAGCCAAGAGATGGGATTTAACAAAATGTTTGTGGCAGAGAAAACAGACTCGTAATGAGAATTTCCTGCAGGTATTTGCAGGATAGCAGCTGATTGGTGTGGCCAGATCTCAGCACTACCAGCTCATATCATGTGCAATCTCATAGCACATATTTTTATCATCCAACTTTAATTTCAAGTTTTTGCGACCATCTATTAATTTAATAGACTTTTAAAGATAATGAGACAGTGATGATTAGAAACACAGAGCCGAAGAGCAAATCGTGCTGAATAAATCCGTCGAGACTCAATACACTTTTTAACATCTTATCAGAATGTACATATACACGAGAGGCACCGCTCTGCATTACTTAAGGAACTTTCGCACCAAATCGAATGTGAGCGACCACTCTGACCCTGCTGCTCTGTTTTGCCAACGCAAGACAAATAGTCTGCAGTCACACCTCAGGACGGAAAGAAATCATGTTACTGGATGCCACTGCTGCTTCGGTTACACGGGATCGATAAGAGTCTGCCAATGACAATGTCTTTGTTAATGCTTCAGCCCACCGCCGCTACGCCCGCTGTCCTCTCGCCCCAAGGCATCTCGCCGATCCAGCTCTCTAATTACACGTGTTCTTGTATTCCGTCCTCAATGAGCTTACAAAGGAGCCAAAGCACTTTCCCTCTCAGCCAGTGAACGTCTGAAACGTTCATTCGGTCATCCTCCGAAGGAGTGTGCGTTGGACTTGATAGCGCTCACTTGTGTCAGTCAGCCACGTCGAACCTTGTGCAGATAGACCCGGATAGCAGAAGGAAGACGCAGAGTGGAGAAGAGAAGAGACAAGTGAGAGGAAGGGATGTATTTCTCTAGGTATGAATTATTCAGATGGCTCCAAAGCAGAGTATGCAAACACATTATCGCTGCTGTTGTGCTATTGTAGCCTCCATTTTGACTTTTTTCACACATTGTACGCTTAAATAGCAGCCTTCCTTGTTCTTTTATCGACAGTTATGCATTTGTACAGAGATAAATGACCAGCAGGTGAATTTGAAGGTGTAATTAACGTTCAGAGAAGTGTATTCAGCTGATTATCAGTGACAACAAGGCAGTGGTGCAGAGAAAGCCGGGATGACCTGCACCTCGGTCTGCGTAAAACACAACAGCAGCATGAGACACAACAGCAGCATATGAAAACACAGTGTAACATTGTTTGAGTGCCTGAAGCGGTGGGCATTGATTTGACTCATCCTAAAAAAAAATGAAATCTTTCAGAGGACGTGAGATTATCTCTACTCAGCGGAAACAGACAATGGCAACATTATACTCGGACCACTCGGCTGCGGACTCAACATGAATGACGATGTCAAAGAAAAGACTGTGGAAGATTAAAGACTTTCTTTGCGGGCTGGCAGATTTTACATACCACCTGCTGTGCAAAAGTCATTTTTTTGGGGGGAGTTTTTCATTAAATTTAAGAATGCTTGGAGGAAGTTGGATTTTGCATTCTGCCCATCTGTATTTTCGTCCATATGGGATGGCGCGCTGAATACACTTCAGTCTCCCATCTCTCTTGTTTATTCTGACGTCATCCCCGTCTGCTTTCCTTGAGTCTGTTGACAATGCTGCAGTCTTTTTCATCTCCCGCGAATTAGTCAGAACAGCGGAAAGCGATTTTTCACCGACGACTTCGGGTTTCCTTTCAGTCATCAGCGCTGACACCTTAAACTGAAAAGGACATGAAACACTGGCGCAACATGTCAGCGATGGCGAGTGGAGGAGGGAGTGATGAAGACGGATAAGTCAAAATAGCCTCAGGTAGTCAGCAGCATAATCAGACTCCTGCATCAATCTGCAATCGATGAGCTTCAGCTTCCGTAACAGTTTTTAATTGGTGTGTCACTAATAACTGGTTCTATAGGTTTGTTTTTGTATGGGAGATGAGTGTGTTTGCTCCTCAGCGTGGCACACATGTATAATTAATGTGTCCTTTGCCTTTGTGTACGTGTACGCACACTCAGGTGTGTACTCGGCAGCACTCACTGGTCATTAGCATTGATTTTTCCAGGAGGGGCCTCGCTTACCGGCGTTGCTCTGCCGTGTGCAAATAGCTGTAATTTCACTCTCATGGTCTCAGCTCGTGTGGGCCCTGCCCTCCTGTGGTGTAAAAGATGGAAGCCATTGATCGGGGCATCCGGACACCTGCCCTGTACCCCCCCACACTGCTGAAGGATACCTTTGTCAATGGGAACTTCAGGTAAGTTATGAGCACAGCAGCAGAGCCTCCAATTAACAGACTCAATGTCAGACAGCCCACGGCTGCCTCGCTCCCCCCTGTGGCATTTATCAGCCGTTAGCATTGAACTGCTCAGCTGCTTGCATCCGTTTTTCTTTTTTTTTTTAAACAAACTTACTTGTTGTGTAAATCCTGATTTATGCTTCTGCGTCAAACGGACGTTGACATGTTGCTGATGGTGCAGGTTTCTCTCCAGAAATGTACCTACGCATTGCAGCTATACTGACCTCCGCAGACGTCAACAACGGTGATCGGACTGTTTGCGTCATGTGACTTTCCCATCTCTCGGAGCGGTTTGTCTGTATTTGCCGAGAAAATTCAACCGTCATATGGGTAAATGGACTCATACAGCGCATTTTCGACACCTTCACGGTGCCCAAAGCGCCTTACTGTGGCCTTCACCCGTTCACACACTCACTCATACACCAATGGGGCAGACTGCTCGACTTGCCCAAGGACAGTCTGAGCGGGGATTTGAACGGCCGACCGCAACCATCTGAGCCACAGTCGACCACATCATTTTGACCGGAAAACGAGAGCGTGAAATGATGCTTATGTTGTTTCCGTTGACACAGTAACAAGATCTGCTCACAAACTAGCGATAACTGTTGTTATTGCTGCTTTGTCACAACAAGAAGTGACCTGCTTCCACCTTGCAGCTCTGTCACCAGGAATGCTGATTAACCACGATGGCACAGTCATGAAAAATGAAAATAATAGTGATATGTAGCTACATATGTAGATATATCTGACAGCCGCTACCTTTAGACCTGACAGCTCAGGAGTAATTGGACTCATAATAATTATAATAATCTCGCTAAGAATACAGTTTCCGGAAAGTCACTGAATGGAAGGAATGAAAAGTAAATGTGGTGATCCCTGCAGAGCACAAAACCCAGAGCTGTGTGACAAAGTAATTACCAGAATACGACGTTGATTAACTTTTGGGAGAGATGTGAAACGCTGTAACAGTGATTGTAAGTTCATGATGTCGTGCCGCCTCTGATCCAGACAGACTTCTCAACATGGACGAGCTCACGCTTGTGCTCACTTAAGCATAAGTTAAAATTTTGTCTTTCACTGGCTAACAAACATTGAAAAAACCCCCAAAAAAACCCACATCAGCTTTCCCACTGCTGGAGTATTTGCACTCATGCAAGTTGCTGTTGTTAAAAACAGTCAAGACAAAGGCGGAACTATAAAGAGCAAAAACAGATGAAGCACAAGGCTGCAGCCACACATGGAAATGAGGAGTAAATACATTCAACAGAAAGCTGGTTAAAGTTAAATACGTGTCACATAAGCTGCAATTAATATTCTCAGACTGTGGCTCAACCACTTCTTTCTCCACCACTGAAGAGGCAAATCATCTCAATGTTTCAGGGAGACGCAGCATAAGTGACATTTGGTTCTTTCCTCGACTACAGTCGGGCTCGAGATGTTTCCGGAGCACATTAAGACCTGATTACTCCAATTTTCTTTCACCTCCCTACTCAGTCCCCCTCGGCTCCCTCCCCCCTGACCTCCCTCCCTCCCTCCTGTGCTGAAAATGAACCCGACTGTCTGACATTTTGCCAGCCAGCTGTTTTTGCTAGGTTTCCCTCCATCCTTTTTCTCTTTCTCTCTTCCCCATCGGGCACTAAGCCCACTGAGCCTCAGTGGAGAAGAACTAGCAAGCCGTGTAATCAGAGCATAATAGCATCAACAAAACATCCCATTCTACGTCCAATTGTGTGTGTGTGTGTGGGATCAGTCCTATTGTCACTCTCTGACATTGAACTTATATGATTCCGGGGAAATAAAGACTGAGACTTCCTTGCTTTTGAAACTCAGGTCATTTTGACCCTTATTATGTCATGAATATACATTTTACTGGATTTCAATGGTATTTTCCGTTATTGGACTCTGAGAAAAAAAAGCCGGTGGCGTTGTAATGAAAGGATTTCCTCTTTCGAAATTCCAGCCCATGGGGGGGTTCCCAATTTCATCAGCTATATTACAGCTCTCATTACTTCAGAATAAAACACAGTAGCCTACATTTCAAGTCTCTGCTCTTTATGAACGTCTTTCGCCCTGAGCGCTGTCATCATCTGTTTTTTTTTTTTTTTTATTGCGCTTCTATTGTCCCTTTACCATATAGTGTGTATGTGCATATTTGCATCGGACAGAACTATTTTTAGGCATGTATTCGTCATTTTCAGTGAGATTCGACCCTCACATTAAGGAAACTTTAAATCATTAAATACAATTGATCGGTTCACATCTGCTCTTGAATTAAAATACATTTGCCAGCATTTACATGGTGAGGTTGTTGTACACCGTCAGCGCATGCCGATGCCAAATAAAAAACACATTTAATATGCATCATGTGTGTAAGCGTTCAGAAAGAGAAGCCCACAACCTTTGTTAGCATTGTCACCTGCTTGCATGTCAAAGACCTTAATTAAATCTCAAACCCAAATGCTAATTATCCACAAGTGTAACCTTCCATCACCTCTCAGCGTGTCACAGTCCAACACACACACACTGCTGTGTAAATTTACTTCCTGTCCCGGCCCGTCCAATCTTAAGTTCTCTGCAGGCACCAAATAACCAAAACCACTTAACATGATTAACACGTGGCACAAAATCAGCCACTTCATGAAGCAGGTCAGAGTGATTAAATCATGTTTGGATAATCAATGGATTGTAACCAAATCTTCAGAGTCATGAAGAAAACGCCAGTTAGGCTCTTAAACATTTCTTTACCAGACCCCTCCTCTCCACAACCACCTCTCTTGCCTTTCTTCTATTCAGGGAACCTTTTCAGTGTACAATAGTGCCTGGGTGTGTGTTTCAAATTAGCCAAGTTAAACAGCACCTGACACACGCCGAGTCAGAACAGCGTGTTATTGTCGCAATCAAACATTCTGAAAAACCTTGAAACTGTTTTTTTTTTTTTCTTGGCAAAGGCCAATGAAAAAAAATCAAGTCTGAATTTCTACACTCAAGTTGTTTCGAAGCAGTGAGTCACTGAATGTGGAAAAAGATGGACACCCGAACCTGAAATGCCATTTAGGCTGAAAACACATCTAAAAAAACACATTACGTGATGTAATGTACTGATATGAAGTGATTATGTGGAATAATGTTGTCTCAGATTACCTCGTCTCTTTATATGTGAGCTTCACTTTGCTACCCCAGAACACGTGCGCTATCCAAGGTCCTGAAATACTGAACAGATCCGAGTACATGCAGGTGTATTCTGTTCTGGGTGAATCTCATTTCTCTTTGTTGTATAAGGCGTCTCTTCCAGCCCTCAGCCAATCTGTTAACTATCATATGCTAAGATACATGACAGCAGATTCGTTTGGCTTTGATTTTAAACATAATTCCAATCATCCGAAGCAGCCCTGCTTATGCACTGCATCTACCTTTCCTTTAACCTGAGTATATAAAAATGTTTATGCTCTTTTACCTCAAATATAAGGAAACATAGAGACATAGTTGACTGTTGCACCTGTTGATTGTATGTCCTGGTTTTGATCCGTTGTTTCATTGTCATTTCTGTCTGGGCCCCCCTTGCCAGATCATCCTTGAAAATGAGAAGTTGAGTGGTAAAATACAGCCAGCTAACAAAATGAGGTCTCCAATGAAGACACAAGGCGTGACTTTTTTTTGGCTTTACTGAAGAATTTCCATTCTTATTTGTAAAATTGAAACATCATAAAGAAAAAAAAAATACGATGAGCATACGTCCATTTACGTCAAGATAAGCGTCACTGTCACACAAATGCAAACATCCTACGGATAAACTAATTTCAACTTATAAATATTCAGTTACTTACAGACGAATAGTCCCCAAGTCACAAGCGTAGAAAAATAAGTTCAACAGCAACACGAACTTCCAACTCGGTTCGCAGCTGCATCAAGCTAGCAAACGTGCCAAGTGTCAAAGATGCGACAACAAAACACAGAACTCTCACTCTGAGGCAACTTCACAATCAGAGCGCTCACTCGGATGCTCTCTCCGACAAGCGACAAACAGAGGTCTCACTCTGACGTAGTTTAGAGAGCAAAAAAACGATGATACCAAAAACTTTTTTTAATGTTTTTAACGTTTTTAATCCATGACTATAACTTAAAAGTCAGCACCATACCGGCCACATAAAACAAAAATAAGCCTACGGTAAACACAAGAAACTTGTGTTGGAGAAAATGAACCAGACTCAGTGAATAGTTCCTGAAGCTTGAGAACCACCTTGCGACCTGCTCAATGTAACCGAGACATAAATCTACCACCTCTGAGGTTCCTCTGTGAGGAAATGCCTGTCATATACCAGCATGCTAATTAATAATTTTCAGCTTGTCGTCTTCCATGCAAAAAGCTGCATAAAAAAAAAAAATAATAACTGTGATAACTGTTGAGACTAAATCCAGGTGTGCACCAGTCATCTGGAACTGACTTCACTTCACTGATGCTCGACTGGGAGGAACATCTCATTTCACATCATCTCTCTGTTTTTGTTTTTGTTTTTTTTTTCCTTCCTTGTATCTTTAACTCGTGTTTAAATTGGCCGGAGGCGCGACGGGACTGAAAATACACTTGCTGTGGCAGGTTTGGACAACTCAATCGCTGTCCAATGTCCAACTTGGCTGTCACTTCCTAAGCAGACACGTATCTCAGCGTTAGCCCTCCTGAGAGTTCCCCTGCCCGCTCTGCTATGAAACCTTTCTCAGAGCACCGTTTCAATGTGTGACCTCCTTTTTATTACGCGGTGGCTCCCACATGTCTTTCGGGCTGGCGCTCCACACCCGTGCTCCACGACCTCTGAACCCCATCACACCGTCCTCATTAGGGACGATGATATATTCTTGGGAACTCTGCCATCAAAAGTGTAATACGGTGGCCTTACACCGCTGCATGGAACCCCATGTGCACATGCTCAGTCGTGCACTGTTTCACAAGAAATGTGCTGACTGAGCATTCCGATAATCCTCTCACACCTCTGCACACACATTCCTCCTCCACTGCTCCTATTTAATATCAAATGATGCTTCATTTATGCTTCACCAGCTACAACACGTGACTATAGGGGACACATCACCTAGCCTACTTATGTGCAGAAATGTCCAACCCCATCGCACAGGGCTCATGACAATCCCCTACAGGATTAGCGAGGTGAGCAAAATTCGGGGGGGGGGCAAGGTTCGATGTATTTCTTTCTCTGCTGGGTGCACATTTCAATCCTTTATTGTCCCACAGTATGCAAATTTACATTTTTACAGCAGTCGCAATGGAGAATAGAAAAATGGTTTAAACATACATGCAATTAATAATAATAATAATAATAATAATAATAATAATAAAAACAGGAGCAATATAATAAATAAAAAAATAGAGTGATATTGAAGTAAGTGACGTCACTATGTTGAAATTGCGGTGGTAGATAAGTAACAAGGTGACCTAAGTGAGTATTTGCACACACTGATTTTTTTTTCCATAAATAACGTCCTATACACAATGTGCGGATAAGGAGGAGCTGAGATGGTAAATCACACTCTGTGACTTTAAAATCTTTCTCTTTTTTTCATCCTGCAATAACAAATGCAACATAGCTGCAGCAGATGGGAAGGTACATGAATGCTAATGGCTCATCTGAGAGGCTGATGTGTCGCGAGCATTTTTTCTGCAGCTGAAATTCAGCCGGTATGGTGACCTGTGAAGACTATTTGGCTCGAAATAGTCTTCCACTTGGAAAGAATTATAGTTCAAATGCAATTATTGTTGCTGTCTCACGCAAGCCTCCTTGAATAATTTGTTCCCCGTGTAAAAATCCAATTGATTCTCATTTTTTTAACAACGAGCAAGATCAGATCGGGGGTAAGCAGACAACTCCTCCATAATGGATTCACTTGCATGTTCTTCAAAAGTGAAAATGAGGACTTTGTGTTTTAACACCCGGCTAAAAATTCTGCAATTGATGAACATTTTCTCCTTCGTTATCGCTGCATAGAGGCTGCCTGGCTTCCCCTCTTTACAGCTCAGAGCGTGAGAGATTTCATTACAGTTGCCGCTTAATTATGTAGGTGTTGAAATCTAATTAATGAAAGCGCCGTGCAACTCGATTACTCTGGCACATTTTTGATGGCTGTGGTGAGAAAGCAAGAGCTGTGTAGTGTCCCTTAAACATGTTGAGCTTATAGTACCTGTTTTTTTTTCAGGTTTCTAAACTTACACCTCACCATCGATCACATCCAGCAGTTTCACAAAGAGTTGACAGCAAAATCCCAAAGTGCCGTTTTCAGCGAGCGAGAGCACAGTGACACTGTCACTGGCCTTTTTTTTCTGCTGCTGATTTTGAACGCTGGCTGATTGGTTCCAGAGAAAAGAAGAAGTGTCGTCACGTAGCACAGAGAGCACTCCAGCTTCCTCACACCTCCAAAAGCATGCATGTTGATTGGTGATTCTAATGGTGCTTCTCGGCTCAGCTCGACTCGGTTCCGTTCAGGTGCTTTTCCATTACGATTCAGTTCCACTTCGATATGGGTGCTGATGTCACGTGTGCCCTTTGCGAGAAATTGCCACAACAGCGTTTATTTACTGTGATTTTAACAAAGAACAATGTGGAACATGGATGAGACTGAGAAGTTGAGACTGTTTGTGGAAAAACGAAAAGAGACGGAGCAGGATATGAACTCCACTCCACGCTGGGTCTCTCTGTCCAGCTCCGTCCAGTTCTTTAACAAACGTTCTAACCAGAAAAAAGGCACAAAGTTGTCAGTTCTTCATTAACGGACACAGTGTGTGTTTAACACATCAGACATGTTCGATGAGAACACGACGAGGAATAAAGAACTGGATCGATATCAGTGGTAGAACTGACGGTGGACTCCTGAGTGGAAGGTAGAGGGACCAATCAGAGGACGGCCCTCTGTCTGTAGGGACCAATCAGAGGACGTCCCTCTGTCTGTAGGGACCAATCAGAGGACGTCCCTCTGTCTGTAGGGACCAATCAGAGGACGGCCCTCTGTCTGTAGGGACCAATCAGAGCATGGACCAATCAGAGGATGGCCCCTTGTCTGTAGGGACCAACCAGAGGACGGCCCTCTGTCTGTAGGGACCAATCAGAGGACGTCCCTCTGTCTGTAGGGACCAACCAGAGGACGGCCACCTGTCTGTAGGGACCAATCAGAGGACGTCCCTCTGTCTGTAGGGAACAATCAGAGGATGTCCCTCTGTCTGTAGGGACCAATCACAGGACGGCCCCCTGTCTGTAGGGACCAATCAGAGGACGGCCCTCTGTCTGTAGGGACCAATCAGAGGACGGCCCTCTGTCTGTAGGGACCAATCAGAGGACGGCCCTCTGTCTGTAGGGACCAATCAGAGGACGGCCCCTTATCTGTAGGGACCAATCAGAGGACGGCCCTCTGTCTGTAGGGACCAATCAGAGGATGGCCCTCTGTCCGTAGGGACCAACCAGAGGACGGCCCTCTGTCTGTAGGGACCAATCAGAGGACGGCCCTCTGTCTGTAGGGACCAATCAGAGGACGGCCCTCTGTCTGTAGGGACCAATCAGAGGACGGCCCTCTGTCTGTAGGGACCAATCAGAGGACGGCCCTCTGTCTGTAGGGACCAATCAGAGGACGGCCCTCTGTCCGTAGGGACCAATCAGAGGACGGCCCTCTGTCCGTAGGGACCAACCAGAGGACGGCCCTC
>CAAKHB010007911.1:70304-90276 GCA_901007665.1 Aeoliscus strigatus | reverse complement strand
TCATGGGGAGGGAGGGAGGGGAGGGAGGGGGGGAGGTAGAACGCACTGCAAAAGTTAGAGAGGCGCCGGTGGACAGGAAATGAGCTGCAGGCGATGAGGCCGAGTGGGAGCTTTGCTGCCATTTTATCCCGCGTAAGAAAGAAAGAAAGACGTCAAGACCCACGGATCGGAGAACGGCGCCAATCAGGGTCGAGACCAAACGTACCAACTAATGGAACACACCGACGTTTAACACGTGGTCAGACCTGAGTTGTCACACACACACACACACACACACACACCAAGGTATCCCAGGCCTAACCGGTGTCGGATGGCTCGTCAAGTTCTTTTCCTTCTGCTGTGTCCCACTCGTCCACACGAGTTGAAGGAAACTTTAAAATCCTCCATTTTGCCTGTTTTCCTCCTCAAGTGTCCAGTTGTTGTCACCGCTCGTGTACTGTGTACTGTTTAATGTAGCTGGTTGGATGGACTACTACTACCACTACGTGTGTGAACACACAGCTGACAGCCAATCAGAAGAGAGTAATCGCCCAGTGTTAATGCAAGAGGCTGGAAGTCAGTCGGTTACAGAAATATGTAGTTGGCAAACAAAATGCTGCAGCCCGGTCTCCACTTCAAGAGTACAAGGACCAGCACCTCCTCCGTACTGAGCAGCTACCAGTGAGAGCAGAGACAGAGCAGAACCTCGGCTCCACTCGCTTTGGTTCCATTCAGGTGCTTTTCCATTAGAATTCATCACCGGAACCTTAATGCAAAATATCAAGTGATGCAATCGATTTTTGAGTTTTCTTAATGTTCCTTCTTGACCTTAGTCAAGGTCAAGAACATTAGACAAAGGTTGAGAAAACTCAAGGTCTCTTGCGTCACGTTGACTTGATATTTTGCATTTTCTTTTGTATACAGTAGTGTGGATGTCATGACCAATCAGAGGACGGCCCTCTGTCCATAGGGACCAATCAGAGGACGGCCCTCTGTCCGTAGGGACCAATCAGAGGACGGCCCTCTGTCCGTAGGGACCAACCAGAGGACGGCCCTCTGTCCGTAGGGACCAATCAGAGGACGGCCCTCTGTCCGTAGGGACCAACCAGAGGACGGCCCTCTGTCCGTAGGGACCAATCAGAGGACGGCCCTCTGTCTGTAGGGACCAACCAGAGGACGGCCCTCTGTCTGTAGGGACCAATCAGAGGATGGACCAATCAGAGGACGGCCCTCTGTCCATAGGGACCAACCAGAGGACGGCCCTCTGTGACGTCACGTTTAGTACCTCCTTGGCTCGCTTGGAACCCTGACCTAGGTGGAATGAGAAAAAGTACCAGGTACTGTCACCAGTGGAAACATAAAAAAGCCGTGTAGAGTAGAGTCGAGTCGAGTCGTGCTGGAACCGTGTGGTGGAAAAAAAAAATCGCCCATACGTGTCGATATGAAAAAATACTGAAATGGCATCGAAGTGGCAGCAGTGTGAACTTCATTGTTTCAGAACTTTGACACCCGTAGTGCAGAACTTTTTTTCTCATAGTTGAAGCGACTTCGATGCTTCACACACACACACACACACACACACACACACACACACATATACACTTTCAGGTAAAGGATGGCACAGGTGACTAATCGCTCTGAAAGCTCACACGGGAAACTCTGTGGGCATGTTGAGTCACTGACTCATTCACTCACCAGCCCTCTTTAGTGCAGATCACAGGACACTTCAGGGCACAATTTGCCACGGCAGGTTTCCTCAGCCTGCTCACATTGCCAGCGAGTGGCCCTTACACAGCCTGCGACATCGTGATCTTTGAGAGATGTAGGCGACCTGGTGAACCTGTGTGTGTGTGTGTGTCGAACAGCCAACACCTGGACGGGGGCCGGTGAAATAAAATCTGGGGGCTTTCCAGCTTCGGTGTGGGACGCTCATGGACTTTTAAACTGTAGAAGTCCCTGTGTGAAGCAGCTCCCACCAGCAGAACATCTCATGCCACAGACTCCCTTTGATGTCGGGGTGCAGAAAGGAAGGAGAACGGCATGAAAGAGGAAGGGGGGTGGGTGGGGGGCTTCAGTGGGTCGCATGCAGCTGCTTTGGCCTCGTCGCCGTCACAGCTGACGCACCGAGCGCCAACGATTCTTCGTCTTCGTTGTTCTTTTGCTCCAATGAACACACCTTTCCTGACCTCTCCACCTACCTCATGTTGTGAGAACGCCTGCTGGTCTGTAAATTGAATGTACACACAAACAAACACACACACACACACACACAAAGAAGTTGCAGAAGCACAAAAAAAAAGCCTCGGCTTTCATTGAAGATTCACTGTGATTCTCTCACAAGCAAAAAAGAAAATATGTAGCTGCCTGTAATACGTTGCGGAGGAAAATAAGTCAAACGTCAAATGCGTCTGTTGGATTGAATAGTTTTCATAGATTATCCCTGCTAGAGAGCACAAACGTTCAGCTAAAACTGCAGTCGCCTTGCCAACCTGCAGCTTCCATACTCGTTTCTTTGTGCTTGAGAACTTTCACCTGCTGTTTATTTTTTTTCGTTGCCAGCGGTGCCTCCTGCTGGAAGCTGCTTGACAGCCGACACCATTTCACAGAGGGCCATTATACTATGAGTGACGGCTGCGTGGACAGAGGCAGGTCGAAGTTGCTTTGGACAGTTGAAATCCTACACTCCAGTCCTGGTTGTGTGTTGGAAGAGTTGCAGCAGGCTGACAATCAGTGTTAGTACTCAGTGATTAACCACCTCTGGGCAGACCCACTTGAAGTCAATGACGTTATTCTAATGAACTTAAATGCTCATATGCTTAACTCCCAGTTAGCTCTGCACCTCCACAACCAGTGACCCCAGTAACCGAAGCTCACTGCATCTCATTCCTCCAGCTTTCATCTCTGCACTAAACGGGTGTGGGATTTTTCAAATGAATATCCATTTTTGTTAAAAACTAAAATATATATATATATTTAAAATATTGAAATAAAATCCCCCCTTTTTCTTTGAAGTTCATTTTTAGATGCCCTGTGGATTACACTCTGCGCCGACGGAATAGGTTACACATGACCAGATGTGCTCTGAAGAACCACTTGAACCAGAGACATTTTCCTTGTGATCCTCAGATAATTCTCAACTTTTTAATGATGCCCCTTGGCTCCGGTGGAACACGATACACCTACAGGCATTAGCACCGTCAGATCACCAAGGGAGACGGCAATAGTGAAAGAAAATAGCAGGGTGTGCGTCAGTGTAAAAAGCTTTGTGTGTCCTCGTGCGTTCTCACAGCAGCTGCGTTACTCACAATGCTGCACTTTGTATTGACTATGTGATAGATTTGATCATCATCTTCTGGATTTGTTTTATATATATATATGAACTCCAGTGAAGCTTCCAGGAATCTAAACAACCACATGTAATCCTCTTAACTGCAAACTGCATTTAAGCGTCATCACGTTGAACCCTTCGGTGTAACATCCCACAGCTATTCCCAGCTCCTCGATACTGCACCGTCTCAGGTCAAATCACTTTCGTTGCCTCTGCCGCCTCTTCTTGATGAGCTACAGTGTCACCTTAAACTGGATTATTTTATAAGCATGGAAGATTATAAAAACAGGATTACGGCTGACTTAAAGTGCAGCTGAATGCTTCGTGTCATGTTTCTTAAACTCATTGTTTGGATTTCATTTGCAATTTGCTTCCGTCTCTTATCTGAAACGTGCAACGCTGCCATCTTGGCCAGAGCACTGTGGTGCAATCCAGAATCTCTGCGGGAATATTAAAATGAAAAGCGACATAAACACACCGGTAAATTATTGGTTTCCATTCATCCATGCTTCTCCTGAATTACACCTCTCAGTCTCTATCAGAAAATGAGTACCTCCACCTGCGTCTTCTCAACAACCCATCACGGCGACAAAAATACACGATCCCTTTAGTAGACCACGCGTCATCTGTCCTCCCTTCAGATCGATTCCGCTGTCCGTCTTGATGTGGTGGGATTCAATGTGCCTGCTCGCTCCTGTGCACAGCGGTGAGACTCTGGAATGCAGCGTTGGTATTCTAGCTGAGTCTGTCTTTGCTATCCCAGGAGGATGCTCATGCATAATGGAGTCATTGTAGCACATATGCACATGTAAAGGGCCCACAGGTTAGTATTCCACAAGTCTCCTGCCGCTCAATAGGTCACACAAACGCCTATGCCCAGTGATATCGGTGCAAATCTTGTGGAAATGGTTCAATTAGGTCCACGAGTGCTCGACAGTCTTGAGTAAGCGGCTGCTAAAGAGCCCTAACAAGCCCTAACCCTCCTGGCTGCTTGCAAACTAATATTTTGAAACTGCACCATGCTATTTTATGCGAATGTCATCCCTCAGGGCAGTGACGGCAAAGTGGTGTCAGCGGTGAGACGGGTCCCGTTGAGTGGAACGTAATGACTCACAAGACAACCGCTACTCTGTTGTGACATGCCGAGGACGGGCGACAAGGAGGGTCCTGTCCTCCCGTTCCCATGGGCGCCCCTCTTGGAATCATAGAATGTTTTCAGGGCTATTTGATTTTCTCTGAAATAACGTCCAGCTGTTGTAAAACCTGACAAATCGGTGTTGTTTGTTGTATTAACTAGTAGGATGAGAGTAGAGAAAATGACATACTCATTTGCACCAGGCAACACAATCAAATCCAAGATTTATCCATTTTTTTATTTTTTATTTTAACCAAATATTCGGTTCATTATGCATCATGAAGCAATCGTACACACACGGGAAACTATTTGAGTCTATTCATGCAGTAGTTCAGCTCCTCCAACATCATTTTTGCATAACGTGCGCTGTACAAAATCATGTTGTTACCCACAACATCAATATTTTGCAAGAAACCATTTTGTGATGAATGATAACAAAATGAACGCCGCATAGAGCTGCTCCTTCTTAACAGCACACTTAGAGATTTGAATCCTTCACAAAAGCGTCTGCATTTCAAACGCCGCTTTGATCACCTTGCTGACAAGAGCAACACTGCGGCGTTCAAACCACAGTTTACTCCAATCATTTACAGTCGCCACAATACACAGGTAACCAGTTAAGAACGGGAAAGAAAACAAACCTACTGCTTTGGTATCAGCATCACTGGAAAAGA
The DNA here is from genome assembly GCA_901007665.1 of Aeoliscus strigatus. NCBI lineage: Eukaryota > Metazoa > Chordata > Actinopteri > Syngnathiformes > Centriscidae > Aeoliscus > Aeoliscus strigatus. The sequence goes on along the minus strand of CAAKHB010007911.1, from coordinate 85,160 downwards.
GAAGGAGGTGTCGTCTCTATGGAACGGCTGGTTTAAAACAGCAGACATTTTGCGTCCACATGAGTTTGTGTTAAAAATGGTCTGGCTTCCCTTTGGGCCTGTGTCAAACGGCGGGAGAGAGCAGTTTAAGGGTGGTCGCCGTGGAGCAGAGAGCTGAGTCGCACAGGCTGCGGAATTAACGAGCTACTTCCAGTTGCTCCACCAAGAGGAGATCAAAGATGGCCATTGTTTCTGCCAAGGACATCTTATCACAACTATCTATTTTTGGGATCTTTTAATTGCAGAAGTTTGCACAAGATCTGCTGAAACAACACAAGTGAATCATTTTCAGACTGGGGAGAATTTTCAGTATCATAAGTTGGGAGGAAAAAAAAAAAAAGGTGATATCATATATTCCTGCGCTCCAATTAGCTCACATCTGGATCAAAATAAAATGACAGTCTTGAGGTTGTTTGCTTCGGTGTGCCGACACTCAAAACCACAACTCGCAAATATATTTTTGACGTTTAACATCCACTTCTCTGTAATTATTTGTGTTCAAGTTGATTTAATTATCTGCTGAAATGAACCCTTTCACTTCATGTCTGTGATCAGACTTGTAATTGTGCTCAAATTTTGAATGATTTAGATGTCCCTGATTGCAAATCCATAAAAATGTGTGTGGTGATATGTTGACTGAATCCTGCGTGTGTGTGTTTATTGATGATTAAAAGATCTCTCTCTCTCTCTCTCTCTCTCTCTCTTGAAAAACACGGGCAACTGGGAGGCTTTCAAAGATCATAAGCTATAAATTGCACAATTTTTAATGGATTAATTCATTTGAGATTATTTCATACATAAGCACTTCCATTGAGTCGACTGTAAAAACTATATATATGTACGTTTGCAGAATGTTTGCAAACAACCCGTCTGTCTGCGTTGAATGGGTGAGGATTAGTGCTAGCTAACTAAAATAACATTTGTAGTAGCTTTGCACATTACCTGAAAGTAAAAGTAGTTTGCAAACAAATATATGTATGTATACATACAAATATACATATACACACACACTCATCCATCACCACTGTGTTTACCTTTAAGCTTGTTTGTGCTAACAAACACAAAGGCAACCTGCTGTTACTAATTCTCTAACCCCTGAAATGCTGTATTAGTACTCAACCGCAGTCAATTACTGCTGACTTACAGTAGAAGACAAATCAATCCCTCCTCTTTCATTGTCGTTGAGGCTGTCGACTCCTGCTGTGGAGTGTCTTTTTCAGGCAGCAAAACAGCTTAAGTACTTCACTTTTCTTCTTTTCAGCAAAGGACAATTTGCCTCGGCAGAGCGGCCTCAGAATATCAACAGTCTGGGCCCAAACACCGGCAGCATACATCATAAGCAGCCAACCCAAGCAGCCATCCGAAGCAGTAACTGCCTCCGAAACATGTGGTGTATGACTGACACAGCCAATGCATTTAGCTTTTAGGCTGTCAGATGGCACCGCCGCTTGGGAGGGTGACACAATGAGATGTTATATTTCCTTGTCAGTGAGAGTATTAGAGAAAGGAAGCCGGGATATTGAACTGATCGAAACAAGACATCTGCAAATTACACTTTGCTCGCTCCTGCTGACGGCGAGTGTGATGGCTTTCTTTTGTGACATATTCATTTCAGTCAATCTCCATAGCAATTTCATACTCGCGGTTATTTTGATCAGGCTAAACTGCATAAACTGTCTAAATCTCTTTTCAAAGAAAAAAAAAAATGCTGTCTCTAGTATGACCTGAATCATTATTCCATGATTACATAACTCCGGAGGCATCGAATATTCATTTTCCAAAGATCCGTCACAAGCTGAGGGTCAGTTATTAGCTCGATAAAGTTGCTAGGTGCAGTCACAGTGTGGTCACAGTGTGGCGCCACTGGGAACGGCTGGTGTTGGTCGATGTCACCGTCCTTCATCCCCCAATCAGTTTAATATTTCATAAGTACAGAACAGAGGAGAAAGCGCTTCACCTAGGGCAACTGACCTTCTCATCTCAGGCCTCCTTGTTTTTGACCTTCTCTTCAACTTGAATATGGATTCCTGGACGTCGGTGCACCGTGCATGCAGACGTGACAGTAGAGCCTATGTGCACTATGTCAGTGGGTCTTAGACCGTGTCGCAAATGAGCCGGATTATCTGTTTCGGATCGAAATATGCAACAAAAACTGTGTCACACTGTCGGGGTTTTGGTTCATGTTAAACTGATGCTTTGGCTACCGGTCCGCCGATCAAGCCCTCAGTCGCCAGCTGCAGCATTCGCTCTCAATATTCAGCCCCCAAAAACACGGCACTTCTCCACTCACAGCCTACACTAGGGGATATCTCTGCAACAATTTGTCCGAAGCACCCTCCCTCAGAGGCGTCTGTGAAGTTTGTGCGGGACTGATGCTGCCAACATGCCAGATAAACACAGCTCACAACGTACATGTGGGCCGAGTCAACGTAAACACAGCTGTCTGGAATTCATGTAAATGGACAGAGAGACACGAGCCTTCATAATCTGCAGCGTGACGCACTGCAGCTTGACAGACACACAAAATGCTAAGAACATTACCCAGAATCCGAGATGCTCCCGACTCCTACACAGCGCTGACAAACCCGCTGACTCTTCCCTGCTAACATGGGAGCAGGTTTTCACTCGATACACTGGAGAGACGAGGGAAGCGCATCCATCCATAGCTGGAGCTGTTTATTCCTCTGCTCCCTGCCATGTATCCCTGGAGCGAAACACTCTGGAGTATCTGGCAAATGCAAGAAAAACTCAACACATCATTTAAAGTGGGTTGTGAAAGGGTAAACACTGCTTCAACTCACGTTAGTGTGAGATCACCCTCGCACAACGCCCACGTGGTTTGACTTTAGTTGTAAATTTATAGCAGGGGACACTTCCAAAGCCTCATTCAATTTTCATTTTCATACGCTTTCACTTTTGGGGACTCAAGTTCACCTCCAAGTTGATCAACGAGGCCGCTCTCGTCCCTAGCACATCAAGTCATGATGCTCTGTCACCGACGTACAAGTCGGCCTTTGGCGTCTGCCTCGGCTGGTCTCTCCGTTGACGCCCATGTAGCGCTCGCGTCCTTCTGAGCTTCGAGCTCCAGCTGCCGTGTCAGCGGTGCCAAAGGCTGCTTTGTGTGTCGGTAGAGACTCAGTATTCAGCAAGCTGGAAGCATCATTAGTTGATGTGCAGGGATGCGAATGAGATGGACAAAGACACTCTGGCCTGTAGCATCGTTAGAGCTCATGTATTCATCAAGGTACCTTTAAATTTACTTCTGGTGACCAAGAAATATGTGAACACATTTCCACAAGACAATACAGCCCAATTAAGGAATTTACCAGACCAGACTTATAGACCCATCTTCAACCTACTTTACTAAAATACTTTGATTTAATCTCTCCCCAATAGCGCAAATAAGTGATTCTTTAATTTCACACAAGGTGGTTTGAACAGCCACCCCGTATCACGGACTGCACTGTGGCTCCGAGGTTTGATCGTGGAGATAAAAGGCTGAAAACAGCTCTATTGTGCAGGGAGGAGAGGAGCTGCAGGGGAGGGATAAGCTGCAACAGCAAAGCCCTTATTTTCCTCTCGATTGATACTAATTGGCAGGAGAATGCCTTCCTGACAAGTCGCTCGCCCTTAGCGCCTCCCGCATACGGGCATGACGAACTGCCAGCTCCAGAAATTATCCAGAGTTTAGCTGTGAAAGATCTTCTGGTACCTGGAACATTCTTACCTTCTTATGTCCTTTTAAAAAACAAACAAACAAACAAACAAAAAAACACTTTTTAATCACTTAAAAAGAGCACTATGATTGTGATTATGATGATACAAAATAGGATTTTTTTTTTTTTTTTTTTTAAATTGCACTACTGGATTATGGGCGCGTTTAAGAGCTTGACCTCCATATGTGTATATATTTCACATTAAATATCGCATATATCAACTGACATAGATCGCACAAATGATTTCCAACTCCTGCAACAGTTGGTCGATGAAATGTTTTGCGCTTTTCAGCAAAATAGGAAAAGTTTTGCCAAGTTGTGATGGCAGAGAAGTCAGTGACTTAAAGGAATTATGCATCACTGAGAATATACTGCATGTAGATATGTCTTTAAATGCATGTTTATGAGAGAGGAAGGCAGAGGAAATAAACACATTTTATGTCTTTGGATACAGCGGAGAAGGGTCATAAATTAAGAGAAGCGAGGGGGCAGCATAATGCTCTGGTGATGAATTGAGTTCCTACTGAACTCCTAGATTCCATCTCTGGAGGTAAATCTTCTCTCATCACAGACGGGTCCAGATAGGGCACCTTGGTGGCACCGGTGACGTTTGATACAGATCAGCTCTGACAGGTCAGGATCCCTTTTGAATCGCTGCTCCGCAATGAGGTCAATCATGAGATGAATGTTTTATCTCAGGGCGGGGTAAAGTTTACTTTTCCTGCTGAAACGAGCTACTAACCACCACGGAGTTATTTCTGTGCCCTTCGCAGCCTCGTCGGGCAGAGCTGCTAAATGACCTTTTTTTTTTTCCCTCTTGACTGACTATGAGCATACATCTGCAATCGGCGCAGAGGTCACACACATTCACACACACTCCAGCATGTCATGTTTTTTTTTTTTTTCCCCAGAGGCCGAATATGTACACCACTCCACCAAAGCTCATGTAAGAACACACTCTATAGAGCGAGGTGTCCAACATCCGGATCCAGCTAATAATGAACGTCCAATGCTGACACATCTCTGGGGACCACCTGTTGATGAGTCGATCATTCTACTTCTGTTGTCAATTAAATCCTGCTTATGTCTCAATTGGCTGCTGAATCCTCTCCAGTGCTCTTGTTTTTTTTTTTTTTTTGCAGTCAAAACACCCTCAGCTTTCGGCAGTTATTGAGGTCGTGTCCTATTACCATCTGTCTTTAGCTGTATCAGGAGGAATCCTTGCGTCTGCTTCTTTAACCTCATTAAAGAGATCAAGTGCAGCAAGCAACCGCTGCAATTTTATATTTTCTTGAACCAACTGCTAGTTTTTTTTTTTTATATGAGGTACAGACATACCAGCTCTGGCTTTCCGACATCACACTGAGAAACGGTGCCAATGATTTCTTAGCTGTGTATCTCAGGACGTCATTCACATATAAGTCATCTATTAGGGAGGTTTTGGACTTTCAACAGCTGAAGTCCCTGCCGCTCACTCAGAGCCACCCAAGCTCTGGACGGACGAGACCCCCCGCCATCCAGCTCCTGTCAAGGACTACTAGCTCAGCTGCCTGTCCGCTCGTGAGGTGCGGCCTCGTGCTATTCCCCAGCTGCTGCAGCGGGTCAGCGGTTCAACATGCATTTACATGAATCTGAACTGACAGCCACTAAGTTTCTCCTTTTCACTTAATAAATTCAATAGCTTGCAGCAAATACAACTTTTTTTTTTTTTAATTTCTGCTGCTTTGGTTGCTGAGGTCCAGTGTTATTTAATCGTTCTCCATGTAGATTGAATTCTCAGAGACAATAAACTGACCTGAAGTACAGACAGTCTTTCTGCTGGATCTTCCTGCAGGGACATTCGTCTACCTGTCTGCTGTCTGACATGAAAAGTGATGGATGACGGCCGGCCAATGCCAAAGTCAGCTATTTCTATCTATCCGGTTCAGACTCAGAGAACGGCAAATCTCAATGTCACAGTCTGGCTCGACATCAAAGGCTCTTCTTTTTGGATTCATCAATTCACAGAGAGACGGACCTCCCTATCAATTACGGCCGCGATTAAAATGTTTTTTGTGGATTTTTTTTTCTTCTTCTTGCTTTTGACAAATGGCCTCACGAAAAAAAAAAGAAACAAGATGCCCAAAAGTTTTGTTTTCCGCTTCAGTTTGCAAATGAAAAACACCAAAAACAATCAGACGGGAACTGAAACCAATTGGTCGGAGCGATGGCACAGAATAACGCTCTTCTTCGTACGATACTGTTTTTGTCTTCAGCTTCGGAAGATGGCTTCAGCATTGAACCCAGGAAGGGAAGCAGAGTCGATAAATAGCTCATGGGCATTGCAGTGAGATTGCTTTGCTAACTGCTGTTACCAAGGTCAAATAAGAAGTTCTCGTTCTTTTGGAATATCCTTGAGACAGCTGGGTTTTCTGGGTGAGTAGTGGGTGTTAAAATATTGAAGTAAAGATGACATTTCGGTGTTAAAGCTCTTAATGAAAATTGACATAAATTGGTGAGAACATGCCGTTGTGTTAGCAATAGGCCAAAAGGTTTGAAGGAAGTGGAACTGGTCCGAGCTGAACCCACATCCCATCCTCAACTGTGAGATGAGATAAAGCTGTTTGCAGCTCAACAAACACATCAGAGTAAACGAGTAAATAAAAGTGCAAATGTAAATGCAGATGTTTAGCGCAACCCCCCCCACCCCCCCACCCACACACACACACACCCCTCCGCCTAATTTTCCTCATCCGTCCATTTCACTTGAAAGACCCTTTGAAGAATCTCCTTTGAGCATGTTTGTGGCTGGTGTGTGTGTGTGTGTGTGTGTGTGTGATGTTTATTTCTGCAGAGCAGTGGCACAGGCTCACAGACGCTTTGCCTGTGTTTTGATGAAGGGGGAGCAATGATTGTTTGTCCGCCTTTTAGCTATTGATTGACAATACACTTGCTATTATCGTTGTTTTTAGCTGCTACAGCAGCATGTTTCATCATATTTCCTTTTCCTTGCAAGCGCACCAGGTCGGAGTCCAAGAACGCTTTATTCTGCTCTGTCTTGCATCCAAACCAATTCCAACTTCGGTGTCCTCACAGTATTGTTGCATAAATACACAGAAACATAGTGAAATCCCGTAAAGGTGATTCCACCAACAGTAACATACAGTAATCTTTGCAAATGTCTGTTTTATGGAGAGCCGATGCTGGGTAAGATGGATTACTAACAGCAGAATGCAAATGTACCACAGTGCGTTCTCTGATCTTACAGTCCAGGCTCCTCAAATACAAAAAAAAAAACCCAAAACACTCATCCATGGGAATCAGCAATCTGATACATAACATGGTTTGCTGAGCCAGACAGCACATAACTGCGAAGTGCTTCACTGAATAGGCATCCCACTGACCGTGACACACTGGGCCTGATGTTGTCAAAATGCTGCATCCCAGAGCGAGCGAAAACAACAATTGATCCCGATTGCACAGCTTCATGTTCAGAGCCACTGAGAAACAGCTTGAGCAGAAAAGGCAAAAGGTGCTGTCTTTTATTCGGAGCTACAAAAGACTTGTGCGTCAGGAATATCACACAGTACCAACATTGTCCAACTCCACAGGGTGAAGTGAAATCATTTTTCACAACATCAGACATCTTGCTCAGCTTCCCAAGGGGAATAGCTAGCTAGCGAGCTAGGAAGGAAGCTCCGGGTATTTTTTAACCTGTAAATCAGTAGCACCAATGTAGATTTCATCCTGGCCGGCTGCGGTGTTCCACTACACCGTAAAAATTATCCCACTGGTAGCGAATAAAGTAGTTCTGTGTGTGCACGGACCTGAAATGAACAAAAAGAGACTGACTTGCTGCAAAGACAAGTCATAGTGACAGACGGATTGGATTGGATTTTTTGACTGCAAGTGGAACACACCATTGCTGCCACAAGTGAAATCCTTCAAGTACGTCAGTGTATTGTTCAGGAATTGTGGTAAAATCTTTTGGATGGTGGCGACACGGTGGGACAGGGGTTAGCAACGTCGCCTCCTAGATCGCTTCCGGGTCTGGGGTCTTTCTGTGTGGAGTCTTACGTGCTCTCCCCGTGTCTGTGTGGGTTCTCTCCAGGTACTCCAGCTTCCTTCCACCTCCATAAATCATACTGGGGTTCACTGGTCACTGTAAATCCCCCATAGGTGTGAATGTGAGTGTGAATGGTTGTCTGTGACCTGTCAAGGTTGAACCCTGACGTTCACCCGCTGACAGCTGGGATCAGCTCCGGCACATCCGAGACCCGTAACCGGAGCAACACAGGAAATGTTGCTGCTGTTCATACATTTTACATATTTCCATTTTCCAAACAAGGTCAAGTCACGTCATCCTGTAAAAGCTGCTGTGTCACTGACGACCCCGAAGACATCAGACTCTGCACCGCTCGTCGGTCCGATGATCCCGGATCAAAAATCCCCTCGATTCAAATAACAGGAGGCGAAGCATGTCTTCCTCCTCCGTCATGGCCTTACACCAGAAGCGTCGCTGAAGGCAAGCAATCAATAGCGCTCTCGCACTCAACGGCTGTAAACCTGAAATAGTGGCCGTGACAAGCACTTGCAGGTAACAGTTCAGAAGCATTGATTGATCTGCTCATGAACACATTTTAGGACGGCTTCTACTGAATTGACACGTCCACGTATGAAGCCAAACACAAACGTGACTTATTCATCTCAAGGTAAATGTTGTATTTCTTCTCGGTTTCTTATTTCACAGACACATATAGCTTTGTTGGCTGATAAGACCCTCTCTTAATCATTTCTGGCCACTTCAAGTCTCTGAAAATATAAAGTGCCTTCTCAGCCAAAGAGCCGTGCCGGAGTTTTGATGAAAATGTCAGACCACATACCATTGTCTCACCTCCACTGTCACACTGGGAGAATATTTATAGCGAGAAGCATCATGAGAGTGTCTGTGTAATATTAAAAATGTTAAGATTATAACGCATCCTGACATTTACCGCTCCCTTGGTCTTGCTAGAAGCAGACCTGCCTCAATAAATAGTGTTGCTACTGATGACCTGAAAACGCCTGAAATTCACAGGTTTCCTCACATATTTATTCAAAGTCCTATCAATGTTTGGTGACCGACAGCTTTCCGGAAGATGTTCAGAAAGAGTTTAAAACAGATGAAGCAAGTGTGGGTATCCAAACTACTCAACTAAAAGAAATTGTCATGAATGGAACGGTGATGCATATTCACTTTTAACACCAAATCTTAATGCAAACAGTTTTAACTGTGGAACATTCCGGTGTTTGATTTACAGCAACTTCCAGGATACTTCTAACTTTCACTTTCATCAAATTTTTCTCTCTCTCTCTGTAAAATAGTTGTTATTCAGGTAAAAGCTCACATTTCAGGTCAACCATAGAAGGCTGATGTTGGCATAACATTGGTTTTGCATTTCATCACGAAGGGATATAAGAGGCTTTTGGAAACGATAACCTCCGTTCAGCGTCGCTGTGGAATTGTACGTGCAAATCATTTGAAGCCACGGTACATTTCCACTGGACGCGTTTGAAGTCGTCACCGGGCCGACCAACGTGACATTCTGCTCATCCTGAGGAGACGGTGTCCTTCATCCAACTGAAATTGAGACGATGCAATCGCGACCCACACTCTCTCCTCCCCTCTTTTTTTCTCCCGTTGCTAATAAGCAATGCTGTCTTCTTCATGCATGAGCGACCCACAACCCCCCCCCCCCTCCCGTCTCCCCCCTCTGTCAGACAGGAGAGATGAATGTGTCAGTCAGCGTTGTCTCGTCTCCGTCAGGTGCTCAGTGTACCTCAGGTTATTTAGAGTCCTGCTGGCCAGCAAACCACACACAGCTCGCCTCAGATTCGTCTGGGGAAAAACCCAACAGAGGCAATTTTTTGCGTACTTGTTTTTCCAGCTGTTTCACCGTGCTGCTGTGGTACATCTCCGATGGCGGCCGGGTTGTGTTCATTCACAGTTCGGTACACAAAATAATAATACAAAAAAAAAAGATGCTTCACTGGTGTTCTAGAGTGTTCCTCACAGCAGCGGGTGGCACTCGGACTATTGCCCATAACCAGCCTCACCCGACAGAAACAGGAACAGTCAGTTCAGTACATCTCTCCATCTGCCTCCGTGCACTGTCAGTGAATAACAAGCGCACAATTTCCAATTATGCAAATGTATGGCAGGACGCCGATATAAAGGCGTTTATGGCAGATATAAATACAGATGCACTGATGGCGTGGAGTCCGGTCACATTACAGTCGTGAACAAACGACTGCTGTCGAAGGCACTTTGCTTCTGTAAGCTGCCACTATCTGTTGTAAATGATGATGCTCCCTAAGACGTACAACTCTGTGAATGAATTCATTTTACATCCCAGCCGCCACATGATGACAGTGTGACACCAAGTTTTGCGTCAATTGATAGTTTGTCATGTGCGTGTGAGTAATATTTTCAACCACAATACCAGCGCTCTAATCCGGTCATCCATCCGACTGGTCTTTATTTCTTTCTTTCAGTTAATATAAAGACAACTGCTTGCAGATATGTTTCAGCACTGATTAGAAATGTGTTTTTATGATAAACTGAATTCGTTAAGACGACATCAAACCACTGAAATGCGTTCGATTCAATCAATGCAGGGTCTCTGCTCCTGTGCGACTTTGTGAAACTACTTTTACAGCTGTTTGAAATAAACGGCGACAAGTTGAGGTTGTAAATGTGAAAATTATGGCTGGAATATGCATCCAAAAGCCTTCTCATACACTAATGTTTGGAGTCAAAAACCGCACGACTCCCACTCGCACATCAACAGCAAGCAACATTTCAATTGGGTGTATGTACTGGACAAGATGGGAAAGTGTAAAGTTGTGTTATTTATACACAGACTGAAGAAGTCGGGCCTGGAAAAGCATTGTTTCTTACTTTCACACAACAAAGGAGCTGTCAGGCTAAGAACTTTTCATTCCCGGCTCAGAGCTGTGCAGCAATCACAGCCAGCGTGATAACCTGATCCCACTTAATACGGCTGCGCTTCAAGTGCCCCGCGGATCTACAAAGGAGTTAGGGGGCTGAAGAAGGTGTGAACTGGGGGCTAAACGTACATGTTCGTTCCTAAAGAGCGCCACAACGAGAGGCAGCGCTGATTTCATCATCCGCTCCTTTGTAGTTTGTCTAATTGGCTCGCGGCGCGTTCTGACACAGTATTTTCACCGTTATGACTCGATGTGCAAACTGCAGTCGCAAGAGGTCACTGGAACACCCCCATTCTACACTCAATTTCAGCCAATCATTCCCCCCATGAAGGCCAATATCTTGAATGAATGAATGCGTTAATATGAAGTGAAAAAACAAAACAAAACATGACGTCAACTCAACAAAACGACTGCACACAAACATATGGGACTGCTGCCAAATTTCCAATGACAATTCTGTTAGAAAACAAACAGAAGAAGCGTCTTTCATTTCATCCAGCCAATGTGAAAAACAAACGCAACTTTGTCTTCCGACATGACGTTGTATTTCATCAGCTACTCTCTGGCCGTTTCACATTTGCCGAGTTCCTCCGTCGTCCTCCCCACAGAGCACCTCATTTAAACATGCAAACCGCTGCGAGGCGAGAGACAAATGCCTAATTGAAACCATTTTGAGTTCATGAATAGGGGAAAAAAAGAAAGAAAAAAAAAAAAACACCCATGTGCGCCTAATGACCGGCCGTCTTTAGCGGCAGGGCGTCGTTGCGAATGCAGTGCGTGTGTGCGAGCGGCTCTCTGACTGGCCGTTGCGTAGATTCAGTCAAAAGTCTGCCTATAACCACTGCAGGGGGCTGAAATAAAACACCTTGACAGGATCTTGGTTGCTGTCGGACGGGAGGGGGTGCGAGCGTGAGCGCCGACACACCCTCAGAGTTGCTAGCAGCTGTTGCGGGTAGGAACTTGGCAGGTACAGATCACTGGGGATCTCGCGAGCAACTCGCTCCTCCCTCCTCCTCCTCCAAGCTCACGATGGCCTCATTTATCTGTCACCCCCCCCACTACCACCACCACCACCACCACACACACACTCCAGACATCTTTGTCTAACACGCCTCCGCCAACCAGCTGAAACAACTCCTGTCACTTCTGTTTTTACTCCATCAGTTACCTCCCTGCCAAATGCTGCGATTGGCCGTTTCTGAATTCCGCCCCGGCGTCTTCACATGTTGTTTGTCAACAAGGGTCCTGTCGCTGAAGGACGTCTCGGCAGGCTCGACGTGAGGACTGGTTGTCATTAATATCCACGCTGCTGCCCTGTGACTTGACGGGAAAATACAAGCAACCCGAGCGCGTACGGTTGCTCTCCTGTGAAATATGTCTTCAATTAGAACCCCATGTCACTTCCTCAGTCACCGTTTGCCGTTGCTACGAGTTATGAGCGCTAATCTGGCATTAGCTCTCCATCTTGCCAAATGTCTCCCTTCAGAATTTTCTCATTAGTCAAATACATCCCTGCTCCATCACAGACAACTCGCATGCTTTTGATGGCAACACATACCCTGAGCATTTAGAGCCCAATTAACTAGCATCGATAGCGGCCGCGTAAGCGTTTCATCAGAGCAGAGGCAGAAATGTCATGACAGAAAGAGAAGAGCTCGTCAACCGTAAGACGTCTCTGGTATGACGTCACAAGAAAACGGAGACTGTGACTGACGTTATTTGACTTCCTGATAAAGGCAAAGGGCCAATAAATGGCGTCAGACAAGCAGGTGTTTGGCGGTTTACTGGGGGAAATAAAGCAGCTCATTGGCACATTGGAGGATCAGAGAAGGTTTCAGATGCACCTGGTCACTTGCCAGAGATCTCTCTCTCTCTCTCTCTCTCTCACACACACACACACACACACACACACACACACACACAATCTGGCATGTTGTGTTCCCACTCAGTGGCAAACGCACCTCTGCTGGCAGTTCTGATGGACGCTAAGCTCCGTTCTGGTGACAAATGTGGCGATCATTCCCTCCTGCCCACGCACGTGTTTCATCATGATGCACTGCTGCTCACACCCAAGATATCATTTCGCACCGATGGCTGTTAGTCATTCCGTTTGGTTGTAGAAATGTATAGATTCACGTCTTCATTTGCCCACTTGAATCAGCCTCGATGCACACACACACGCACACACACACACGCGCACACACACACATTGCCCTTTCACTCAATGATCAGGAGTCAGTGATTTTTTTTTTTTTTTCTTGGATGTTATTGTGTTCGTCGCGTAGGAGACATTCCCTGTTCGGCAGCTCATGATTTATCCCGATTGCCAAGATATAGTTGTGCGAAATACGTGGCAACAGCATGAATTCACCTCTCGCTGAGCATAGTGTGAGGGACAACAACAAAAGATACCCTGAGTGATGGGAGTGGGAGCATCCCTGGGGGGTTGTGAAATAAGACTGATACAGCCGAGGGAAAAAAAAATACACACACACATGAACTGCACTGAACCCTTCACCAAAGCTCGTCCTTAAAAGGCCGTTCATTCACCTGTCAGTCACAAAAAAAGGTTTTCTGTTTCCAGGACAGATGTTTCCAGATGTTGAAATGGACTGTAGACGTGACGAGTCATCAAAAATCGAGAATCAGTGTAAGAGAAGTGCTCTTCTAATGAGAGGATCCATTTTCTTTTCGTCTTAATTTGGACCCGTCGTGGTGAATAAATGAGATTATGTCCTTGCGTTTTTTGCTGTAAATACCCTGAAAAGAATCTACCCTTGTGATGGGATGAATTGGGAAGAGTTGTCTCTGAATGTGGTTTTAATTGCTCATTTGTGTTCCTGCTAATGAAGTTTCCATTGCGGCGCCGCTAAGTTATTCTGTCCTCAATCAGATCACACTCAACAACTTCAGCCCTGCAAATGACTCTTGGACTTTTTATCATCTTACAAAACCATTTTATACTCTTCCTCCAAACGCCATCTCATTTATAACTGATAAACGCTACGGATGCCGACTGTGACGGCTCGGTTCCATCTTCTTCTTTGACTTCTCGGGGCATCTGTTGAGCACGTTTACGCCTCCTCCCTTTAATTTGTCCTTTAAGTGCTACAGATGCTCCTGCTTTGGTGTCGTTCCTCCAGTGAAATAAGAAGGTCGGTGAGTCGATGGAATGAATAACACCTCTGTCCCACACACACACACACACACACACACACACACACACACACACAAAACGGTGCCCGTGGAAGAAGACAAACATCAGGTTCTGAGCGTGATCAGAGAGCATTCACACGCGATCCGGTTAGACATGCGTTTCTTTCTTTGCCCATTGTGTCTCATGTCATTCAGTCGAGGTAGGGACACATGAAAAAAAAAAAAAAAAAAGAACAGATTTGATTATCATTCTTGCAACGATCTGAGTCACTGAGCAATTACTCGTCAGGAACTGTAATTACTCAATCTAAGCGTGCATTTAATTACAGGAGTATTAACAAAAAATAATCACTCTTGAACACCAGTCACACAGAATGAGATTTGGCGAGGCGACTGAGATGATTACCGCCTGTAAATCTAGCCATAAAATTGGGGGCTATTATGTCTCGCACTCAAATGGCTTGTTCAACAAAACTCCGATTGCATGCATAATTTTACACAGTTCACTGCTGTAGTTCATCAAGACGTGAGAGGTGCTTCCGCGAATGACGGCTGATCGCACGCCACAGCGCGGAACACTGCTAAATCCACACGACAATGAGACATTGGGAAATGAAGGATGCTGTTATCCCATTGTCATCCCTCATTGCCATCACAACAGCGTTGCGTCGCGTGTGAGCTACAGCCAGCGTCCATAAGAGGGCGCTGTCTCTTACATAAACCTATGATTGGCGCGATGACGTAGAAGATCAAGATTGGTCGTTTTATCGCTGTTGCCGGTAGAGATGCTGTTGGGTTCTTGTGGCGACGGTTGCGCTTGGGACGTCCCTCTTTCTTTAGTGACCGGTCAGAGGAGGGGGGTCTGTAGACGTCACATTTTAGTTTCGACTTGGAACCTCGTCCAAGGGTTCTCACCGTGTTTTTGTTGCTGCTTTGTTTTCTTCACCTTCTCTAAGCAATGATGCGGCAAAACCGG
>CAAKHB010007911.1:48945-66047 GCA_901007665.1 Aeoliscus strigatus | reverse complement strand
TTGTGGATGGACCCCCCCCCCCCCCACCCCCCTCCTCCTTTCCTGCTTTGCTCTAGCTGCTGATCAGTAAATGCCGCCCCAGGCGAAGCCCTGCCCGCAGCACCCAGAGATTCAAACATATTTTGCAAATGAGCCAATCTCCAATCTAAATAAGCCAAGGGTTGCAAAGCTGGCGGTGCAGGAAATTAGAACGGCTCCACTTGGTGGTTACTTGGTGCGAGCCGGCAGTATCGCCCCGGGTCACTAACAGAGAGACGCAGTGGGGACGCTGACACAAGGAGCCCGTGTTTGACCAGCGCACAACGTCGCACTGGAAGTGTCCGTCAGGTGGACGGTCAGAACCACACAGGCCGGGATCATTTCCATAATCAATTCTTGAACACATTTCATCTCGGACAAAACAGCTGCCAGTGATTGTGTCCTTCCATTGTTGTCTGTAATAAATAACCGACTACATGTGCATGAACAAATGGAGTGGAATGGAATGGAATAGACTTTATTGTCATTGCACGCAAGTTACGAACGAAACTGCTTGTGAGGTCACTCTGCACCACGAATAAAAGAAGAGAATAAATCAATAAGAGAAACAGTGGCAATGACAGTTTAAAACAGTGAGGTTACAAAGGTTTAAGAAGGTTCTGACCAACATGTCAAAATAAACATAACCTGGACTTGAGTTAGTGACGTCCAGTCATCAGCATTCATCAGTCCAACCTCCTGTTGGGCTTTGAGACTTGTTTGGGACTCGAAACACGTTCTTCACTTGTGTCCTGATGCAGAATTCAGACATGGATCTTGTCCCAATGCTGACTTGAACCTCAGACTTATTTACAGAAGCTGCCAGAGGCGACGTTTCCCCACCGAATTGAACACGGTGACATAACGATGCTGTTTTTGTATTTTTCAGGTCGATCCCCCAGTCCTGCTCATATATCTCATCAAGCGACTTGACAACGTGTCGTAAAACACAAAAACAACTCATGTCAATGACACCACCACTGGTGTGACCTGGATTCTCTTTAGGGGTCATCAGAAAACGTTGTTTACGCTGCAGCATTTGATTCAGAATATTGATCATCTTATTGATGAAATATTACATCCACACACTCGGTTAATTCATTTTGTGGATTAAGGACAGAGGGCGGGGCCAACAATATCAGAACATCAGGGTTTTTTTTTTTATATAATTTGACCCGAAGCTGTATTTGTGTGCGTGCAGGGTTCATTTCATCTCCTTGTCTCATGCCCTCCAGTGAATGTGTGTAAGCTCAGTGGAGATAATAGTGTGTGATTAGCGACTGTACACATTAGCAGCGTCCTGGATGTTGGATGAACTTCACGTTTTAATGTCTTTCAAATGTTCAAATAGTTCCCTCACAAGTCACCCGCTGGAAAACATGAACCGAGCAAAAGATGCAGTTTCAGACAACCCAATGCATCCCGTGTCGAGAACTAGTTCCAAAATTCTTGCAGGTTATTGGCACCAACACGTTTCATCCCGTCCTCCTTGTAGCCGATACAAAATGAAATGGAAAAGGTCCATTTCATTTAAAACAACGTCTGACTGAGTAGAGAAAGTTTTTTTTTTTTTTTTTTTATCGGTGTGACTCGTGGTGCGTGGGTCTGCTTCTGTCGCTGTTTGATCGGCCTCCTGCCTTCAGCGTCGCACTCTGCTTTTTAGCACCTTTGTCTACGGCCTCCGGTCTCCCTACCGCGCGAGGGGGTCATGGAAGAAAATGAAGAAAATTGCAATTTAAATATTCATAAGGCTCTTTGTCTTTCCCCTCCCATCGGTGTCAGAGAGGGATCATGCTATTCCGTCGTGGATTTTTGGCAATTACCTCTCATTGTAACCTCTCGCTGTCCAAAGTCACCCCGGTGCTCTTGAGAGGCACGAGGAACCGTGACATAATAGTGAGGTTAGAGGAGGAGAGCAACAGATTGGATGCCGCTAAAGCTGACATCATTTCACTGGTCCTCAATGGGAGCACACACAGCTGCATTGTCTCCGGAGAATTCAGCCGCACAAAGATTATATTGTATAATTGAATGTCTAGTTCTGGCACACGCGCGCACACACACACACACACACACACACAAAACGAATGCCGAGCAGAGGCGATGGACGTGGAGGGTAGAATCCTTTGCTTCTGTTGTGTTGATGTTGTTTTTAGTACTCTTAGTCCTTAAATGTCTGAGAAACATTTTCTCCATATATCTGTCGTCGTGTGGTGACAACATAGCACAGACAGAATCTTGGCAAACGGCGCTGGCTAAAGGCCTGAGCGCTGGCAGCTCTGTCAGGCTGTCATTCCAGCACAGACCGCAGGGAACCCACTCTCCCGACGTCCCTATTCTCTATGTGCCAGTTATGCCATCCGACTGAATTATGCCCCTGAGTGGTATTATTAGCGGCTGTGAAGGGATCTAAACATCTGAATTCATTAGGGCTCATTTACAACGGGTAAATGGCCCGTTTACTTAGCAGGGAAATAAAAAATAATTTGTCACACCATTGAAAAAAGAAATCAGTCAGAATCACTCTCACATGGACTCCACGGTCGGCACAGTACAAGTCCCTCTGTGCCTGGACCCTCCATCAGGGTTTGAACAGGGGAAGAAGGCAGAAACCTCCGGAAACCTTAATTCAATTCAATTTTATTTGTTCAGCCCAAAATCACAATTACATTTGCCTCAACTGGACTTTACAGTCTGCAGTACTACACCCTCAGTCAGGGTGAGGAAAAACTGCCCAGAAAACCCTTGAACAGGGGAGCAGACAGATATTTAAGAAAAGAGATCCAACAGTGCATGTCTGTGCACCTACCCCCACTTTACGTTACCTGAAGCCTGAACCTGATGTCGTTTTTTTTTTTTCTTTTTTCTGTTTTCCTCTCCTTTAATCGTGCCCTTCCTCCATCCGGGCCTTTCTCTCTCTCTTTTTCCAGCTCTCCCACTGAGCCACAGCTGACTGGGCTTCGAGTTAGAGTCACAAAGCCTCTCTCAGTAGGAGAGAGGGGCCGGTTGGCAGAGTGCTCCCCCTCAGTGAGACCTTGTTGGGTTTTAGCATACTCTGGGAGTTTGCCCCTTTCATCCCTGTCCCTCCTGAACACACACACACACACACACATCTATTTTTGGCAGGTCGGACCTGGCAGTGCCACTAAGTGGGTCTGAGCCAAAAAAGCAGCAAGCACCTTTCTGTGAAGTCAACGCCACCAGGAAGTATTCACTCCCTCCCGTTCTTTTGCACTCTCTAGGAACATTATCGTCAGCAGTGTGGACGCTGCACGCTGCAACGTCTGTCCATTCCTCCGTCTACCTCTGCACATGCTGTGAAGTTCACCAAATGGTTTTTGTCTTTGTGTGAACTCTGGGCAAAGTCTGGAGGATTCAAATCCTGAGATCGCCGCACACAACAGAGGATTTGTTCCGACGCTACTGAAAGTGAAAGTGAGGTGATTTGGTCATGAATGCCCCCACTATTGGTCACCCACAGACTACATCTGCTCCGTTCACACATGGACTCCATCCAGACGACTTTGGACGAGTGAGCTGTCAGTTCAATTTGCAGTTCAAGTGCTTTGTACATTTGCATTCTCACATACTGCTCCCCTGGGTCATGTCTGGATAAGTTCAGGTGTGCAGAGCATGTGTGAAAGGACAGGGGGGTGGGGGGGCTTAGTCACAGCTCCACTGCTGCACCCTAAACCCATCTGACCTGTCTCCCTGTTGGAGTTCAACATGACGGCAGGATGAACACTATGTCCGCGTCGTTGCCAATGCCGCTTGTTTCTGATGTCAAATCACTTTCCGTCTTTTGGATATGAATGAAAATCATCTTCCAGGAGTCTAAAAAAAAAAATCAAAAGGTAAAATCAATGAAGAGCTCTTGGTGAGAGTCAGAAGACACTCGTCCTCTGACTCTCTCTGATCTTCTTGAATGGAACAACTCATTCATTCTTCTTTTTACCAAAAAAAAAAAAAAAAAAGTCTCTGAATCAGAAACCAAATTGCCAACTTCAAATGCTTAAGTCCTGGTTTGTGTTTCGCTCGATCTTGGCTACAAATCCAATTTATAGAATCAGATGTACACCACTGTCAGAAATCCAGGTTGAGGTTTGATTAAAAATTCAACAATAGCGTGACCCCAAAGTCGAATTAGGAACATGGCTGCCTCGGCCGATCAAGTACGAGGCTGTAGAATCTCATCAGTGGGTGCGTCTGCGCGCGCACGTACACGCGACCCTGCCATCTCAGTACACTAGATAATCCACATCCTGGAAAAGCACTAACTGCAGTCTTCCAGAACACTGCAGAAGGTAATTACAAATTAGGCCAGCCCTTGGATCATGAGGCAGGCGGTGTTCTCCAGTGCATCCTATCACCCCCCCCCCCCCACACACACACACACACACACACACACACAACTAACCCCGGCCAAAACAGGCTTAGACCAAGTGAACAATGACTCAGACCTCCTCGCTTTGACAAAAACGCAAGCAGGCGTCCTGCACTACGCCCGCTGGCGACTGTCGTCCTTGGTGAATGGTTTACTGGTGAATTAGCACTAGAGGTCACCAGCAGGGCATGTGAGTTTCAATTGTAACGATATCATGGCGACGATATTTGACTTTACTGCTGCTTTGGCTGCACTTCTACTCTGGAATAAGTGTTTGTCTTCTGCTGCAAACGAGTCACCTAACCGGGTGACCGCATGTGGATAAGGAGAGGAGGGAGAGAACAGTGCTGTGGGTGTGTGTTAGCGAGCGGTGTTAGCGTGCCGGTGTGTGCATGCGTGCATGCGCCTCCCGTCTTCACGGTCATTGCGGCTGATGATGTGTTCAAGGTGGCACGGCAGCTCGGGGACGGCGCACTGGACTAACACTGAGGGGAATACCAGCCATCGAGACGTTCCAGCTCACCAAGTGTGCAAATCAGGCGACAGGGGAGCGGCAGGGACAGAGATTAGGAGGGAACGGGATAGCTCGGCCAGGGACGGACCACCTCTTTTGGGAGGAGAGGGAGAGATGGAGGAATTAGTGTCTGTCGGAGAGGACAGAGCGACAGTGTTGGGAGCAAAGACAGAGATAATCGATGAGGGAAAGTATGCTAGACGTGGTGGAGTGCTCAGACACGGATCTCCATCGGTTCTGTATCTTCAGTGAGGCAGACTCCCAGCAAACCGCCTCGCTTTGACTCCCGTCCTCCGAGACGCTTTTCTTTGCATGAATTAATGACAGCGCAGAGCAAACACTATGCATTACACATCCTGCTTTGCCGTGGAAGTGCGAACCAAGTCTGTGTACTGCTACTTCATGCATGTCATTGTGGGGCATTTTGGGGCCTCGGGCATTAAATAACCCCCCAGCCCCCCTCTTCCTCTTGTGTATGACAGCAGTGAGTTTTCAAACATCATGGTTTTAAATGAGGTCTTTGTATGCTGATTTTTTGGCCCTATTCTTTCATGGTTGCCTTGGCAACAAGCATTGAGGATTTGGTTTTAAGAGAAAAAACAAAACATACTTTATGACTGGACAACATTCCCTGATAAGGTCTTAGACTTTTTTTTTGCACCTTATTTGTTTATGCAGAGTCAGTTTAAACAGTTTTCTCAAACAACCAGTTAAATGTGAATAATGTCATGAAGAGAGCGACAGCAGGAACAGCGCCAACGACAGAGCGCTTCCTTTTCTCTGAAGCTCATTCTAATGGTCGTCTCTGGTCGTCTGATTTAACTTCTGCGTTGCTGATATACCTGTGGGTGATACGCTTGAGAGTAAGTGCACAGAAAGGACCCGTGCCCCGATGACATTAGCTAAAGGTCGTGGATCATTATTTTATTTTACACTGGTGCGATCAGTCTTGCCAATTTTCAAGCCTGGCTAATATTCTTCATATTTCTGAGTGATGATAATGACCGTCTCCTCCCTATTTTGTTAATAAGAATGTGAAACTAAACGGACACATCAGATGAGTGATTTTGTCACTGAGTCTGCGTGTGTGTGTGTGTGTGTGTGTGTGTGTTTGGGGGTGGTTTGGTTTCTCTCTATTAGATTCCATGATGTCATCCATCTTCTGGATAATTAGCAATGAGGGCAGAGAAGGGAGGAGGGTGAGGAGTTGGCAAACGCGGTTACAGATGAGGGCTCCTACACGCCGATGGAGGCGATGTTTAATAGCTGTGCGGCATCTCCTGGGACAAACACGCTGGCATCTACATTACCAGATGCCGGTTCGTACTCTCCGGTTTTGTCCACCTACTCGTTGAACTTGATTACTTTACAATTACGGGCTAACTACATACGAGGAGCATGAGGGGAACGAGGAGAAACTTGAAGCCTCCGTGCAGACGTGAAGTGGACCGAAGGCCAATGTCACACTGGCACCGCCGAGTTTCCCTCATTACCCCAAAGAGAGCTCTCTCTCGGGCTCAGACGCCCAGACGACGACAAGAGAGAATCATCATGAAGGAATCCGATGCATTCCTGGCACCTGAGATTAAATAACAGCACACCGAAATAAGGCTTGTCAACAGCAAAATAAGAGTGCAATGGGGAAAATGCCGTGAGGTGCTTGTTTCATTTTCCCGCAAATGCACAACAGCGGGTGCACTTCAGGTCGTCTATATTTCATTTGAGAGGCTATTACAGACTGATGAATATAAACTAGGATATGTGTGTCAGGACTGTCCTCCGTTTGATTTAATTAGAGCCACAGCGAGCGGCGGCGAGCGTGTGGACATATAAAGGCATGCACACCCGTGTGTGTGTGTGTTACACATCTTTGTGTTTGTGCTTACTTCTGCTCCAGCAAGGTGCCTGTCAGGGCTCATGGGAGGGGTCAAAGGGATAGGTCGTTAATCAAGACTGACAGGAGCGACACCCTGGCATTCCCAGGGTGGCGGCGTAGCTGGGAGATGTGGGTCCCTCAGCCCAGACGCCTCTCTGATCACGGCACCAATTAAGACTTGTGCTGCTGCTCTCCTCAGCGTAGACAGGGGGGACAACCTTTTGTTCCCAGGCTTTACGTCACACACTTCATGAGACAAGACCCCAGGAGCATTTATGTCCAGCTCCACTCCACCACGGCATTCTGTTGTGAATGAAAAACATCATGGGCAGTTCTTTAGCATGACTGAGAGACAAAGTGTTTCTATCAATCCACGCTCTGATGCGACTCATCCCATTGCAGAGCTCCGATTGATTCTTCTTTTTTGTTGTTTTGTTTTTTTTCTTGCCTCCCCCAGACAGCGCTAATGATCCATCCCAGCCCCTCAGCATATTTATTCATGAGTGTATTACACCTGGTTCCTCTTTGTTGCTGATGCATTTCCTCAAGTATTGTGTGATGCCTTCGCCTCCCACGCTTCAGGCTCCGATGGCGTCTCTCTCTTCTCCTTTTCTCACTAACAGGCTTTGTTGAACCTTGCTCATGCACGCTTTTATGTACACTCACGGTGCGAGAGCACACACGCACACACACACACACAGGTATGACTATACTTTTATTTAGCCCCCCCCACCACCACCACCTCCGTTTGCTGTCATTCAAGTAGCGACTTGTTTGTTCGTTTTTCTGAGAGCGGATTTGATTTTTTTTTTGTGTGTGTTCATATTCATACTTGTGGGCATTCACATGTAAATTGGACGTGGAGGCGGATGTACGAGTGTCTGTGCAGAAACGATGAAGTCACATGAAGGCGCTGGGTCAAAGCACTCAAACGTAGACTTTCTGTGGGGCTCTGTTTGTGCATTCAACGCTGTCATCAAATCACTGATCAATACATTTTAATTTCATGTCACCTAGAACAAATAAAAAGTTAAGGTTCCTATGAACTCTCGTTTTGGGTTTGGATTTAAAAACTGCCACATTAGAACACATAAACAAATAGACACGGTCAAAGTGACCTTGATTTTTTTTTTTTTGTTTCTTTTCCTTCTTTGTTATAAGCATCTGGACTCAATGTCTACATCAAATCAAATGGACCATGTCTGCTGACTATAATCATAATGCAGACAGCTTCGGGCATTTTGTATGGAGCTTTTTTCAAATTCTTCACTTAATTAATAGTCAGCTGCTGCATCTCTGCCTCAAACGCATTATATGGCGACAAAGGTGAAATGAGCAAAACCGACCTATGTATTTAAGCAGGCATCCATTCACTAACACCCACAGTCTGTGTGACGGCCTTCAGCGGCCACGATACGTCTGGGACTCCACTCTGCCGTCATCTCTGCACCAATGTTCCGGAACGGGACTCCGTCCTCATTCCTTTCTCTGAAGTTTTCAGGGTGAGTTCAGTGGCTGCGGTTTCCTCCGTCTGATATCGTTTGGTGTCATTAGTCAGCTGTGGCCGTTCAGGCTTCACCTCTGAGTCAGTAAGCGAGGGGTTCGCATTGATTGCCTCCACTCGAGACTCCATTTCCTGGTCTCGTTTCACCCTCATCCCACTTTGGCGTGAGTTGGACCCGAAATGTGTCGGCGTGCCGTGTGTATGTATATATCTATTTATCTATCAATCCATCCATCAACATGTCGGCCGCCCTGGATCTCCTGCAGCCACCTCTTCCTTCATCTGTGTGGTTGCCGAAGGATATGAATTATGTCTCACTGGGGAAATATAAGTCGGCCGTCTATTGCTTTACTGTTTCCAAGCCTCATATCAGGAGGTGATCAGATTCCCTGAGGTAGGAAAATAAACAGGGGAAATGGAGAAAGTCATGTGTGGAACGTGTGTGCGTCTGCTGATATGTGTGTCCTGCGTGTTTCTATCTTTGCAGGCGCACACTGGGGCTATTAATTCCCGTTTTGCGATAGCGTTTGTGTCTTTTCACGTTACGTGTGCGAGTCCTTACGGATTATTTTCGACTTCGTTTTCACTAAAAAAATACAACTATGCGACGGTCACCTCAACGTACGCATCGTGCACAACAGTTACGAGCTCATGGGAAAATAACGCATCAGTCCATGTCGATACAAGGACCATCGTAGAGCCTCTGTGCTCACGCAGTGTTACGGATAATTCAGCTGTTGCTTCATGGTCACACGCCGTCCTTCCGGCATGACGATGGACCGTTTGATAAAGCGCCCGCTATCTCAAGATGTTCCGGCAGCAATGACCTCCCGCTAATAGTCCTGAAACAGCCTAACGGGGATTCATGTGTCAACTTCAAACGTATAATCTTCAGCGGCGTCTCCAGCAGCTGTCATTTGTTCTTCAGAGGATGTTTCTGGAAGCACACGAGAGTTTCAGATGTGTACACGAGGACTATTCAGGTATTTATGGGAACAGCGTCAGAAGATGAGCTCATCTGTTGTCAGATTCTGTTCAGCCGGATCTCTTTGTGATACCTTGCGTCGCTGCTGCCTGCGTTGTCCCTCTGCTGCCGAGGTTAATGCTCCTCTCTCCTCTCGGATTAAATATTTATCCCCACCAATCACAAATGAGGACCCTCAACTATTTAGTTTGACTAAATCAGGGGAAGTGCTTTATCCACTAGCCTATGAAGACAAGGACCAGAGAAGCTGAGAGTGCCCAGAGCGCCGCTTTGACACAGCTTAATAGGCTTATAACGGAGCAGGAGAGGGAGTCAATCACCTGCTATTGAGTGACTCCGTAATGGCCAGCCTGACCATCACACTCCCCGGAGAGACGGTTTTGTTTTCCATTAAGACTGTCGTTACACGGCGAGGCACAGCGGCACAAAGTGAGGGTTTCATAAGTGAAGGAAAGAGAAAAGGGGAACTGATGAAGTAAAAAAAGTACTAACTGCTGCACAGATGACAAAAATAAAAAAAAAGGGTCAGTGCCACCCTATGCCCTGAAGTAATATTTCTACCGCACGTGAGGTTTGTGTCCATCGTAAGCATCGAGAACAATGTTTTTGTCAGAGTGCTCGGCGCACACTAAATTACTGTCTATGTCGGCTGGCTCGACAGCCTGGAAGGGAGAGTGATTAGTTTTAATCAAGCGTCACTGTGTCTCAGAAGGCTCAAATCTTCATGAGGGCAATGACTAGTAATGTCAGGTCCTACGTGTGCCCCCTCCCTTTTTAAAACAGGCCCATGAGGACTGAAAAACCACAATGAAGCACATGTATCTGTATAAGGAGGAAAAGCAGAGACATCTACTTGACAAGAACAATTAGTCAGCATTAGCCACGGGTGGCCTCCATATTCTAGACCTCCATACTGAACCTACTCTAGATCCCTCATCATTTCAATGTAAAGGCACCCGGCTCTGACGAGAGAGAGCGAGACACTGACACATTCTGGTCCCAGACAGAAATAAAGAAGAGGGATTAACCTCCACCGGTCTAAGTGACAGGTGTCAAACATGCATTTAGGAAAGAGTCTGTCAGAGATGTTCACAGATCGTTGACAGCTGCAAGTACTCCCTGCCTTTTTTTTTCTCTCTCTTTTTTTTTCTATCTTTTCTATCATTGTGACTTAAAGGTTATTGAATACATGCATGTCAGAACCTCTTCAGCTGATTGAGTCTGTGTTTGTAAAATGCAGGTTATCCTCATGGGACACCCTGTCCTCACATGAAAGAATCCGTTCACACAGCAATATATGACTGCTACTCCCCTCCAGGATAAACATTTTCTGATCTGATGTGTCTGTTGATTTTTTTTATGGTGCCCTTCATAACACCTCTGTAAAAAGAAATCGATGGTGGGATTGCTGTTTTCCCGCAGAAGACCTTTTTAAAAATTTAAGGGTGAGACAACGCTCGCAATTACACAGTGTGTAATGGAGTGTGTGTTTCACTATTGAGTATAATTATTCGACGGATGGATCCGACGACAATGTGGTTCACTGACTGACTACTACTATGATTCAGTAAAAATATATACGAGTCCATTTTTGGGGCTTCAACACCAGGAGGAGTTCAACTGTCTCATCGGGTTTATGATGCAACGTCCGGGGCTTCTGATCTGTGACTGACGGCTCCGTCTGGTGTCAGGAGATGGACGAGGTGGCTGAGTGTGATTGACAAACATGACAGAAGCCCCCCCCCACACACACACCCCACTACCACCACCACCACTCTTTGAGCTCAGAAATATAATGGTTCCCTCGCTGCCCATCAACAGTCAGAGTACCCTCGTGTCTCTCACCACATCGTTACTGCCACTGGGTCGTCGCGGTGTGAGGGATTTGCGGCCGTAACTGAGGGCCAGGGAGTTACCCAAGGCTCCCTCTGGGGCTCTTCACCCACTCTCTGCACAGACATGGGATGGTTGCGGTCCACATCGCCTAGACCAGCCATTTCGCGTGTGAAGCCTCTTTAGGTTTTCACGATTTGTAGCATCGAAACAATCTTTAAATGGACCGATTTCTCTGTGTCCAAACAAGACAAGCACATCACACATGCCTCCATGCTGAACCGCCCTGATATATCATATTCGGCAGTACGAGCGTTAATTTGGTCTGACCCACGCATAGGATATCAGGAAATCAATATTGCTTTCCCATATTCTGTGGCTGTGCTAGGTGGGCCTAATTGAAATGTATGAGAGAGCCTGCTAAATGATGTGTGTAGGTAAGGGAGCCGGAGCGATTGCAAACATATGAAACGCTTCCTTGGACAAGAGAAACATTTGAACAATGTTGAGGGGAGAAACCGACAGACGAGCGAGAGAGCGAGGGTGGAGGAGGGGGAGAAGAGAGCAGGAAGTCATTTCGTCCTGAATGATGTTTCTAAACGTCGGTGCAGACCGGACTCAGAAAAGATATTTCGCGAGTTTGACAGGTTTTAGTTGAATTTCTGTATTGAAGCAACTACAAAGGTAGAAACTATTCAGAAAGACGTGGGTGTCAGCACAATATTAGCCCATTAAAAAAGAAAAGATGGTGCTAACAGCCAGCTGAGAGTTGTCACGAGTCTGCTTCGGCATTAAAGACTCCCAGATATCTTTGAAGACAAAAAAATACAAAATACGCGGCTTGTACTTCTAACTTGTGCCTGATGATTTGTCTCATTAAAATCCACCATATTGTTTCTAGACTATATGAATATGCCATTTTTTCTTTTTTTTTCATTTCACAGCTGTTACATGTCTCTCCCTTTGCTGAAATGAACATTGTCACATATCACATTAAAGACTTCAAGTCGGAACACATGTAAGCTGATAATCACGTCATGCATCGTGTTTTTTTGGTTTGTTTGGGTGTCATTTTTAAACTTTTAAACTGGAATTTGTGGCGGGCACTTTCTGTCTCCTGCAGATGAACGCGCTTGCGAGCTTTTTCGAATTATGCACATACATCATTGTGCAGAGATGCTCAAACCCGCAACTGAAAGAAAACCATGCTTGTCTTGGATGTTCTTTTCTTCCGATTTTTTTTCCCCACTCGTTCCTTCTCCAAACCACCCCTTCTCTTACCATGCATCTGTCTATTTAATAAGCTATTGACATTTTGCTTAGTAACGACTGCAAGGATAATGGGTCTCGTATCATTCCGAATGAGCAATGAGTGGAAGTGGCATTTTCTAACCTCCACAACAGGTCGACAAGCAGGCTCACTCAATTCCAATTGGCCGGTTTAATTGGGTAAAGGGTGCAAGTCCCTGTGCTCTGACTTGGCATAACACCTCTCCATGAGGCAGCAATTAGTCAGGACCGCCCAGTCCTCTGTCCAACCCAGCTTATGCCTGGAAAAGTGCTGAAATACCAAGAAGCCCCTGCAGAGGAAACGGAGATGTATGTTCCTTCAGTGTTGAGTTGTGATTACACCAAGTACACGTTGTAGGAGCAGCAGCTGTTAGCAGTGTGTGACATGATTTGTACCACAATGCGATTCATGAAAATGGAAAATATACATGTTTCCTGATGTATGAACACAAAAGAAAAGGAGTTTAAAGTCGTGACTTTCTATAAGCAGACGTTACTCAGTGTTGCATGGATTGATGTCACATGTTAGATTTTACAACATTCATTTCATTCATTCACAGCATATTACATCACTTCATACTAAACACCGGCTGCTTCTTTCTCTCCGTACTTTTTTACTCCTCACTTTTTCTATTCACTCCTTTTGCCTGGTTTGAACGTCTCATCATATAAACAAATATATTTTAAAACCTGTTTGGGAAAGCCAGCCAACATCCAGTGGATCATCTACTGGGGATGAACGAGTGAATATATGAGAATTAATTCTATGATGAGTCGTGATATTACAGAGTGATACTACAGAGTATTCCATTTATATTTATAGATATGGCCTGTGTGGCTGAGATCTTTTATTTAGTATAGCAGACTTTTTTTTTTTTTGTAGAATTTCTCTAGGCCAAGTGTGCTGAAGGAGTTTGAAGTCATGTAATCAAACAGAGACCTCTTTGTTCAGCAAAGATGAAAAAAAAAAAAAAGCAAGAACTCAGTATACAAACAGAAATTTACAATCTGCTCTTCAGCCGTTGGTAAATGCTCTGTCGTTGAACACTTTCAGCATTTCCCGAGTAGAGACAGCGTTATTCTCTGACTGTGATGCGTCTTCACCAACACCTCTTGAGGCTGGAAGAAAGCTCAGAAAGCTCAAAGTCTACGGCCATCGCCGGGTTCCCGAACGGGGGTGCAGAGTGTTGATGTAACACACGTTTCTTTTATGGCAGTGGACGTATCAGAACAATGTCCTTTTAAATAGCCTGCTCTCTATTCTATTGCATAGTGTAACGGGGAGTAATATGGACCCAAATGGAACACACCAACACAATAGTTTATTGGACTGGGGGAGGGAACTCAAAATCAGCCTCAACGAAATAGTCTTCAATCGGATCTTGATCAGGGATAACTCAGGGCCTACAAAGATCCACAAAAAAAAACGTCTTTCAACAATAAACTGAAAAAACGACAAGTCGGCATGGACGTAACCAACGGGGCGAACCGGAGGCAGAGACAGGAACATGCTGAGTCACCACCGGGAGACACGAGCCGGAGAGACATTCAATAGTAAAGGACAGTCTGGCAATGAGGAGAGGGGCATGGGAAACTTTATCACCTCTGTGATGAACAGGTGTGGGTGGTTGAGGCTGATCGGGGTGAGGATTGGCTGGGAGTGGCAAGGGGTGGGGTGATGCGTTCAGGGAAGAAGGGAGAGAAACCATGACACACAGTGTATTTTTGTTTGCACTACTTCTCATCACCAGCAGTGCTCCAGTTCTTTTCACACAACTATTCTATTCTAAATTACATGTATTGTTTTGTCCATTTGAACAATGATGTAACAAAGACTTTCTTTGATCAAATCCATGTGCATTTGCGTTTTTTCTGTTTAATTCAATCAGCAGATTGAGAAGGAGACCAAGGTAACATCAGGAAAAGAGGTTCAGAGTTATGAAAAAAAAAAAAAAGAAAGCGAAACAGATTCTGGCCTAAGACCGTCTGATGTAAATGTGTTTGGAATAATAATAACGCCATCTCAAAAGCAGGAAATTCTATACTTGTAGCACACGTTTGAGTTCTAGCCAATCATTCAGTGCTTCTGTTTCCTGCTGTCAGCGTATCTCCAGTGGATCTGTCATTCACAGCGCCACCGTTAAGTGTTTTCGGAGCGATCCAACCAAGTGTGTACAGATGTGGTAATTCCATTTGTTTAAATACATCTGACATGTTCATTAAGCAGCTAAGCCACACACGCTCACATTTTTGTTTTTTCTTCCCCCGCCTTTTCTCTCCCAATCCCTCCACCGAAAAGCTGCTTTCTCTTCCCGCGCGGAGACAGTAATTACCATGCGTTGAAATGAGAGGATGGCGAGCAGAAGCACAGCGCGCGTCTGTGGCTGTCTGCCAACGGAGCTACTTACACCATAAACCGCCCAGACACGAGGAGAGGGGAGAGCGAGGCTTCGTAAAACTCAGGCTAACAGAGCTAATGAAGATCATCTCACTGGGTAATGATTTGAAAAAGAAAAAAAAAAAGAGAGCGAGAGAGAGAGAGAGAGAGAGAGAGAGGGAGTCACTGGCAGCAAATATGCTTACGGGATGTGGACGAGCAGACAATGTTTGAATTAAATGACACAGAGAACGTGATAAATGAATGAATTATGAAGGGTGCTCCATGACCGACTCTCTGACTGCTGGCCCGCCTTCTCCGGCGCGTCGCCGCCCACTTGGCAAAGGGTCCAGCCACTACCGGTGGAGGCAGGGAGCCATCTCCTCTGGCTCTGCGATTGCCATAGATCTGGGTTGGTAAGAGTATTACATGGCCACCTGGAAAGTGGTGGAGCACCTGGATGCAGCTTAGCACTCGGCTCAGCGATAATGCAAGATTTTCTCTGCCTGTGTACACGCCCCCTCCCCCCATCGTCCCTCTTATGGTGCACACAGGGGACAGAGGATTGTGCAGGGGCTGTCGCTCCTCCGCAAATTCGAGCTGCATTCAGGGTTGTGAGCACGCTGAGAGCAATGAACGCTGCTAAATGATGCGTTGCACGATTCATAGCATGGCATCCGCTGAACCTAACAAGGATGTCCTGCACAATTAGTGTAAAACATCAATCAGGGCGCTATACAGCAAGTTTGCCCCGGGATTGGAGCTTTGGTCGCGATCTTCCAGTCCAGACTGACACTTACAGACAGGGTGCAGTCTGAACAACAGGCCCTTCCACTTGAGTTAGAAAATGTCAGGACCTACACCAGCAGCAACAATCCTTTGTCGCCAGATTTCAACACCTGTGATCGTATTTGTTCATTTCTATTCTCTTCTCTCTCTGGTTTAATGTGTGTGTCCTTATCCCTGGTTCTTAACTCAGACTCAGACGAGGCCTGTCTCACTGAAGTATTCAAATAAACTTGCCGTCATGTCACTGAGGAGGCTGACAGCGTGCCCCCACTGGATCTGACTGTAGAATGCTGTTTTCTCCAAATATTCGTCTGATTTTGCATGAAAACCTCGTTGTGGTGTTTTGTTTTTTGTTTTGTTTTTTTTAACATAATGTTGCTTTGCTTTCTTTCAAAAAAGTAACTGGTTTGCAGAAAATAAGAAAACGTATAATGTATCTGACGTGCCCAGGAGACAGGTCTGTCAAACCATACTCTATTTATATCACATTCTCCACAGGATAAAAACCATTCTGGTATTCGTTCAATTCAGTTCAAGTTACAAACGGTCTGATATATAAAAATCACGCCCCAGAGAGCCAAAAGTGATCTGGACAAAGGATTTCTGCTGCTGCTCTCCAGAAAGTTATTCCAGACAGCCTCGGATCCCCAGCTGCTCCCAGACCATCAGCGACATTGTGCACCGTGACAAAAGCGGACAGAGATTAGAGTTGTGATTCGCCGAGCCAAGACGGTGAAGGTCACAGAGGTGTGAGAGTGTAAAACCCGACGAGTTTGTGGTAATTACTGCTCATGAGGGAGGGCGAGTGGGGAACGACTACTGCTTATGTGTGCAGACATAACCAATCAATGGCCTTAATTAGACTATTTGGTGGAAGTGGGCCCCAGCAGAGTACTTGTTGTTTACCTTCCTGACTGCAGCATATTGTATTTTATCATCAGGCTGTGGATCCCGACACCGTGAGTCTGCTCGGCTAGAGTCGACCGCCCGTTTTATTCCTCGTCCATCCGTTCCATTTGCTTGAGTCATGAGGCGACTGCAGCGGATGCCTGCACGCTGAAGTGCAGGCGCCATGTTGGACTGGTTCCTGACGCTCGCATACATAAACCCAACTTTGTGGTGAGGTCCAACTCTGAAACCTTATAACTAACTGGCTTCATCGTGACATTTCATTGAGTCGTCATGTAGAAGTGGGATTGTCGGACGCTTCTCGTTCCACCAGAGAAAATATCCGCTGTCAGTGGAACAGATGGCAGCAGAATGATTGAAAACAACTACAATGGCTTCCAACTCTTTTTTTTTTTTTTCCTCCTTTCTCTCGCTCCCTTTTTTCTGTCCCAACTATACCCCACCCTCTGAATGCATCCTCAATGCCATCCAGGCACACCGGTGTTTTGCCAGGCTCAGTGGAAGCCCTGCGGCGCTACACAAAGTCAGCCAAGAGGAGAAAGGGAGATAAGGGTGCGTGTATGTGTGTGTGTGTGTGTGTGTGTGGTGTGGGTGTGTGTGGGGGGGGGGGGGGGGGGGAGAAA
>CAAKHB010007911.1:0-45896 GCA_901007665.1 Aeoliscus strigatus | reverse complement strand
TGTGTGTGTGTGTGTGTGTGTGTGTGTGTGTGTGTGTGTGTGTGTGTGTGTGTGTGTGTGTGTGTGTGTGTGTGTGTGTGTGTGTGTGTGTGTCTGTGTGTGTCTGTGTGTCTGTGTGTGTCTGTGTATGTCTCTGTGTGTCTGTCTGTGTGTGTCTGTGTGTCTGTCTGTGTGTGTGTGTGTGTGTGTGTCTGTGTGTGTGTGTGTGTGTGTGTGTGTGTGTGTGTGTGTGTGTGTGTGTGTGTGTGGGTGGGGGTGTGGGGGGGGGGGGGGGGGGGGGGGGGGGGGGGGGGGGGGGGGGGGGGGGGGGGGGGGGGGGGGGGGGGGGGGGGGGGGGGGGGGGGGGCTCTCCCTCATGTCAGTGATTGCGCGGCAGCACCGTCCTACTCTTCAGCCAGTTTCTCACCTTCTTCCCGGCATCGAGGCCTTTCTGCAGCCATCTGGAGCTCAGCCAGCCAGAGTCATTCTGTTCCATTGTGTGCGACTGTAAAACATCTGTCCCCACTCTGCACTAGAAAAGAGGTTAAATGGTGACAGAAGGAACAGAGCCTTCCCCCCCACACACACACTTTTTCCTCCCCTCAAATCTCAAGCGATCAGCAAATACGGTGAAGGTTCATGGTCGGCCCGTTGCGAGTCCTTTGGTTTCATTTCCAATTAGCGGCCAGTCGTTGCTGTCGCTGTACTTCAGGAATGAACCTGGACTCTTATATCACACACCGGGGCGGTGTTACACGAGTATTACAGGATGTCATCAACACATTCCTTGTAACTGGACACGCACACGCTCCTCTGTCTCAGTGTGACGTCATCCGTTGGTAGATGGTGGATGCAATTCATTGTCATTTAAACAAACCTACTCGTGCTATCTTTGAGATTGCCCCCCCCCGCGCTGCCGGGTGCACCGGATGTTGTGTGATGAATGAAGCAAGTGGAGACCTGGCTGTGTCAAAACAAATCTCCCTGGAGAAAACGGATGTCCTTGTCTCAGAGCCACAGTCCCAGAGGACTGAATACAGAGCACCCCAGATATCGCACCAAGGGCAGATTGTTGTTGGTTTTTTTTATGTTTGACTCAAACGTCTGGACAAAGTGAAGTTCTTGTCACTTTCTTTCCTTAGAACATCCGTATTCGAGTGTGTGAAAAAGAACATTG
Source organism: Aeoliscus strigatus (assembly GCA_901007665.1). Taxonomy (NCBI): domain Eukaryota; kingdom Metazoa; phylum Chordata; class Actinopteri; order Syngnathiformes; family Centriscidae; genus Aeoliscus; species Aeoliscus strigatus. The sequence goes on along the minus strand of CAAKHB010007911.1, from coordinate 44,740 downwards.
TCACCCAACTGTTAAGAGCCCCAAACCTGCGACAGACAAAACAATTAAGCACGTTGTCGTTTCTGCTTTATTAAATTGGTTCGTCAAAGGACCGAGTCAATGCTTTGACCACAGTCCATGTCCGAGCAGCCCTCGCAGACAGTTTTCCATAATTCTCCTCAGCTCTGACGACACTAAACATCCCCAAAATCCCTCCTGTCAACAGAGAAAAGACAACATGGGGAATGGACTTCTCAGCTTTTCTTTGCCTTGTCAAAAGTTTCCATATCGTGTTTGTGGGTTCCACATAGCATAACTAAGACCCTGGAAGCAGCTTATCTACTTAAAACAGGAGGGTGAGAGAGGGTGAAAAAGTGCCTTCCGTCTTTTTCCTGGTTCACAGGAGCCACCATCACATCGACCTCTCGCTACAATCGGCTTATTTCGTCCACTGAGGCCCCAACGCTGCTTCCACTGGCCTTCGTTGGCCAACTTTTCCCAATTTCCCCCTTAAAACCGACTGATCTTGACTGGACAGTGCAAAAAATATTGGACTGGAAGGGTGTTGTTTTGTTTTTTTTTTTTTTTAGCAAAATACGTATATTATAGATGTATGACGATTTAAATGTCTCAATAGCACAGCGCCCCCTACAGACAAAACAAGTATTTAGCATTCAGCCCAACAGGAAGTCAATGGAATGTGACTTTAAGAGCAGCTCTAAGCGACATGTTTTGATGATTCTTTTCATTTTCGTTCATCATCTCCTTCTTATGCTGGAGTCGGCCCCAGCTGGGTGAACAGCAGCGTACGCCCTGGACGAGTCGCCAGCTCATCACAGGGCCTAGTTCAGTTTTGTTTGTGTAGCCCAACGTGACATTTGCGACTGTCTGGATGGACTTTACAGTCCAGACAGTTCAGTGTTTTGTGACAGTTCCTCCGACTCGACCCTGAGCTCTTCCATCATAGAGACGTGTAATTCATATTTACTAATGTCAAAACCCTAATTTTACATCCTCAGTTTCTCTGGTATCTTTTACAATAGTGCATCACCTTTATACTGTAATGTTGTCCCATCCCACTCATCCCCTTTCCATTTTTATTGTCTTTCATTGCGATCCCTTCTAGTGTCTTGGTCTCTTCCTCCCATACTGCCAAACCACACGGATGCTAATGTTATTGAAACCCCAGGTGCTCGTGGTGGCTCTTGAAGTCTGACATAACCGCCTGCCACCTCCTCCCCTGGGCCCAATTTTCCCGGCGTGAAGCTTCAAGGTCCTCAGCTGAGCTCTGTGTTTCGTTACAGTACAACAGCGGCAGACTGAATAGTAATGAGCGTCCCAGAGGTTGAACCCCAGTCTTTTCCTCTCTGCTCTGAAAATAGATTTGCTCGCGCATGCAGAACAGATATTGTAATCACCTCCTCCCACCGTTGATCCCCTCGGGATTTGCTGCACGCACCCAAAAAATGTAAATGATTCCACCCGATGGACCTCATCTGTGATAAATCATATTGCAACACAACCAGATTGCACTGTAAGCAAAGGCAACTTTAGCCGCCCATTTTTCCCCCGAACACATAGGTGTTGTTGGTTTACAATTTATCGCGCACTTCCATGACAGCAAAGCTATTCTTATATCATATCACAATCACAGAGGGACCGCTCTCAAAGAACCATGTTCTAATGGTGATTTTTGTCCATGGTGATCGAGTTAATACAGGAAAAGTACAGGACTCAGAGGGACTGCAGTGAGTTGTTTTTATTTTATTATTTTACTCAGAGTGACTGCAGTCAGTTGTATTTATTTTATTTTATTTTATTTTATTTCATTTTATTTTATTTTTAGTGACTGCGGTCAGTTGTTTTTATTTCCCTTTAGTTTTTTTTTTTTTTTTCACCAGTGCTGGTTCATGCTGAGTTGTTGGAAATGTCTGTGGATGCAGAGTCATTTTATAATGTCACGGTAAAACACGCATGTCCACTGTCAGACTAACAAGCTCGGGGAAATGCAGCACTGCGTGAGAGATCTGAGCACTTATAAATTTCCTCGGAGACATGTGGAACAAGGGAAACACTGGTTGTGTTACTTGTGTGGACTAGATGAGGTTTTTACTCACATCCCGCCTTCATCCTGAAACATTGACAAATATTAATGTACGCTGTGCAAACTTCATATCTCAAGGGGGGACAATCTCAGATGTTTCATGTCCCTCGATTAATAAATGACGCCCCCTTCTTGACAGAGACTATTCTTAACCACCCCTCTCTCCCAGTCTGCACAATACTGGGACACCATCATTTTTCAGGGGAGCCTCGACAGCCTCCGCCTGCACTGAAGTTTAGTTTGCTGTACATGCAACTTGCTGACGTTTCTTTTCTTTTTCTTTTCTCTCTCTCTCTCCTTCTCTTCCCCCGATTCCCCCGTTCCCTCCACGTCTCCCTGATGGCCCGCTCATAGATGTGACCAACGATTCCACACTAGGTAAGACTCATTCCATTCCTCATGGTGGCATTCTCAAGAGTGAACGCCACGTCTGAGTTGTCATGTGTCTTTGGGAGTGAATGCATGAATATGGAGGAGTGTTGTGCTCAGTTGAGGTACGTGATGCTCTGTAATCCTCACCCCTCCTCATTTACCCACAAGTGTGCCTATAAATACACTTTTTTTTTTTTTTTTCTAGCTGATTCTGCTCTCCGTGCCTTTAATTTGAATTATGATTCAAACGAGAATCAAATGTTCCAGATTGTTCAAAGAAAGCGGCGGCAGTGTGCGCTTGTACAAGCAAAGCACAGTCGGTGTGTGTGTGTGTTTTTGCGGAAATGTGCCACGCTAGGAGCCCCTCCACATGATAACCCACATGTCAACATGAAACACCTTTTCCTGTTAACACCTGCCGCGCCCACACGGCCACGAAGCCTTAAAGGTCCTGCACTTTCTTCTCACAAAACAGAACAGTACGGACAAATCCTTTCTCTTTCTTTGTCGACTAACGGCGCTGGCGTCTTCAGCTCTCACACCCGGCGACTCCCACCCGACACATGTAATTATGTGGTGCAAAACTCTGCCTACAGAGGCAGATCAACCATTAATGCCCATTTATACTACGATCAGGACAAAACATTTGTATTGGTAGTTATATTTTGTAGTTGTGTGCAGCAGTGTTGTGCAGGCTCACGGTTGGAGTTGAGGGTACATGCCACTTGTTGTCCAAAAAAAAAAACAAAAAAAAGGTCTTTAGCTATTGAATTTAAAGATGTTATGTTGTGTCAGAATGTTCTGAGACACTCAGCAGGCTGCAGAAGTGTGATAGAGGTCAACTGCATGATTGAATCCACCATGGCAGAGGCTGGGAGCAGAGGACGGCAGGACCTTTCGGCGCTACCCTGTGGCTCAGAGCATCTGTTCCTAAGGAGGGAAATCAATCATCAGCTCCTCCGTGGAACACGTGTAGCGGACAAACGAGCGAACTGGCATACCTTGATGTGTGTGCCCGCTGGACGGTTTGTCTCAGACGCGCGGCTCTCGAACCACTCGACTTCGCCGCAAATGTTTTGTCGTCGTTGTGTAATTGAAAACCCAGCGCCACGCCACCGACACCGGCACATAGTCTGGTAACCCGGCAGAGCATCTGCAGGCAGTTCCGGTCGGGGCTCTCAGCTCTTTGAGGCTGACTGCTTGGAAAGAGAAAACCCCTGGCTAGCTGAGAATAATAAGTACCCATGGGAAGCTGCCAGATGGACATTTACTGTTAGCCTAGCTGGAGAGGGAGAAACCTGTCAAACATCACACTGGGCATCTGTGGAGTGGGGGTGGGGGGGGGGGGATGGGGGGGGGCAGAGCAGGTTCACGTCCACGATGTATGAATGGGAGGAGATTAAAAGCAGAAAGATTTTCAACCCATCCCATTCAGTTCACACATAGTCCTTCCTCCAAGGTCAGCAATCCTCATGATTTCAATAGTCAGGATGAGGATGTTTTCAAGATGTCTACCACGGCGTAACGGTAACGTAATGACGTACAGCCGAAGCCGTTCCCAGTGGGAACCTGCTGTGCCCGATGACATAACGCTGAATCCAGATGTTCAGATGATGTTCAGATTGTCTCCTACATTCGGTGATCCAGTCGCGTCGGTCTTCTTCTTTCCATACAAAACCTATTGGTGAGTGAATTACAGCAGACTCAAGCTCAGGGGCTTTAGGACAGGTTCAGAGAGGGAGAGCGAGAGACAAAGAGCACACAAAGAGTTCACGTTCCAGGATAGCGTCAGCGCTGACGGCCCTCAAGCTGTGCACCAGCTATTATTGCATTACGTCTGGCAACTGCGCTCTCAGACAGGAACTGAGCCACACTTGATCAGCGATATGACACTGGCAGAGGAGGGAGTTCAGCAAATATCATTACCCTGTTTAAGTCCAAAAGTAGCTCTGCGCCTGGTAGAAAACTCTGAAAGCGCCAGCTCGGACAGTGTCCAAAGCCTCGACTGCTATCTTTGTAATGCCCACGAGTGAGTTCTTCTGAAAAATGCTTTTGGTTTATGTATCTCTCAGAGGATAAGAACAATGATACCAGCAGATCATACAGCGCTTTCAAGTCTCCATCTGGGTTGCTCAAACCCAGCAAAAAATGTGGTTGTATGGAGTTGATATGTCTGGAACAAACGCCTGTCAAATTCCATTTCCACGTAATCTGACAGATTCACACTTCTTGAAAGTTTCACGTTTGAGTTCAGTTGATCAGAAACACTGAGAAGATGAGAAAGCTGCGGCGGTTCTTCGTGTTCCAGGATCAAACTCAGGACCCATGGTGTTTAAGTTCCATCTAAACAGTGGCAGCTAATTGTCGGCTTCCCAAACGCGTGTCAAAAAAAACCTCCCTGGCATTATGGAAAGCTCCCCGGGGAGCTCTGACTTATGTCTCCTTCTCTTTCCCACCACTGCTTTAAGATGAAGTCCTGCTCTGGTAATAAGAACCAGCCCACGAGCGTGACTTTGCATATATTCTGAGTGACAGATTCACCGAGTGCTTACTTCCACAGGCGCTTATGACGAAGTCGCTTACACTGCAGTAGGCTGTACGGCATGTTTTTGTGTGTGTGTGTGTGTGTGCGTGTGTGTGTGCGTGTGTGTGTGTGTGTGTGTGTGTGCGTGCGTGTGACACCCTTTGCTATAATCCCTTAATGGCCAACGATGAATAATAATGTTTAATAATCACCGGTCATGTACATGCAGGTGATAAAAGGCGAGACGCAACTGTAATTTAATGCAGACACCAAACAAATTTGTGTACTCTTGGATGAGCCCCTCCCACACACACACACACAGCCCCTTTCCTTCCCTGCTAGTGACGCTGGTGCTGCTGTGACAAACAGATGGCTTATCTTTATCTTTATCAGCAGCGGTAGTGTCACCAGTCAGTTTGCTCCGGCGCCTCGGGGGAGCAGCGTCCATCAGAAGCTATAAGAACATATGGTGAAGGCAAATTAAGGTAACCCCCTCTCTCTCTTCCTGCCCCCCCCCGTTCTGTGAGCGACTCTGTAGCCAAGCATCAGATGCCCACTTCACAGGGACAAGAGGGTTTTTTGTTTTTTGTTTTTTAGGTGCAATTGGCAGCGTATTTGACATCCTGTGCTTCCTGTTTGATCTGCTGTCATTTCAAAGCGCTGCCGGCAAACACAGGCCATTTAGTTTTCATCATGATGATGCCCATGGTGCCTCATCTTACGTCTTTTTTTCCCCTACCAGCGACCGTGTTTGCGGTTATCAGTGGTTTTCCTCGCTCTCCCGTGCCAGACGCTGCAGCATGTGTTTTACCTGATCCTCCACGTGTTCCATCCTGCATCAAGACGAATGTCAATCAAACGTGTGCTCATTCTACCACAGGCCGACACGACAGCATGTCGTTGGATGGAAATCAGGAAAACTGAAAAAAAAGGGGTGTGGGTGGGGGGGGGGGGGGGGGGGGGGGGGGGTAACCCCCAAAAGAAACAATGCCAAGGTTTTTATTAAAGCCGTTGTGATGGCTCCAGGTTTCATTTAATTTGTCACCGGTCTGTACTTACATTTTGGTGACTCGGCTTCCGTTATTAAAATGCAGGTCATTATTTGCATCAACGCCCCGGTGATACTGAGCAAGTGTTAAAATAATTAAAGGCTCCTCGGGGGAAGTGACACCGTCCCTCAAGCGACGTGCATTCGCTTTCACACAATATACAATACGTACATTTGGGTGTCTATTTTTCCACTGACTCAACATAAAACCTCTGATGTCACGTCATGTATCTCCACAAACCCCTCTTGGCTCTGTTGTTTTGTTTTTTAGTTGTTTGCCACCCTCTCTAATAAGCAGCGTTAATTAGCCTGCTGCTCAAAAAATATATATATATCATTTTCTCTTGCGCTGTCAGACTCTGGTCATTAAATGAACAAAGGCAGCAAGAACAAAATCTGCTTGGGACACAATCCCTGGACCGGCTTCATGTTACAGCTTGTTTTCCAAGAACAGAATAATGTCACAGTTCTTCCTTCCTTCCTCCAGCACAAGTGCAAGAACAGTTTGTGAGAAGACTGTTTCCTAAAGATGCAGACACAGACGTCCTGATGTTCTTATACACCCCGTCCACCCTAGAGCGTTTTACCAAACCAAATGTGTTGAGAATGGCGCGATCTGCTTTCTGTGACATGATCTAGCCTACGTTGGCTTCTTGGCAGAAACATTTGGCAGAAACATTTCAGTCAGATTTAAGACTGGACAGAATCCACGGCCTTGCCTCCTCCTGAAGGTTGAATGTCAGAGGTTTGTGGACGGTCGGCCCATGCGCCAGTCTGGCAATGTCACGTCCAGCATTCCGGGCAGAGATGGGGCTGAGCGTATCCTTCAAACCAGGCACTGATTCGGTTGTTTGTGGGCTATCAAGGATTGTAAAAAGTATCTATGGCAAACTTTTAAGTCTTTAAGAATACTTTGCATTTAATTCTGTATTAGCCTCTCGGTGCCTCTGCAACACGCTGACATACTGCAGGATTCTCTGCCGATGACTACGTCCTTCGGTGTGGGATTTATAGAGTTAACTAATCCTCCTTCCAGATACAAAACCAGGGGAGTGTAAGGTTTTTATATTGGTGCCAGACTGTTCTCTCAAACGGGCAATTTAAATATCATTTGATCAAAGACGGGCTAGGGAGAGAGGCAGAGACGTCCCTATCTGTGTCTGTTCACTCACAAGATGTGGGCGATCCCACTTCGCTGTGGCTGATGGACGCGGCCAGCTGACTTCATGCAAATGAGGTTTGTTCCAGTGAAACAGTACCGACACGGCACTTCTCATCAAATTCCATTGCTTGTTTGTCACTCAAAATGGGTCTTGAAACCTATTTTGTGTGATTTCCTGCTCTAAGTCTGGTTGGTCTGCACCATTGAAAAAAATGCAACGCATGGAAGTAGATTATAGATATATGCATATATATATATATATATGTATATATATAACTGGGAGATGTGGGATTGGATCTGACTGCTCTTCTGACTCGTAATCTTCGATAAGCAGTGAATGTTAATCAATAATAATCCAGAACCAGCTGCCACAAAAGGCGTTATTAGTTACTATACAAATCTTCATACCGCCCACGAAACACAATCAATCCCGGACACTGAGCCTCAAAGTACCTTTTAACGACCTGACACAACAACCTCCGCTTGGATGTGACAAAGCACCGGAACCATATTTACATTGTGGCACTTAACGTTCACACAAAGCTGCTCCATCACGCCCCAGGACAACACTGCGCTTGTTTCTTGAACCACAGCAAAATAGAAACTTGTGTTAATTAGTCCTCTGTGTCCAGCCATATGGACAATCCAGGTTTGTAAATACAGGAGAGGACACGTCCTCAACTGTCCCTTATTACAGACTAAGGCCCCCGCAGCCAGATGGGAAATTTGAGCCGAGCTTTTTTTTTTTTTTTTTTTTTTCCCCGGCTGCTCTGATGTGTACTGACATTCTTGTGGGTCAAGATGGGAAATTACTGTTTGGGGTTTGGTGTTTGCTCTGGGCCTTGACTGACCACAGGCCCTGCTAAAGGGTCTCCCTCCGGGGCCCGGTGGAGAACAGCCACTGTGGGCTTAAAGCGCCTGGCACCAGTTGTTCTTCTTTTATGGGGTTAATGACCTGATGTGTTTCCAGTCAGGAGGAGTGTAAACACACCACTGTCCCTGGCAGACAAAGGTGGAGCTTGCTGGGAAAGAGCGAAATGACTTTGCGATAAATTCAATTTGATGTAAAATCTGCGTTTTGCAGTGCAATATGTGGGTTTTTTATTAACATTAGTATGCAAACCCGTGGACGGTTGAGTGGTACTTATGTATATAAGTTATACAGGCATTTACATGCTAATGTTATCTCAAATAATGGAATTACCATTGCAACTCAACTGATTATTGACTCTCAAAAATGTCTTTAAAATAATGTTAGCATCTTACAACAATGGTTAGGTTTTCAAAATAATGGCTCATAATCCGTCTAATAATCCATGATTAGTTTAAGATGCTTATTATATCTATGCCACTTAACGGTACGTTCATAATGTTCATAAGGAACTAGAAATGTAGAAAAAAAACCTGGCATCCTCACCAAAGCCATCGTGAACTCCATCAGTGTCGCTCATTACTAAATCCTATTACCACCCTCTGAACCGTGTTGATTACTGAGCGAGAATAAGTCACCAGGCAGTGTAAAGTTGTGTTTGCTACATTATGAATATGTTAACATAATCCAGTCTTGTTCAATTGGATCAGCAATATTATTTAAGCGGGTTCCCAGATTCAGTGTTGCTAATTCCCCTCGTGCTCCAGCGGTAATGAGAAATAACAAAACTGGTACAAAGAGGCATACAGACTGAATGGAGGTAGAGTTTATCTGTCCTCCTCACTCAGTTTCACTCACACTGTTCAACCGAGCCCGAGAGAGAGCGGCTGCAAACCACACACACACACACACACACACACACACACACATAAATTCAGCCGCGCTCACTTCAGTTTGCAGTCTCTGTATCTGTGCTTACCTCTGTCAGATGAAAACCACTTTATGGGACTTTCAAACACATCATTATAAGGCTCTCGGGAAAAGTGGGTGGAATTTAGAGCAGCTGATTCTCTGTTTGTAGAATTTGGAAGTAAAAAAAAAAAGGCGACCGTGGACAAATCAGTACCAAGTTGCCACAAAGCCGAGCTCTAAAATGAGAATTAGCCCTTTGAGCTGATGACGTTAGTGTGTGTTTGCTGGCATTTATTTTGTCAGCATCTCATCAGCATCGGCTGTCTCAGTGTTTTTCGCTTCAACCTTCGACTTGGGCACAGCTCACAAAAGACCTTAAACCCACAGTTTGTGAATGCATTCGGTTGCAGCCGCGCAACATGATCAGTTCATACGTCCGATATTTAATCAGAACATGTGTAATTTGTTCTGATTCATATGGTGGCCGGGAGGTGCAAGACAAATTTACATTATTATATGCCATATAGGATAGTAGTATATAATTTATAGTATATAATATATCCTATAATATAGGAAATATTTTACATTTAGAGAACATTTTACGTTTACGTAACTTTGACCGCTTCTTCATTTAATATATACACATAGAGAACAGTCATTTATTTATTTATTTATTATATTTATATATTATACATATATTTTATATATGTATTTATTACATTTATTAGGCTTATGAAACAAACACATGCACACATCCCTATTTTTCTGTGAACAGTAAATTAATTTCCATACTTTGAAAGTATTGTCCATCGTACCGTCCAGTGTACTCGAACAAACAAGCGCTGACTCATTACACCTACTTACAATATTGCCGTCAATAACCTATCGATCACTGCAGCATTTTAATTTACTCCTAATGACACAACATTAAGTGAACCTGATTGATCGTTTTCACACATGAGAGGACACAATTATGTCGCGCACAGGCTCGCACGCGCACGCCCCACACTCGTGGATCTCCCCCGTGCACGAGCCGGCCTCAAAGTCAGACTATTGCACAGAGTTATTATCTCATTCTCCATGCTGCCATTTTTCACAAAGCCCTGGGGTGTGTGAGAGACAGTCAGGGTTGAGCTCACACAAGCCCGGGCTGCACACACCACTGCCACCGAAGGTCTGTGTTAGGAGAGGAGACAAATGCGTGTGTGTGTGTGTGTGTGTGTGTGTGGAGGGGGTGGGGGGGGGTTGAACCTTTCACACTGGATATGAAGGCCACTGCTTGATCATTATTTAAAAATAGCTGTTAATGTGAAGGCTGACTATTAAAAAAGATATATGTGTCATTACCAGGGTATATATATACATATATTTCTTTATCACTGCACGATACAAAAAAAAAAAAAATCAAAGGATGTTTACAAGGGACGTTTTTAAAAGTCCGTTGTCTTTTACTTTTTCATCTCTTCACTTTTAAATTACTGCTTCAATTCTCCGTTGTATTTTGTGAATTTCTCTTGGAACCGTGGAAGCTTTTGAGGCTTTCCTGCCGCGTTTTCTGTGTCACTCTGAAGTCTGTTTCAACAAACCATTAACTAGCAGTTCTCTGCTGTCGACTAATTACCAGGTGTGATGCGTTCACACCATCTGACACAACTTACTCTTCACCATCGAACTATTTCTGTCCTCCATCTTTGAGTGCACCGTGCAAGTAATATTTCTATTGTGTCCACCTTGGTAGAAAGGTCACACCTTGCATCAACAGAACTCGGTGCAAGGTGTGAGTGAGCTGATCTGTACTCGTTTTCACTTTCAGTACACTAATATAAAGTCTACATTGTGGATGAGAAGTGACACATTGTACATATTACATTAAACCCAACTGTCACACATTATTAGTACCTTTAGTGTTTACTTATTGGTATTTAGTATTAGTACTTAATACCAGTTTCATTTATGCACTACTTTTTTGTACCGTTTGCGCCGTGACAGTATATTGGACAATAAAGTTGACTTTGATTATTGTTCCATTGTCCACCTATGATTGTTGGCAGCTTCCCGTTACGATCTACAACGCTTAAATGTAAAACCTGATGTGAAGTCTCGTCCCTAGCGGTGTCGGGGAGACGTGGGTTCCACCCGCTCCTACCAGCCTGGAGGGACAACCGAAAAAAGAAAGGATCAGCGGTTTGGTTAGGGAAAGACTCATACGGCTGCGCCGCACCGAGCCAGCCCGCTTCTCCCCACGTTATACATCCCCCACTCGAGCCCATCCAGCGCCGATTCCTTGTAGCTGGGAGAGAGGACGCTCCCTGTCCTGATCGGGGTACCAGTCTCAGCTGTCGCTCTCCGTGGTCCTGAAAGGTCACCAGCTCTGAGATGGGCTGCAGGGGCGAGTACGGAGCTCTCCGTGGTGCTGATGCCCTCCCCTGCCTGTGTGTTACCACACAAGACAGAGCATGTTGGTCATCGTATGCTGATCAAACCCTCCCCTGGGTGAGAGCAGGTGATCCAGCACAAAAGCGGTTAAGCCGCGTCCAGAGGAGCGGAGGGCAACGGAGCAGTGAAGAGAGACGAGTCGCGCCGTGTCCTGCTGTCCCTCACACCCTCACAAGTTTGTGCGGGGGTGATGGCGTTCACAGCCTGTTCAGCTGTGTCCTGCATTAGACCGTGTGCAGTGAATCAGCTGAACCAGAAGAAAACACAGGTATCACTGCCCCGTCCCTGTCCCACAGTTATGACAGGACCACTGACATGACTGTGATAAAAGAGACACAACATTTATAACAACAAAACATGTTCATTTACACACAACTAACAACCTAATTAACAATAATCACAACATTTAGAACTATAACATAACTATGAATCTAAACGCCCTCCTGACACATTGACACTGCAGCATACTGGTGCTGATTTTTTCGGCATACGTGTTGGGATCAACAGATCAGATGATTTCAGTGACGCCATCGGACGTAAGTTCTCAGACGTGGGGTCAGCTGCGGCTGCGGGACCCTAAACATCCACCTGCTGAAAGCACTGGAGAGAAGGAGACGGTGTCTCCGTGCATCAGCTCGAGGTCACACCGCTGACTTAAAAAAAAAAAAAAAAAAAGAAGGAGAAAAGTTTGTGATTAGCAACCAGTAATTCAACAGTGACTTCAATGTTCATCAAACAGGTGCTGTGTGTTGTAAAACCTCCTGTACACGTTCCCGTATCCATTAATATCTGAACAGAGGTCGCAGGACTCGCTCAGCTCCTTCTTTGATCCAACCAAACACCAGTTCCCCACAGTTAAACCTGACATCTTGTCTCATGCCAGTGTTTCGGAGATATGACAGCTGTCAACAAACCATTATGTAAAACGCTCCACGGGCGGGGGGTGTAGGGGTGTGGTGAAGTAGTTACTTGTAGGAGAGCGTTCAACAAGAACTTTACTTCTACTGCTCTTGTTGTGGGGGAAAAAGAAAAAAAAAAAATCTCACACGTTACGAGAATAGCGATGGCAACATATTTAAAATTAGAATGACGCCCCCCCCGCCCTCCCGAACGTGTGATGAACACTAATTAACAACCTTTCAGCTTGAGAAAATGCAAGTCTCCTTCCTCTTTGCACGTTGAATCCCCTTGGTGCTGCTGTGCTGTGGTTTACTTGAATGTCACATTTTGTTCGCCCCGCTTTGAAGGTGCAAACCTCCTCTTTGCCCCCACCCTCCATCCTCACAGGTTTCCAAACGCTTCCACCCTCCCACAAAAGTTTGCTTTATATGTCCAAAAGTTTGCTCAGTGGACGTGCAAAGGTTATTGTGACGAGGCCCCAGAAATGTGCCACGTCTGACGACACAACTAAATCAACGTATTTTCATATGCTCGCTTCAAAGGAAGAACAACTTCCTCCGCTCTGCAAGCAAAATGTATCAGGGAGCATGAGAGTAAGTGGAACCTAAAGGAACCCAGGCGGTGAACGTCATGACCCCTTGACCCCTCCCAAACCTTCTAGCATGACTGTGACATTGACGTTTGTCGTTTGGATAGAAACGTCTTCATAAGCTGCGACACAAACTGCTGTGTAATTAAATTCCCACCCAGAATGAATGACTTTGGTGTCTCATTAACTTTTAATCCTGCATCCTTGTCAGGTCAAATTTCACGTTTGTCCCAATATGTCTGATTCCGGCTGCTGACATCCCCACGAGCCTCCGATTCAATTTGTGTTTACCGCTCATTAGTGAGATGACGAACCGGATAAGAATGAAACCTGCCCAACATGAGCACTGACGACATTATTAAACGCTGACATCGAGCAAATTAGCATGCTGATGTTAGCATGTAGCTCAAAGCAACGGAAGCCCTTGCAGCTTATTATACTTCCTGACTTTTGGGGATCCTTTAAGTATTGTACAAAGCAAATACTCTTGGCTAAAGCTAAAACAAACTGATTTAGTTACCCCTGTCGGGTTTTCTGACCCCCCCCCCTCGCCTATTTCAAAGACTTGTGGGGAGTCTCAGAGGTATGTTATTCGGTGAGAAATGGGGCTCACAGCCGTAGCCCTTAACCAACACCCTGCTTTAAAAGTCCCGGAATGTTCTTCCCCCATCCAGTCTCTCTCTGTCCTGCATCACATTCAGTCACTTTCCCGGCGCGTCGTCCTCGACCGTGGATCTCTGACGCGTTGGCCTCATCTCAACCTCGACACACTCCCATTGATTTTCTATTGGTCTGTCCTCGTGAAGCCATGTTGGATAAAAGCGTGAGCAGCTCTCTGAAGTCCCCTCATTATTGCAGTGTGGCTGTGATTTGAGGCCTCTCTATAACGAACTGCAACCCAATCACACCATTATTATTATTCCCTGATTAAATTCATGGACGGGGAGGAAAAAAAAAAACGTCACTCACACTCTGTTAATAAGATTGAGTAGCTGTGTTGAACGTAATCTAATGGATGTTTGAATTAAGCCTCAGCTATTAATGGTAAATGTTTAATTGAATGTTCTACATGGCCAAACTTGTTTACTGGGAGAATTGATGTCTCAGATCTGGTTCTTGTCAGCAATAAGGAAACGGATGGAGAGCACAGTGTGTGTGTGTGTGTGTGTGTGTGTGTGTGGAGGGTTGGTTAGCTCACACTCTGCAGTCGAAGGATCTGAGGTCAAGTCACAGATGTTTGAATTAACACACTCGAGACTAGGGCGAGCTAGGGCTTTTTTCACGTCGTCATCAGGAGAGGCAGAAGAAGAGTCCGGTGTCCTCTGTAGCTCCACATGCCACAGATCCGATCGGATTCAAGTCGGGCAGGTCAGACCCTCAGTGGACCCGGTCTGTAACCATCAGTCAGTCTGACGGCTGATCTGATCGTTAGTAGCCATAGCAACAATCAAAACGAGGACAGTCAGTCAAGCTTCTTCCCCGATTTTCTGACTGATGACCTATGACACATGGTCTCGACCGTATTTGTGAACTTCTCTATGTACGTGATGAGCCATTGGCTCCTGAGTGTCGGTGTTTCAGGGTGTCGGTTCATCGCCGTAGTCGTTCCATGGACACGACACGCGGACGCTTCGGCCCTGCTCCAGACTTGAGGAGGTCTCATCTGACAGCTGACTGCTCACAGCCTCGAATGATGTGGCACGACTTTGCAACCACAAAAACAAAAGAAAACAACGCTTTGTCGTCCAGACACCTTCAGCTGCACCCTCCATGGTGCCATGGTTACATATTTGATTGTGTGGGCATGTGTGACTTTTTTCATCTGTTGTGTACCTGTGAAAAACAGCAGGGTGTGACTGAGGTGGTGGGTTTCGCCTGACGGTTCGTTGCATATTCGACATCGCACCGTCTCCAGAGGACGCCTCTGGGTGTGTGTGTATTTTTCACTCCTGTCAGGGCTGAATGATAATATCTACCTGTGCCTATCCCCGGCCCCCCCGTCAGTTTATTCGCACTGCGCTTTTCAAACGCAGTGCCACACACGCATTAGCTTTACACAATAAAAGCTTTTTTTTTTTTTTTTTTTTTGCTCTGTGCCATGAAGGAATCTTCACGATTTGAACTTGGGTAGAACCTGAGAGGTGAATCAGACTATGAAGTCTGCGTGAAAGAATTCAGCAGCCAACAGAGGCCAAACTCCTACATCCTAGACTACATCTTCTATTGTGTACGTTAAGAAGAGACAGTGACTGACACGTAGCACGGAGCCAGAGCCAGAACCTGGCGACACCCAGGAGTTTCAGTGTAACACATGCTCTGTCTCTTCATGGTGAAGAGCGACCATCGAAAACCGCCTCTCCAAAGGGGTCAGCACCTCCACTATCATATGATATGTTGCCCCCTGCTGGCTAGGGGTGTTAAATAGATAGGTAGATTAGATCTTTCTGATTAATTCACATTCATTACACATTTGTGCAAACGTGTAATTGTGCAAATATGCAAAGTGCAACACAAGTGTAAGCACAAGAGTTTCTAAAATTGTACTCGACAGCTAGTTTATTACATTTCGTTGTAATTTTCACTTTGCAGCCCGTCTAAGACATGAAATCCATTTCTGACTGACCTTTACTTAATTTTTTTCCAATTTTTGACAGCGTTCAGTACAGTTAAGTTGTTTTTTTATTGTTTGGACGACTAATTGAATGAACTGTAATCAGCTACAGCTGAGTACATTTGTTGGACAGTTAAACTGCTGCTTGTTAACTCACGGTTAATGGAGTGCGTTGTAATTGCAATACCGGCTGCTGCTGTGTGGGGGTAAAAAAAAAGTCACCGAAAACACTTTGCAATCCCGATGTCGATGTCAAAATGACGACTGAGCCCAGACTTCAGTGTCACTACTTCATGGGGATCACCACGCTTCCATGTTACATCCCTCTCTCTTCCTTCCATTTTTACACCACTGTGGACAATCAATAGCAACGATTGGCCAAACACAACTGTACACACACACACACACACACACACACTGGACAGGAGCCAACGTTTGATCAACACCCTCGTCACCTCCAGGTCTTTGCACAGCTTCTACTCCTGGGGCACTGGTCCTCTCTCTCTCTCTCTCTCTCTCTCGCCCAGCCGAACCACGCTGTGTTGGAGTCGTTGGGATTACTCCCAGGTGGGCCAAATTTAGTTTGAATTTACGGGCAGGTTTTAGGCTGATGAATAGCTTTTATTGAACATGAATAAATTTGGGGGGTTGAGATTAGTCAGCTCTTTCTCTCCGATGATCTTAGTCCACTGGTGGATGTGCTCGGCATTGAAAACACCTGCGCCAACGGGAACCGTGCTCAGCGTCTGTGGAGTAAAGGAGGAGAGGAGGAAGGTTTGGATCATAGAAATGTCCCCTTCTGTCATGTCCACATCTCTTTGTCACTCACTCTCATCTCTTGTGATTGTGCCGTCTGATCACTCATGTCAAATCAGTCCCGTCCTTGTCCATGAACCATCTTTATTATTAAGCCTCTTCAAAATTGAAATCCCCTACAACAGACCCCCCCGCCCCCCTCGGCATGAGTCACACCCCAGCCACTGCCCTTCCCATCCCTCATACAGCCACCAGCTGGCACACCCATCGATCCAGCTCACGGCCTCGGTGCTGATCTTCCAAGGGGCGGCTGACAGAAGGTGATGCTATTTCACAGTTCGATCCGATGCGGTTACCTTCAAAATAAAAGCATTCTGGACAGCGGCTGAGCTTCCGGTGAGGGACGGTGGGTGGGCGTGGCGCCGGTGTGCTTGCACGTGCCTGCGCCAGTGCAGCGATTCATCAATCATGGCGCATCGTCCGCCCAAACGCTCCCTGAGCGTTGTGGCAGCCTTTCTTCTGTCTGCAAACCCTTTAAAGTCCACAACACAAAACATTTACTGCACGAAATCGTTATCACAGACGGTAACTGTGTTGAGAATCGGAGCAGATGTGACGGACAGACTTGCAGTGCTAACCGCTGCTGACCTCGGCCGAGTCTTTGCCACTGGGCAGGTCGAGCCGCCAGTTTCACAGAACTGTACGTCTTTGAAGTTTTAACACGACGGGGGCATGGCGTCCCTTTTAAGTCGTCCACCGCGGATTGCACACAGAGACGTCCCTCGGAGCTGCTTTCATGTATGGATCACAAGGAAACAACAGCAAAACAAACACCATGGAGCAAAATCAATAACCAACGTAAAAATGCATTTTCACTCTGCAATTGGATCTTCAAGCCCCAAAAGTAAAGTAATAGTTTATTTGGGCAATTTGACAGTATTTTTTATTTTTTTCCTGTGAAGCGGTTTTAATGGAATATTGAATGATGATCTTAATTTTCAGGATGGATCGAAGGATTTAATACCCTCAGACTCTGATATTCATCTAACAGGACAAAGAAACATGGAACCGGGTTTTTTCTTCTCCGAGTTTGTGTCGTTGGAGTCTGCGTTAATCAAATTACGACATCCAGTGGTATTATTAAAGCACTTCATACACCTTCGCACGCCTCCAGCGCACTATAAATTCCTATTTCCGCGGCAGTCAAGCACACAACAGGCACAAGTGTTCGGCCACAGATGTGCAGAGGCGTCAATGTCTGCGTACGTTTATCAGTAAAAAAAAGAAAATCTTTACTTGGGCAGCAGACCGGGTGTGGGCATGCTCGATACAAGCTTTTTTTGATCCCTAAAAGAGAGGAAACTAAAACTAAAATAACAACTGGCCTGATAGTAAATTAAATCAACAATATTCAAAGCATCAAATCTCACATTGTCATATAATTACTTCTGTAATAAGTAGTGCTGCTTTCACAGTGTGGTAACTGTAGAACAACAGCGCTTTCCTAATAATACCAAAATAATTCAGGCTGTAAATGTTAATATTTACTTGTAGGCTTTAACAGTCAACCTGCCAACTGTGTAACTGATGACAGAGCTTATACCTCAGCCAGTCAAAGTCCTGCTGACACCTGAGCTTGATTCAAGCTGGTGGACAATCTCCCCAACTTCCATTCCACCTGGCCCCTTCTCTGAGATAACATTCCTGCGGGTGACAGTTTAAGCACAACTGGGTTTCAAACTTTACACACGCGTTCATTTGGGAATCGAACTCCGTCCGCAGCTTCACTGCAGAGACGGGCATGTGCCTGTCCACATGCCCCGCTGTGGCCCGCAGTCTGAAGGCTAAAGGGACAGTGACAAGCACTTAGCTGGTCCCTCAGCAGCCAGTCCCATTTCCTTGCTCTTATCTAAAGTGACAAGAGGAATGTTGCAGCCCTCCTTTGCCCGAGGCTCATCCTGCAATATCTCACAGTGGAGCAGCACCAGCAGCTATCTCCTGTCCCTGATTCCTTCCGTCTAAAAATATGCTAACAAGGATGACGGCATTGCTGGAAATTCTGATGTGTGAAGTTGTGCTGCTCGGATGTTTATTATTATTTTTTTTTAAACTGACGATCATATCGCAGGATGATGGATTCTGTGCAGAGAGCATGAGGGGGATCAGCGGGGGCGGGGGGCGGGGGCATTACCCTGTATCTACTGCCACATCAGGCATTACCTTTCTGGGCGAAAAAAAAAAAAAAAGGTTGTTAGTCACCAATCAGATAAAACGAATGCAGAGCGACAAAACGTGAACTAAAGCCGACACCCTAATGAGATATTGATTGCTCACACTGATGTTTACACTTTTGCCTGTCGAACACTCTCCAGCTCTGCCATAAACAATCAGCCATCTGTGCACGCTCTTTCTGTGCGCTGCCGTGCCGTCTGGATACGTCTTCGATTTGACAGCATTAACTGGGAATTCGCCGTCTGCGGCCGGTGCCGCTCGCAGACCTAATTAAAACGCACACATTTCATGTTTCCTCTGCACTTTGTGCACCAAAGCAACCTGCAGTGAACGCGCATGGCTCCGTTTTCATAACGGGTTTGCTCTGAATTCTGTATTAACGTCACCATTCCAAGCCCACAACCGCATTTGACACACCCACGGCGCCACAACAAAACACATGAAAATGCATGATTTTTAGCTGTTTTGACAATTTTGAAGTCTCAGCGGCTACAGGCAGAAAAAAAAAAACACGTTCTCCTTGAGAGACGAGAAAAGCTCCGCAGTCACATCGCAGCCCCCGTCTTCTCTTTCTTCCGTCTCCTCGGCGCCACATGGTACCGCTTTTTTCACACTCAATTAAAATGTGTATTAATTGCGTATGAGCCCCAGGGATTCAGTCTTTTGGAAAGCATTCATTAGGCACAGCTTATACTTTAGAGCCAGATAATGCAAACCAGCAAATGTTTGTTCCAAACAACAACAAAACATGCTCACCCCGAGCTTCCTGTTGTTTGTGTGATGGCCCCGCCAACTAAAATGTGCTCAGAGCTCCCATATAATGAACCCGGGAAGCTACTTTTAGTGCAAAATCAATAGTGACGAGGTTCTTTAAAACTCACAACTTTCAGCTCTCTGTGCCAGGGAATACATTACAAACGTTAACTGGGGCTCCAGCCCGGGCGATGAGCATCTCACTCGGCAGCCTCTGCACACACTTGCACCATCACTATGACAGCGTGTGCCACAGCTGTTGGACGACTTTTATTGATCACGCTGATCAATCCCAGTCAGGGAATTTATCAAATTCAATCAATCATCAAGTCATTCATTCATCTGCTGCTGCTTATTCTAGTTTTCTAGTTTTGGGTCATGGGTATGCTGGAGCTGCTAACAGGCGGACGGCGGGGTACACCCCGGACGAGTCGCCAGCTCATCGCAGGGCCACATTCATGCACACACACTCACACCTAAGGACAATTTAGAGCGACCAATTAACCTCAGCAGGCTTTTGGAGGTGGGAGGAAGCCAGAGTACCCAGAGAGAACCCACGCAGACATGGGGAGAGCATGCAAACTCCACCTAGAAAGGTCCCAGGTCAGGAAGCAAACAAGGGACCTTCTTGTCTCTGCCACCGTGTCGCCCTAATAATACATTAATTGTCATAAAATAATTGAAAATGATGAATTTCCACAGTTTTTGCATGTGTGAGGCCAGAAACAAACATTTGACAGAATGCTTTCAACCCTTCGAACCCACAAAAAACATAAAAATGATGAAAGAGGTCAAGTCAATGCTGCTGGGCTCACACTCCCTTACATACTGCCTCTGCTGTCAAGAACAGGTGCATTTAACATGTACTTTTAAGTTTTTGTTGTGCGTGTGTTGTGCACACTATTTCTCTACCTATCACTGCCACCTGCGGGGGCCACAATCATGTCTGCGCCGTCGCCCGTTAAGGGCTTCCAGACGTTTCCACGCGCCCCTCGAATCGCAAATGTGAGGAATTTGGTTTTCACTGTCCACCATTAACTAATTGGCAGCATTGTGCGCACAGCATGGGCAGAGAAAGGCAGCGGGAGGGGAAAAAAAAAAAAAAAAAGAGGGGCGGAAACAGTCATCTTCAGACGTTGAGCGGGAACCAAAGTCGAAGCAAGACAAGCTGACACCGAAGAAACATTTCCCATGTGTCCCCGGCTTGCTTTCATTTAGAGAAGCGAGGCTTTAAATGTCTGCTGAAACACTTAGGAACAATGGGATAATAACTCCAGCAATGAATGAGTGAGAAACTAGCAGATGGGGGATTTTGAAATCCTTTCATGTAACTACATGGACGGCCGCGTGTGTCGATCATCATGTAGAGGAGCGGATGCAGCCGTGCATGTAAACTGCACGCTCCTCTGTGTTGTATGCATTTTTAAAGGAAGGCAGCTCATGGCCTGTTGATTGCACAAAGTGATGTGTGTTTCACAACAGTGTGAGATTACATGTGCTGCAGCGCCCTGAAGTGTAAGAGAACCATGCATGTTAGCGCTCAAGTGGGAGGACGCGCAGCTCGAGCTATTAATAGAGATCAGGACTGAGAAAAAGGTGAAAGGCGATATAGTGCGTGTGAGACTCAGGGATGTGATGCGGATGGAAAAAGAAGAGAAGAAAAAAAAAAAAACAATCCTCCTTAATTTATAAGCAGGAGGCTGCAGATCTCTGAACGTTGTTCCGCAGAAGGACTGTGATTGTTCCGTTTCCTAAAAACGAGATGATTTTATACGTTAATGAAACACCTGAGCGAACATGTTTGCTTTTTATGCTCAGCGGGGAGTCTGGGGGGAACGTGGGAAATTTCAAACCTCTCGGGTGGGCGAACGCACTTAGCACCTGTCAGGGTGTACGTTCCATCGAGGGAGTGTGAGACGGCGGAGAACACATCACTTGACACCAACGTGTTTGTGGGCAACTGTCACGTCGTGGACTCATTGTATGATAAGACACGACCAGCAGACAGGACACAGGTGAGACGGCTGTCCTCTGTTTTTATATCGTTGGATAAAAAGCGCAGTTAGTCGCTCCTGGCAACCGAATCGCTCTCGGGGCCACAAAGGAGAATCTTTGAAAACTCACAACCAATGTGCGCATGTGGTGTCAACGCACGGCTTCAGGTGTTGACAGCGGCTCGTCTCGGCGTGTGTCTGCACTGTGTTTGCAGACGTTCACGTGTTTGCCGGTAATTATCAGTCAGATTTGAGGCCGACACGCTAACCAGTGGGAACCGGTGAACAGCGTGAACACACTTTTTGCAGCAGGAACCATTGTTGATTTCCATGTTTATTCTAGCAGCGTGACGAAGAGAGCAAAGTGTACCGTAAAAAAAGAATAAACCCACCTCAGAGCAGTCGTCTGTAATTCTACAGATGGACAGGAGCAGAGGTTTTTTTTTTTTATTTTCATGCTTCACACAGAGAATTAGGACGCTCCTCATCCCATTTTCTCAAACCTGGTGAGTGTGTGTGAGTGTGTGTGACAGCCTGTGCTGTCATCCATCTTATAGACGAGGCGGGTCGAGACGGTGAACAGGTCACAGGACAATTGAACTCAATTCTATGACAACATTCAGTGACATATTGCACAGGAACAAATATATAGAGAGTCCAGCTGTGGATTCCATTTAAATGGAATAACTTGATATTTCGGGGCCAATGTGTGTTTTAATTGGAATTGTTTGAGCTGAGGAGCTACAGAGTTCAATCATATAATTGGTGCACAAACCACAATAAAAGCAGCCCAACTCCTCAAAGTTACTTCTATTCCCCGACTTTAAAAACACGGCGCTCGTCGGCACTTTTCTCCTCACATCTGAAACGCCGCGGCGAGCCGTTTCCCCCCCTGAATCCAGTTTTGTG
This sequence comes from Aeoliscus strigatus, assembly GCA_901007665.1. Taxonomy (NCBI): domain Eukaryota; kingdom Metazoa; phylum Chordata; class Actinopteri; order Syngnathiformes; family Centriscidae; genus Aeoliscus; species Aeoliscus strigatus. Next base: position 22,588 of record CAAKHB010007911.1, on the reverse strand, counting down.
TCGCCCTAACAGACTGCCGGCTCCAGCTACATTTTTAATGACGGCAACGATCCTCTCATCCTCTCGTAGGACTCACGGGATGAGATCCGATGTGTCCATTCCCGCAAAATGTCAATCCATCATGTGTTTAGAACACTCCATCTGCAGACTTCAGATCCAATCTCTGGCTGTCGGAGAACTCACTTGGTTTAACGCTGACTGAGAACAACATGTTTCTTCCTTGTTGAAAAGGTCATTTATTTGGCTTGTGTTCGCTTTTGTCGTAGGACACTTGCAGAAAGAAAGAAAAAAACAAAAAAAAAACAATGATTTATGGAGCGTTCTGCTGCAGAAGGTTCACCTCTCTTACAATCAGTCTCTCTGCAGACAAACACCACATACAGTTTCCAGCCCACATCCTCACTTTCTCTGGAATATAAAGGAATATTCTGTCAAATTAACGTCAAGGACCAGAGCACCGGTGTTCAACACTGGAGGGAAAAATGTCTCTAAATGTCCACGTTAGCACATGCTGCATCACCCCCACCGCCACGGCCTGGACTTGACCGAACACTTCAACGCAAAACGCACACGTGGCTGACAGCCACAAACAGCCGAGTCATTTTTAATGAGCCTCTTCCTCTCTCCATCTATCAGAATGGAATTAGGACGGCACTCAGCCACAGACGGAAGAACGGGGGCACACGGCAGAAGGGAAAAAAGCCTTCATTAAGGACAGCGGAGAGGAAGTGGGGGTGTTGGGGAGAGACTTAAGTGATCTAGAAGAAATGCTTCTTCCCTCCTCTCCTCTCTCCGCCACTTAATCAGGCAGGGAAAGTTCTGTCGGACTGAGTGTTTGTTATTCCGGCTAATCCGCCATCAAGGAATTTCATCAGGTTTGGCATTTGGCGATCTGCATTAATTAGCTGTTCCAGTGAAGCAGCAGATAGCGAGGCGGCGTCTGCACGGCCGTGTCCGCTCTGCAGCACTTTTCCTGTTGTGAGCGGCGCCGCCGCCGCCGCCGCCGCTTGAAACGCCGTGTTGTGTTTACCTGCGGCTGGATTTCATTTATTGATGATTGGGCCTGTTTTGTTTTTTGGTGCCAGCGGTGATAATGTACTGTCTGCACTTTGGGAGATAAGTGTGCTCCGGCACGTTGGTTTGGCCTTGTTCAGAAAGCCTCTTCTGTCTCCTCTGATTTCATCCAGCGTTGTCCCCCTCCCTCTGCTCCTCTCTCTCTCTCTCTGTTAGTCCACATTCCTCTCCCTCTCCCTCACCATTCTCTCATATTCACTCGCTTCCAATCTCAGCTGTCTCTCTGGTTCTTTCAGCGATTCCCAGGAGAGCGAGAAGCTCTACCTCTCTTCTGACTGTACCATACCCCTCCCCACACGTACCCGCCTTCGTCCACATCGACGGCAGGTTGAACGGCCTCTCCTCCCATGTTTGCTTCCTTTTCTCTCACCCACCCTTTAATATCCCATCATTCATTCTCGCCCCGCCGTGCCGTTTTCTTGTGCCTTTTCGCCCTGAACGCGTCCCTTTTCTGCCGCCTGTCAGTCATTTCCGAGATGCATCTCGGTCGGTCGCAGGTCTCGTATTCAAATCATCACAAACGACAGGGTGTCCTTGACCTTTCTGTTGCATTCCGATCGACGGTACGCAGCTGCTGCGTCACTCTCTTCTGTTGTTGTCATCGACGCCAGTAAATACCTTATATACTGAGGAAGCCTTCGAAAAAGTTGTTGGAAAGATCTTGACAGCTGTCGACTGTTGGCTGCCGATGGGCAGTTTATCATCCGTCCACCCCCCCAGCTCGTGAGACAGAGACTAACACCAATGCACAAGGCTTTTAATTGACTCCAAAGTAAAGCTGATATCAATACATAGCCAGAGCCGGTTGACGGGCGAAACAACGATTGGTTCCTATTCGCAAACAGGAGTCTCTAAACTGTAACCAGGATCTGTGGACGGTAAATTCAGAAAGTTCAGATGATGCTTTCATGACGGGTTTAAAACGCCGGGTGGGTTTTACGTCCAAGCTCATCGACGTACAGTCGCAGACTTGCAGTGACCTTTGTCCCATTTTCTTCTCCTTCTACTTTCGACTTTTTCCCTGCTCCCTTTCCGTCCTTTACATTTTCTTCCTCCCCCTGGTTCTGCCATCTGTCCCTCGCCGTCACACATCAGGAACGTGTCAGAGAGGATTCAGAACATGTCGGAGCAGCGTCTGGCCACCCTGAGGTTTCTGGAACCCTCCTTCATCACGAAAAGACTCGCTCTGTCTCCTTCATCCCTTTCCTGCCCCCTTCTCGCCGTTGTAAACAAACGATTAATGCCTTTGAGTTATCCCGTCAGGTTTATTTTTTTCACGCCTAATGAGTCTTGTCATGGCGTGGAGCTAAAGTGAAAAAAGAAAAGCGCCACTCACAGTGTAACAGCCTTTATCTTTCAAGTTTTAAGTCCCAGAAGCTCCTTAAGTCCTCTCTTTGGAGAGTCAGCACCAAACCGCTCAGTCAATTCACCAGGCGGCCAAGTCGTCATTATTTTGTGCATCGTGCCACGATCTTGCCATCATTAAAATTCACCCCTTACATAACCATCAAGGACACATTATCACTTGCTGAGATGAAGGCCAGAACACACCGGGCGCGTAAACAGAGGCGGACGCATTCACATTCTCTTATTTATTTATACACTTTCATTTGCATATTTACTTTCCTCTCTCCATTTTGGAAGAGGAGTTGATTCAAAAGGAATGAATGCTCAATAAGCGCAAGCTGTGTGTGAAATATTCAAATGGTGCCCTATTTACCAAGGCTGGAGAGTTTCTTCTCTCCCACTTCCGTCACATGTTTGTTATGTGATATAAAAAGAGAGGCAGCAGCAGCTCCAGAGACTTCATCCACACTTTTTTTTTTTTTTTTTTTCCTTTCCTGTCGTGCCAAGTGGAAGTGTAACCACATTAACTCTGCTGCTTTCGAATCGAATCTCAAAACGTTTCGCAGGAAAGATATGTCTTCATTTGTGAGTGTGTGTGTTCAGGGTGATGGGATGGGATGTATGATGGCCGACAAGAGCCGCTGTGCACCTGTGTGTGGAGGAGCGCGCTGGTCTGTGTGTGCTGAGCTGCCAAGACGGCTGCTATCGCCCCGACTCAGATGGGCCGGCCAGGCATGCACATCGTTTGAAGTGTGACTCACTCCTGGAAGTTCGATCCGCTCTGAGGAAGATTTGTCATGTTGTTCCACCTTTCAGATTCCTGTACGGTGTGGGGAAGGGGAGGGATATTTGTTCTTATTTGCTGCCCGACATCTCAATTCACACACTCGGGTGTGTAACAGAGCGGGAAAAGTAACAAAGAAATGTGTTTGTCCTTGCTGTGGAATCCTTTCATCGCCCCTCGTTCTCCCCACCGGCTCAGGACAGAAGTGGGCCAAACAGGTCTGGCCCAGTTCCTTAGAGGAAATACTTCATCATCTACATCATGGCTGTACACTACCGTTCAAAAGTTCAGTTTCAGTTGTACATCTTCTCTCATCAACAGTTTTCATCTGTGCAAACATAATTCTCAACGGTTTTCTAATCCCCATTCACCTTTTAACATGATTAGCTAACAAAATGTAGCATTAGCACACAGGAGTGATGGTTGGTGGAGACGGCCTCTGTAGATGGACGTGGATATTTCATGATTCATTTAACGTTAAAAAAAGGAGGACATTTGTAAGTGACCCCAAACTTTTGAACGGTAGTGTACGGTACATTACATCTTTGTTTGGTGCATTCTTCCTTGAGATCTTTCCTTTGCGTCTCCGTCCATCGTTGCTGCCAGAGGTTGAATGAGAGTCTGAGGTGTTCTGCCTCCGCAGCAGAGGTAGTAACACAGGTGAGGGGAGCTCTTTCCACCTCAAGGTTCTAACACAAATCACCAACAGACCACTAGGGAGGGGGGGGGGCACATTATATTAGATGTGACACATTTATGATACACACAGAGAAGGCATTGTATTACACCGGTGTAAACAAGCAGGGGAGACATGATTTTTGCAGAAGGCCTGTCTCTGTGGTCCCTCCAAATCAGCACGTAAGCACATGGTCGTTCTATTCACGTTAAATACGTTTTCTCTGTCTCACGTCTCTGTCTCAGCCTGTCGTGAAAACGAAACAGGTGGAGATCGAAAGACAGAGGTGGTCAAAGTGAGAGACAGAGAGAGAGAGAGAGAGAGAGAGAGAGAGAGAGCTGGACAGAGAAAGCAAAAAGAGAGAGCCTCAAGAGTGATTCAGCCATTGTTACTCATCCCCTCCTTTTTGCAAGAGGGCTCATGTCACAAGTATTTTAAGTGCTCTCCATTCCGTTGTTCTCCTTTAATCCTGTTAGATAACTGGCTTCCTCTATCCTCCTTCTGTGCCTTCTTTCTATTTCTCCTCTCTCCTCCTCCTCCTCCTCCTCCTCCTCCACTCGCTGCTGCTGCTGCTGCCCACTCAGCAAACGGCGAGTCTTTCTGGCTCTCTGGAAGAAGAAAAAGGCTTGAGTGTGCCTAAACAAGGTGGAGAAAGCAAAAAAACGGGGAGAGAGGAAGCGAGAGCACCAGGGGGAGAGTGGTGTGCGGGAAGAAGACATAGATGTGGCCGTAATGGTGGGCGCTGGAGGAATGTGCTGGCCAGCGGAAGCTCGTTTGTCAGGGGGAGGGATGGACAGACGCCAAGACGGAGCAGAGTGAGCTACTTCCACAAAGAAAGAAAGAAAGGATGAGAGGGCGGGGTTTGGCTTGATTTGACATTCATGGGACAAAGAAGTGTTCCGTTTTCAGTTGAAATCAACTGGCGGACACAGACCTGTTTATATTTGGAGAACAGATGATGAGAGGAGATAGAGCCACACTGGGAGCATGACGCAACGCTTCATTCACTCCCTGGACCGCTCAACAAATACATGTCCCACCAGCCCCTCGTGCCCCGCCCATCATTTGCATGAGGACAGTTACGAACGAGGGTGAGGAGGAGGCGGGTCCAAGACGGTGTAGCCACTTAAAAGCAGGTGAGGTGGGGCAGCGACACTCCTGCAGCTCCCAGCATGGAGAAAAATGGGTCATGCAGCGCTTGCGGGGGGAATCTGCCAGAACAACAGCGCAGACAAGTGGCCGATGCTGGGAATTACATGCAAACAGAGTCTCTTTCTCTCTCCAACGGACACGACGGTGCATTACATAACCGTCTGACCAACCGACCAATTCTCTGACCAACTGTTTTTTGTTTTTTTTTAACTTTGAAGGCCAGAGAAATTAATTTCGCACAGTGACAAAGTAGCAAGGATCAGGCAGCAAGAATCTGCATGACCCAGAACTGCCCCGCGTCTCCTCCAAATGCATAAATCAACAGGATGGAGAGAATCCCTCGCTGCTTCCGTCGGTGTTCTCAAAAGGTGATAAATTGATCCCAGGTTGGTTAATAAGCAGAGGCGCAGGGCCGCCCCAAACTTCTTCAAGCCTTACGCAGCGACAAGTGGATTTACAGTGGGACCAAAATCTATTTACTTTAGTCGTCCTCATGAGATTTGAGGGGTGGGGGGGGTGGGGGGGGGAGCACTCTTCAGGGAAACACATCAAGACAATAGAAATCGAGTATCTGTCAAAGAAACAACGAACCTGATGGAATTACCAAAGGGTGATTGATGATCATAGGTTTACAAAGAACCTCCATCTGGGTGAATACGTCTTCGGATGGTACGATTCAATCGCCGACTTCGCCCTCCCCAACGCCATTAAACGGGAATTCGGTTTGGCAAGGCAGTGACAGGAAGTCTGGGGCTTTTGCCACACGAGCTACAGAAACCTTTTAAGGCCACTCAAGTCACCGTGATAGCGTATGTAGGTGAGGTGACAGGAAAAGCAGCCTTTTAAAATGATCAATGGTATCATCTTTTCTAAAGCCGGCTAAAAAAAAAGATCGACTACGGTAGCGTAGAGTTTCTTCTTCTTCGTCCTCTTCCTCTCGCCTTCCCTTTATCTAATGTTCCCACTTTAGCCTTAATGTGTTTCTCTTTCTTCCTATCCTTCCTCACCGTCTTCTCCGGTCTCATCCTCAGTTTCATCATTTCCCATCTGATCTCTCACCCATTAGCCACTTTGTCTCCCATTCTTCTTTGCCCCCCCACCCCCAACCTCACTCCCCGCACGAGCCCCCTCTTCTCTTGCCGTCTTCCTCGCATTATCTCCACTTCTCCGTGCAGACGGCAGCGCGCTCGGCCTATGTGTCGATGAGATATTTCAACGCGCCGCGTTTGGTACGGCGGACTCTTTAGGGAGGGGCAATATTAAACTGAACTCTGCTGCTACGACGGCTTTGATAGCAGACGCCTGTTCACACTCGTATCTATACTGTTCTGTCTTAACTGCACATATTTGGTATAACGTGCACACGTTATCTAGAAACGATGTACCAACTCTCTCAGGCCTGACTGATGAGACAGACTTCGAATGTGAGTGGGACTTCGAAAACCTACCGATGAACGTTCGTGTGGATCATTTTGTGTACTTGTGGGATAGTTTTTTGGTATCGTACACCTCTAATCCCCAGTGACCCGACAGTGCTTTTGTGCGCTTCAAACGGCCTTTTTTCATACACTGGCAATTGTCTAATCGAAAATAAGTGACAAGAAACGCATTCAGACAGCGCAACGCAGCCACCCTCCCCCTCCCAAAATAAATTGCAATGTTGTTCCCAGAATTGATTTAAAACAAAGGTAAAACATAACCTCCTTGGCAAAAGTAATTGCATTTTTTGCAACAAGCACCAGCGCACCAACACACCTCTCAACAACAAATGTGCACACAAGTAATGCCGCATAAAGATACTTTTTTGGGGGGGGGGGTCTGCGACAGCTCCCTATGCAAATGGGTCTGAAATATCACAGCTCGCAAAGTGTCTTTTTTTAGTGTCATGACGCTGGCTCCGAATGGAGAAATGGCGTCTAACTAATTCCATCTACGTGTGACAGTGACGCTACCTTGTGCCACTGAGGCAGCTGCAGGTACAGAGAGAGAGGGAGAGAGAGGGGGGAGAGGAAGAGAGGTATCAACTCGCAAATGTTCATTTTTAGCCGGCTTGTTTGGGCGCAGCGCGCCAGAGCTGATGAGCTGATGAGCTGAGCACGGAGTTTTTGACACAATGGTGTCAAACTGGGAACTGTGATGTTCAGCTCGCACCTGCCGGCGACACTCACACACAAACAGCCTGTTATCAAGTCTGCACAGCAATTTGGATACGTTGGGGAGGGCCGACAAATTTGCTGTTCATTGTTTCATGCAGGAGATTGAATATTGACTCTTAAAGGGGGAATTGCACTCAAACGTGATCGGAGGTGGAACGATGCTTTTTTTTTTTTTTCCATTGTAAGCGTTGCCGTTTAATAGGAGCTCGGTTAGAATGTGAATGAAAATGTGAGGTAAAGCCAGCGGAGCAGCTGATCCACACTTAGCTGCTGTATAATGTAGGAATTTCTGTCATAATTTCTGTCTCTTTGCATCTGTTCTCAGAAATTATTCACCAGATGGGAGCCTCTCTGCCGTCCGTACTCTGCCAGTGCATTTTATCACAGTCTGTGTGCTTAAAAACATGCTCGGTTCAAAGCAAGAAGTGCCGTCAGTGCTCGTGTGAATGTGTCTACCTGCCTTTGGGTTCCTCTTGTCATTACTTTGAATTTGTGGCTGACAACTTTTGTCTTTTGTTTGGCCTCATGCCGCCCACGTAAATTCAGCTGGAGACCAAACCCATGATTAAATGTGCTACTAATAACAACCAGACCCCCATATGATTCACTGACTCTGCAAAATGTCCAATATCATGTTGGCGACCATGTAGGAGTTCTTAGTCGTCTGGAAGGCAGCTGGCAATGTCTGAAGGAAGGAAAACCAGCAACTTCAACACCTCAAGTTATATCTGCCCTTTAGGGGCCAAAAGTGGGACTTGACAGGCTCAAAGTGGCGGATTCATGCTCACAAATTCTGGATATAATGTCAGAAAAGGTGCTGATTTTAAGTATGCTAATCCGTGGATCTGTGTGATACAATTTAATCTGCCTCACCACCCAAGCAACTCGGCCTAAGTGGATATTGACATTTCTGCACCAAGTATGGAGCTGTTTTTTTTTTATTGATCACACCCTTGAAGCCATTTCAGAGTGGTCTTCAAACCAGCTCTGAAACCAACACAGTCCGTCTCCTGCGCCGTTTGTAACGACTCAGTGGCGCCATCATTTGTATACTTCCTCAGCAGCAAAGTGTGGTGAACCTGCCACTCTTTTATGTCTGGATGTGATCCGCCTGTGATCCGCCAGGTATTAAATCAGGGCACAAAAAAACAAAAAAAACTTTTTTTTTTTTTGGTACCCACTTGACCACTTTTGGATGATGATGTGTCCTGTTCAATAATAAGCTCCACCTCAACGTTCTCCTGCTTCATGGAGTCGACACGGCTTCTCTGTTGGCTGCTGCTCTGCCGAAGGTCATAAGCGGACGATTTAGGTCTCGCGTTCAGAAAGGAATACTGATGCTGCTGCCGGGGGAGCAGAGAAACAGCCTGTTTTTGGAAATCCACACTGCTATTGATGAAGTCATCTCTTCCTGCACGGAGAAGGAGTCGCCATCGACACATTTCCTGACACTGAAAGCGGGTTTTGCGGCTTGAGTTGTGCACCGAGACTTGAGGGAGACAAATGAACACTGACACAGGCAATTTTGGTTAAAACAAACTCATGACCGGCAAAATGATCACAATTCTGTACGTGCACGAGTGGCAGCACACCAGCAGGTGAGATGCTGCTGCTCTGAAACACGTTCCGTAGCAGTTACGTCGCCCTCTAGTGCTGTAGACAAGTGCCCACACAGTGGCTCTGACAATATTTCCACACATTAAGATGATTATACGAGCTAAATTAATGAGTGTGCTCAGGAGAGTGCTGCTGAGCAGGGGCATGCAGATTGAAAGGGGTCCATTTTTAGATGGGTGTGGGGTGGGGGACTTTGATCTCAACAGTAAACATGTGATTTTTGCATATCAAGTGCTTCGGCGAAGGGAGAAATAATGGGCGGCTGGATTACAGATGCGAAAAGTCAGACTAGATCAACTCTTGAAGTGCTTTGAAGATGCAGAACACTGTTATCAGTTTTCATCATGTCAGGAAATGAAATGTAAACAAAATGAAAACCGAAAACACTCACAAAAACCCCTCCGTGGGATGAACGGAGGGTCCGTTTGGGATCGGATGTGAGGGCCTGAACGGGACTTTAACAGCAGGGTTGAAAACGCATGAACCTTTTCCTGTGTGTGACTCGTCCACCTCCAGCGAGTGTGAGTGAGAGGGAACCGCTGTCAGGAATTATTAACTTACACGCAAGACGCAAGCACACGTCCCATCTTCACTGTGTGGCACAGACGTGTCAGCGTCCATGTGGGCGTCTATTTTTAGCAGCTCTCATCATCCCCTCATCGTACATGAAGCATGTTGACGAAGTGAATCTCCTGCGAAGCCTCCTCTCATTGTAGGATCGTATGTGCAAACCTATCATCGCTCATCAGAGGAGTTAATTGACAACGATGTCTGAAGTAGAAATAATTTGACACATCTGTCTTTTCTCTCCAGGGAAATTTGGAGGAGTTCTCTTCTTTCACCATCCTGGTCGGAGGCAGCAGTCGCGACGGCTTATTCCAAACTGGTAGGTTCTGTATTCCAGAGTCTGATTCAATGCCACATCCTGACAATACACCTCAGACCACGATCTGACTTCCAGTGTTCAAATGTCAAAGCACAAAACAACAAAAACAAGAATGCGGATCCAAACAAATCCAACCCGGGGTCCGACGGTCTAACCATGTTAATACAGACACACACAGAGCAGAGATTCATCGCTCCACCGCAGTAAACGGGTTTCTCTACTGTCTGTCTTTTGTTATTCGATACAAAAATTGCACACAATTATAGAAAACAGGTTTGGTTCGATTTCAGGAAGTGGGGGGCTATTTAATCAGTTTACAGGTCAGACTAGATGGCAGGACTGGTGATGTTGTCGATGGTCTGTGGTACGAGGCGGATGTCTGACGACTTCAAACGTACCTGGAATAGCTCCACACAGCCTTGATGCACATAAAGCATGCTGTGGCGCCCTCTGGAGGGCAGAGAGCCCTCCTACCACTGCTCTGCTGCTATTAGCAGAGGAAATCTGTTCACAGAAAGATGTGGGAAATGACACAATCCATGTTCAATTCTCAAACAATGCAGACAGGGGCCTTTGGGAAAAGGCTACCTGAGGAAAAGCTTGGTGAATAGTGTTACATTTGATGCACCAAACACAAAACCTAAACTCTCTACCACCGTCACCTAACTGCAATCAGCAAAAAAAAAAAAAAACAAAAACATTTGACAACTGCAACAACATTCAAAATTAAACAAATGACTTCCAATGCTACATCAGTGATGGTTCTAATGCCCCTTGTTAGAAGAGCAGACTGAGGTTCCTCTCTATCACAGAGCTGCTCCTGGGATCAATGAGTCGCACTGTGCCCCCCCCCTCAGAGGACCTGTGGGTTCAGCAGTAACTGCTGCATGTATGTTACTGTGGTCACTGTTTTCTGGGCAGACGCCAGCAAACATCCGACCTCTGTACCATGAACACATGAAGGACCATCTTGCAGTGTGCTATTCACTCCCAACTACAGATTGTAGGTTTTCCATGTGCGATGAGCCTCAAGGAAATAATCGTGATTTTCACTATTATGTAAAAGATGGAGCGGCAACGAGGAGAAATGAGATATATTTAATAATTATTATTTCATCTATTTTTTTATGTCAACCATTGCTCACACTCTGCAAACACTGAACACATGTTTTTGAACAAAATTATCGTAATTTAAGGCTCAAACATTGTTCATGTGAAGAGGGAGAAACGCTGTAGCTCATTTCACACAAACTTGTATCAATAAAAATGTTCAAATTCGCTGAAATGACTTTATATTCAGGCATTGAATGGATCTAAATAAAGATGACAGTGACAAACGTAACCCCCACCATCCCCCCCAACACAAAAAGCAAGTTAGAAAGACAAACTTTGTGACTGACCGGTTGTTAACGACAGCGACAGCACTGTCGCTGCTGCACCGAGGCCGCGCAGCTGTTCGTTTTTATGAGGCATTAAAAACACAAGCGCCTGTTTCCTCCCAGATAGAAAGCCTTAAAGACACTTGTTAAATGATGCACGAGTGCTTTTCACTGATAATGGTTGGTAGGAAGGGGCCCACGGTTGTCAGAAGATATTGTGTTCCATAAACTATTCACGGCAGAGGAGACGCAAAAAAAAAAAAAAAAAAAACAGGATACGGCAGCCAAAAGATTGCACACACAGCAGAGAGAAAATATGATGAAGACGATAAAAGAAGAAAAACTGGTGTATTAAAGGAGAATTTACAGGATTAAGGACATTTAACAATGTATCTGCAGATTTAACAAAAAAAACAATAACCTCTTACTGTTGTCTTACTCCCCCTGGCAGATAGGAGAATAATTAAAAAAAAAAAACAAAAAACAATGATTAGTTACATGCAGTAGGTAACTAACTGCATAATTAGCATTGTCACATTAAAAACAGTAGATTTCTTGTCTAGGACACAGTCCAAGTGGGAGAAGACTGTCAGGGAGTCGGTTCTATTGCTTACAATGACCACATACATACACACCCATCACACATCAAACTGTCATTTTCCATTTGACGGCGTCTAATTGACCTACGAGGTGTCTGATCTGCTGCCTCAACACAACCAACGGGACCAAATCCTGCACACAGGCCCTTTAACCAGCACCTAATGATCCGATTTTAAGCCATAATGTGTTTCCACATGAATATTGGACACAGTAGGTAGGTCGGGTCGGTTACCACAGAGTGTGTGAGATGATCCAGTCGGTAACATACGACTGTTTGAACCCTTCAGAATGTGACATACGTTATTTTTAGGTGTTTGTAAAGGAGGACCTGAGGTGCAGAGGGCAAAAGAAATGAGAAAAACCAAAGTGTCTTCATTAGCTATTTACGAATAAGACAATATATTAAAAAAAAAACAAACAAACATACAAGTCCAAGAGGTGAAACACAGGGAACAGGAAGATCACATGGAAGACTCAAACACACACAAATGCTAACAGAAGCACGGATGACACCGAGGGCAGGAAGAGAAAACTGAAACACAGCACATGACAAAACAAATGAGGAGCACACTCAACAGAAGGAGACCTAACGAGACACAGGTGGGAGCAACCACCAATCAGCTCCCTGGGAGACACAGGTGAGACACAGCTCATGGAGGGAGGGACATGAGGAACAAGATAAGAACACACATATGAAACTGCAAAAGCAAAGAGTCCAAAATAAACTGAACTGAAAGTGATGATCTGGGACTGTAACTGTTAGGGCTGGAAAATAAGAATGTGTGTGTGTATGTGCGTGCTGCTGCGCACAGGTGAGTAATTGGTCCAGGATGGGCTCGTATGATTTATTACACCGCTTGAAGGGACGTGTACTTTCATGAGGTCACTGGAGTAACATGGCAGTCAGGCATAGCGCACAGTTGTGTGTTGGCCCTGCTGGCGAGAGCCGCTGTAACACGTTGTACATATTCAGCTTCACAGCTATGGATGGATTCAGTCCACACACTCATGCAGACGCACACACACACGTAATCCTCCTCCGTCATCGGCCAGCACAGGAGGCAAATGGGATGCAAATGTGGATAAGCTATTCCAAATGCCCACCAGATATAGGACTTTTTTTTTTTTTTAGGACATAATGACATGATGTATGTGAAAGTAATCTACGTCAGCCTTCACACTCCATCGAAACCTTCAAGGATTAACGTGTGTCGTGTCACCTGCGACGTTCCTGCGGCCCCTCGTCAGGCGTCCAGCAGCAAACATGGAGACTGTTAAAACCTGCTTTCTAGAACGCGCACCTCACAAGACAGCATTCACGCAACGCCGTCCGCTTCAAACCTTCAGCCTCTTGTGGCCAAACAGAGTATTACAACCGTTGAGCGTGTGAACTGGAATGCATCCTGTCTGTACCGCAGATGTAGGTGTATTTGTGTTGCTCTTCGACGCAGTCGCAGTCTTCAACGCATTTTAGTGACAAACCTGTCGATGAAATACAAACGCACACCGTCACGTTCAGGTCTTCTTTGATAGTTGTTGTTTTGAAAGTCAAACGTTTCGTGTCAGGTCAAACTGTGTCTGACCATCTCTCCTCTCACCTGCTACAGGTGGGTCAAAAGGGGGCAGCATTACCTTCCAGTGGTGTGTCGGTGAGGCAAACCCGCAGCATCGGCAGCATGGCGGCGCCTGTATGAACCTCAAGGAGCAGCCTCGTTTGTCGGTAAGAAGGATGTAATTCAACACTTCTTATTCAGACACAAATATAAAGTATAAAATATCAATATAAAGATGTGGCAGCTCACCCAAGATAATTACTTATTGATCATTTAATGCCTTAAAAAAAAAGTACTGTTGTTGTAAATACATTAAATTACAAATTACTTGTTAGTACCATCTTAATATAGTTTTAAACTAAACTCCTCAACTAAATAGCTGATTGAAATTGACATTCGGTATAAAAATAGGCACCAGACCGTAGCGTGTTTCCAACGCGATCGCCGCATCACTTAATGGAATGGTTCCGCATATTTAATGTCTGGAAAATGAAAACTTCCTCCCGGAGGAGGAAATCTCCCGGCCCGGGCCCGCGAATGGAGTGATGGAGCGATGGAGTCAGGAAAGAAAAGCATTCAGCAGGGTATAAATATTGCACAGTGAGTACATGAAGGGCTTTTGGGCCAATGAATTATTTGGAAGTCCAATAGTGTTGTGCCAGACTCAGAGTATCTCTCACTCAGCTTCATCCGCCGGTAAGCTGCGGCTGGGGAGTTGTGGTTATCGGCACGACCGGCGAGTCGTCTGTTGACACCGAACAGCAGCAGCCGGTTTAAACACACACATACCGTGTTACTACCGATGCCTGTGAGGCATGAGTGAGGGCACAGACGCCATCATAAATCACATTTCTCCACGATGGATGTGCTCAGAGCAGAAGTGAAAATGTTCTATCCACCTCCACCCGGCCACAGCTTTGATCGGTGCTTCATGGTTCAACACGTCGCCAGCGCCTCGTGCTCGCTCTTCGAGCGGCCAATCAGGATGAATGATGATGAGCCTGTTCGCTCAACATCAGCGGTACAAGGTCGCGAAACGAGTCCATCGTCTGCCACCCCCCCCCCCCGCCACCACCCTCCCACAGCATGCCAAATCACTTCCCATTTGCATGCGATAATCGTGTAACGCGGCAGAGCATGAAGTTAATGCTTAATACATCTGATTGTACCAACACAATAAAAAGAATGAAAAGACGATCAAAATAAGCATCTAAATGGGAAAAGGACTTTACCTCCACGCGCTGCATTGTCAAACCAATGTCAGGCAGGTGGGGTCTTTGGGTGATAGCAAAAAAAAAAAAAAAAAAAGCATAATCCCCAGACTGCTGACATGTTCCTTTTGAAAACCGCCTGTGTGAAAAAGCCAGATATGTCCTGGAAAATGGATCAAATCTGGTTCAGGTTAGATAGCAGCCAGCGGTTTCCCTGGGTGCATCGCTACTAAGCCACAAACAGGCCGGATTAAAACTGAAGTACTGGTTAGAGTGAAGCAGGAAAATCCCCCCATAAAAAGTAATTTTAAAAGAAAAACAAATTTAAAAAAAAAAGGAAATCCCCGCCCCCCAAAAAAAAAAAAAAGTTATTTGTGAATAACTAATGATAACCTCCAAACCACGTAGACACACTCCGGTTTCAATCATGAGGATGCTCTGTGGGTCTAATTTTCCAGCTTTCTGCTAATTTGCTGTAATAAAACGTCTAATTATTTGACACTGCTGCACTGTTGTGATCACAGGGAAACAAGAATTGAAAATTAATTACGTTTTCTTTGTGCAGGATGACTAATTTTGCAGCAGGGCTGAGCTGCCACGTGTGTGTGTGTGTGTGTGTGTTTAATGAAATGCATGGGTTTGTCTAAAGGCGCTGTGGATGAGGCGTTTAAGTCTGGTGCATATTTCATGACCACTAACTGCACAGTGGCTGCTCATTAGTCACGTGACATGGAGGGGGTCCTGGTGTCTACTGGAATGCACGAGAGCTCTTCCCTCCTGAGCGTGCAACAGTTCCTGTGATGGTTCATACCGTGCCGCAGTCGTCAATTAAAATCCTCGGCGGCGCGATGGAAATCCCCAGAGGAGACCAGGTCTCACAGCAGCCTCAAGTTTACTCATCTAATATAATGGGGGGGTGTTTTTCCATCATCAGCTGTCTCATACCGCCACAAGATGGTGCTGTGCATCACTGTTTGTCTGCAGCGAGGCCTGTCACTGCTGATCAGCCTTCATCTCTTCCTGTCTCAGATGAATCATATCACAGCATCATCAGTTTCCATCACTGGCATCACAAGCACCTTCTGTATTAATTGAGTTTGGTCAGTTTGTCCAGAAATAAAATAGCTAAATACTGAATTAAATATACTGAAAATGACCTATACCTTGAGTTTTTCAGTAAATTGCATTTGCAAACAGAAATTTGCTGCAAGAGGTGTTTTCTGTACTTTGTCTTGAAATGACAGAGACATCCAGTAGATGGCAGTGTGTCAATTCAGAATGTGCACACACACCCACTGCTCCTCACAAAGGTGTGCCTGCCATTATCAGAGGTCCCTGACTTTGCAAACGTTTTCCATGTGCAGCAACTGCAAAGCGCCGCAGATTTACCACAACTGTCGCAGAAATAAACGACAGAAAAACAAGAACAGAAAAAAAACCCAGAAACAAAACAAGAGCACATAGATGAACCTGCACGGGGAAGTCACATCTCACACACCTCTGCAGTCGTATTCTTGCTCGCTCTCTCCATCTCTCTCACATGTACAAACCAATGGCGTCACCACACACACACACACACACACACACACACACACACACACACACACACACACACACAAACCACCTCGCCATCTGTGTGTGCAGTGGCCCGTGTCTCTGGCACTGGGAGCAGTTGGGAGCAAGGCAGTGAAAGAGAAAGCGTCTCTTGGCTCTGTTAGTCCGGAATCCCACTTCCCTTTCTGTTTTCGCTCCTGCTGTGCTGTTGTCTATCAAACGGTCTCACGACATCACACTGTCTGCCAGGGGGCCCTTGTTACTATTGTTACACCTTCATTTGATGCCGTTTGGAGAAAAACGTTCTCCTGCTGGAACCATTTCAGCAGTGATCTCACTTCTGTGCAGATCTGATTTTCCCCTGCGCAGCGTGTGTGTCTGTGTGTGTGTGCGTGCACATTCACACACACACGGGCTGAAGTAAACATGCTTGATTAGCTTAGGAATTTTAAATTAATACTGCAGAGAGCAGAATTACTCACTATTACTTGAGAGTAAATAAGGCAGAGGGATGCACACAGCTGCACAAACTGATGCTACTTTTTATACGTGCCAGATTTTAATATTCACAGTACACAACTAACATGCACATGAACAAAGTCGATCCACTGACATTAACACTCCATTATTCCCATTCTCCCTTCAAACTGCTGCGGCTCAGCAAAGAGCTTCGTCGGCAGCTTCCGTAATTTGAACAAAAATGCATTTCCATCTCTCAGTCTCCATTTAGCCCGCTAGCCAAAGTGCCTTCATAACGGCGCTATATTCAATTGGAGTGATAAGAAAATGGCAGCTATCAGAAGGGGCTTTGGAAGCTGCATATAACAGTTATTCTGCCTGTGTGTGTGTGTGTAGTGTGGATGAATATGGGCCAATACAGTATTATGGATGGGTGAGAGGGGTGTCAGGTGGAGCCTCAAGGTGACAAAAAAATACTACAAAGTCATGAGGAGATTGATCATCGTACGTGTAAAACACAGCATGTTTGAAATCCACTGCTTGATTTGAAGGTACTTGGCTGATAACTGTTAGTCCAGAGCTCATTACTGCACTCTCATGTGCACATTCATCTTCACTACTGGACGATTCTCATGTTCATCACTTATATCCATATAAATCCATTGTTAATAAACACACACATTACCAGATTATCATGATGAGCAAATAGAGAAAGTTGTTCACCATCCTGATTATCATGGACGGAAGGAGAGGACCTACTTTTACCCAATAAACCAGTGTACAACTTGTGTTTTTTAAAATACTTCCGTGCACGACCTGATGATCGAACCTAAGAAAGCAAAAACTACATCAACAGCACATTTTCTCCACATATTTCCCCAAAAATGACACTTGAATTAAGGAAAAAAAACTGCATCAAAGGATTTATTTGTGTTTTGTATCTGAACATAAATCTGAGCCGAAAAGCTACTTTAAGAATGGCTCTGTCTGCATGAACTGCAGTTGGATGAAATAAGCTTGGCAGTATCGTAAACAGCCTAATGTTTACCCACTGGCGCAGAGCTCGTGCCATGTCCAGACTTGTAAATCAGGCCCATTGAGGTAGCATAATGCTGATGATTATGACAGCCGGTCGCTGGGGAGTGATAGGGGAGCGCTGAGTTATGGGTTCGGGGACGGTGCCCAGAACTGAAGAGTTTCGCAAATGGACAAGCACTTTCACCAAAACACAAGTCCCCAGATGGGGACTAATGCTGCAGTTGGCGGATGTGCCACCCAAATGAGTGCGCATTAGCTGCTTCGAACCCACTGAGTAGTGAAGTATATTTGTTTTTTTTTTGTTCTCTCTCTTCCCCTCAGCTTCACTCTATTAAGGATAAATAACTTAAAAAAAAAGAAAAAACACACCGACTGCATAAAAGATGCAGTATTCTGAAAGCTCCACCGACATGTAATGCATCACTTAACTAGATGACTTGATGATGATGGGAAATGCCTTTTCCTTCATTGTACTACTAAAAAAAAGCCCACTGTTAGCATTCTGCTTTATTTACTCCCCTCTCCTGTGAGGATGAACAATCACTCATTCACATTGATTGTCAGCCATGATAATATAATCAGGCGTAAAGCCTGACAAGGCTGGGTGCTCCGATAGATCAGAGCTGCTGACAGCGGAGCTATCCACAGGTCATAAACCCTCACCTTCCCCGTGTGACCCCCCCATCAATTTGACTCTTTCCAATATGAATGCAAATAACAATGCATTTTTGGTGACATGTTTACGGTTATCTCTGTATCTCCCTCCGTGCCGCCTGCTGCTCCTAAACGCGCTGATGTTACAGAGCTAATGGGATTCCAAGGGGTAACCGACTGGTGGTCAGACCCTAACCCCCCCCCATACCCTCCAAACACACACACACACACCAAAAACTGCCCACTCTGTCACACACACTTCCATGTCCTCCATCCCAGTCACTTGTGTATGCATTGAGCTGATAAGTGCTGCGGTTCATTTTCCCCATGGCGAGGCACAGTAAAAAACTGGGGAGTAATAATTGCTTTGGGGATGGGGGGGGGGCGAGACGGGAATGGCTAAATATGCTTGATTGCCTCCTAAGCTTTGGTGCTGTGTAATGAAATATGGCTGCTGCAGACAGGGACTCTGGTGCGATAGCTTTCTTGTCACTCTCACTTGGTTTTTGTTTGTTTGCTCTTTTGTTGTTGTCTTTGCTCACCAGAGCGGAATGCGAAACCATCAAAGCGTCGCCATCGGGCACTTATCTTTGCTATAATATAATAATCACAAGGGCAGAGTTGGACCTGACCTGCTCGAGTATTCCTTCCCACATCGCAAACTCCAGGATTCTTTATACTCGGCAGTTTAAGGGTGTTTTTGGGACAAAACAGCTAATGCACTGAAACACACGGGGTGGCGAGGAGGAATCATCCATACCCTCACCTGGGAACCTAAACTCTTATTAAGAAGAGTCAATATCGCAGAATGAATTTTATGCACAAATACAGACAGAAAATGAACTGTGAATTAGCATGAAAATGAGGTTTTGGGCTGAGAACGCAGTAATAATCATATTGTGTATTAAAAGACAAGTCAAATTAATGCTCATCCAATGTGGCAAAAACAGAAAAAAAACATGTTTTTTTTGTTGCTGTAACTACCCAAAGCAAATTCCTCACTCTTAAATAAGTGAAAAAAAAGCTAATCATTTTCAAGAATATTAGTCAGTGGGCTTCTACGCAGCATCTGCTAATGTATTTAGCGAGAAAATAGCCTGAGAAAATCTTCCCCGGCGCAATGAAATTCAAAGGCTTTCATTTCTTTGTGGCTCGCAGAAAAACTCACGAGCCTAATTTGTTGTTGCTGCTTACAGGAGAATGTAATTACGCTTGTTTTCATTTCAGTTCTCGAAGCCAATCGATAACCGTTGAAGTCATTCTCAGCTGCACGCGCATGCAATTTCCTGTCCCTTCTTGTGAAAGTAACAGTGTTTGACAATATATGTTGTTCACGACATTATTGAATGAAAAGAAGCAAAGATACAAAAATGATTCGCGGTCTTTTAAAATGTTGTATTGTGGCGTGTAGTGCACAGAAATACCCACAATGCACTCTGCCTCTGCACGTAGATGAAGCTATTCATCCCAATCCTCCTTCTGTCTTCCTCATTTATGCAGTTCTCTTTCCTGAGACGTCAAGGGCAGCATGAGACCTGTGGCAGGTAAGAAACGAAATGAATGAATCACTGATGAGTTTGGGAACTTTTCAGGAACTTTTTCTATTATTATTATTATTATTATTATGTTGTGAGTCTGCTATAGCAGATATTGTAATCTGAAAGTGCCAAAGTTTGACGTGTAACTAGTCATGCAACGTGTATGAGGTCATACGTACATCGTTATCAGCATGTACTGTACGTGCTGTGACTCTGTACACTTTAATGCGATAACAGTTTGAGAAAAATCGCAAAAACCCCCCAACATTTTCCCATTGTAAGAAATGTCCAGAATATACCGTATAAACAGAGTGTGTTCACAGCCCTCGAGCTCTGGCCGACAGGATTTAAACACTAAAACAGTTTCAAGTCTCCATGGGACATCAGATGGTGGTTTGTCAACCTGTGGCCCGTGGACCCCGACGGGGCTACTCCACAACATATGTGGGGCCACTAACTCCCCCCATAAACCCCATATCTGTACGATTGCCATGACAACCGTAGGTGGATTCTCAACCTGTGGCCCAGAAACTGTGACTGCCCCAACATCAAAATAGCTCAGCAAGGGAGTTTATGCAGTTATGTAGTTGTTATTGTCCGTTTACCTCATTAGTTGTTTTAAATTGTATCAGCAGAGGCTTCGAGCTGCCCGTGTGCCTGAGAATCTGTCTTTGTTGAAAGGAGAAATTGCCCGTTTTAAGTCAGAGACAGGCCGGAGAATATGTCAAGCGATATCAAATCGAGCGCTAAGGTGAATCTCCACTCCAGCTCACCACCGCCTCCGCCCCCATCGCGCCTGACCTGTGACAGGGTGGGGTGGTGGGGGTGGGGGCGGGAACAGACGATATCTGGCAACCTAAACCTTTTTAAAGTGACTGAGAGAGTGAGGGAGACTGACTGGCACTGATGGGACCGGACTAGGACTCGCACGATGCTGTGCTGCACTGCGCCCGGGCCTCACAAGCCTGATTGATAGAGTGTGATGAGACTGTCACTGAGCACGGGGAGCGGCGGCGAGATAGGGCAAGATGGAGGGAGGGAAGTGGGCTGACCAGGGGAGAGATAGAGAGAAATAAATTTAAGAACATGTGAAGGATGAAGAGAGGGAATGAAGTGGCTGGATGGAATGTGTTATGGACACATAAAGGATGGGGAGGTGGGTCAGATAACCGGAAGGCTCAACTCACTCTCTGGCAGATTTAGCTGAGTGAAAAATCTGTACCCTGAAATCTGTAAGTGTGTGACTGATTGGAAAGATTTCAAATCACGCATTCATGTTATTTGTGTGCAAATGATGAGAAGGAAATGATCTTTTACCTCGCAGAGGATCATTTTATTGCATCTGAGGGATTCAGTGTTTAGTTTTTTTTTTATTTCTGTTGAAGAAATAGACCCCAGGAGAATGAGAGAACCAAAGACGTTTTTGAATGTTTGTAACACACTAATGCAGTAACGCAGCATGTTACTGACGACTTGGTCAGACAGAAAAAAGTCTGGACATGCTTTCTGTCCCCACACCGCATGCTTACGTTATTCATACTGAAACTGGCATCTTTGCTAAGAGCTTAAAGATGAACTAATGTAAAAAACAGAATACCGGCATCTAGTGGGGTCGCATTGGAATTGCAACACACACACACACAAAAAACCCCAGCAGCCTGGTTGTCAACTGCGTCAAGCGATCACTCTGCACCATCCATGTCAAGTTATGAATCTAACAGGATAACTAATCAATTCATTTTAAAACAGTATTTAACATTATCTCTGTTATGAATTAGAGACATACTGTATCTAGAACAGACACCGATCACTAGCCTGCTATCATTCATTCTTTTCATCTTCCCTGTTTAGGATTCTCTCTGATTTACGTGATGATTTGACAAACATCCAACGGAACTTCACACTATGCTCATGGTCGTCTATGACACCTGTGTGAATACAGATAGCTAGAATATATAGACACTCACCGCAGTGGTGAACGTGAACCGGCGACACTGGACAGGACAGGACAGGAGGACTGAGCTGCCCCCTTTTCCTCCGTTTCCCGGGTGTGGAGGTGGCTGGTTCACGACCAGACTCTAGGTTCAACGTCATAGAATGAAAAACATGTAAAGTAAGTAAGTAAAATGAAGCTTCACTTTAACCTCACAGGGTACGAGACAGTGATGTACATCTCTTCTTCCCTTGACAGAACATATGAGAACAACATACAGTTGATGCAATCTGCAAACACATGCAGACACACATGCAATGGATCGTAGAATATAACTACCCTCCCCCCCCCACAAAACTGTATCTTCCTACGTGGGCTGTGTGAATGTCATGAATAATTGACTCCCTTGTTTACGAGCACATGCTTTGGACACAATATTAGATCTTGCGGACAGAGTGAACGCAGGCTGAGCTGGAGCCCCCCTTTTTCTTGGAATTCCACAGTTTGTGATTTCATACTCAATAAAGGCCCCGTGTTGTACTTTTATCCTTGCCTGAGGAAGAAGGCTGACTCACCAAAATGCTAAAGTTATTATTAGCGCCTCACGTGTGTGGTGGGAAGCTATTTGTATGAAAGACAGACAGAGAGAAGGAGAGAGAGGCTGAGGTTGACGTTGGCCAGCGGAGTTAAGTGCTTGCAGGAGCAGCACAGGCAGAGCTTATCTGCCGTGTGCCAAGCCCTGACCAGGTCCCTGACTCCTGCGCTCCCTCCCTGTCCCTTCCAGCGGGGCTTCCTGCTCGTCTGCTATATGCAAGGCAGCCAGGTGAAATGAGCAATTCCCATTCAGGGACAGGAGCGCCGCGTAGACTCGACCTGTGAAATGGCGGCTCACTTTGGCAGATCAATGCACTCTTTCCCTCACGCGCTGCCACTGAGCGATAGCCGGGATGAAAAAAAAAAAAGAGAGAGAGGGGGAA
>CAAKHB010007910.1:0-15912 GCA_901007665.1 Aeoliscus strigatus | reverse complement strand
GGGTGCTTTGATGGTTCTGTGATGATCTCACCAGAAGGATGCCCCCCCCCCAACTCCAGTGGGACTGATCACATCCCACATCAACTGACCAACGACAAACACAGGTTGTCCTCCAGCTCTCGAACACCGGAGCTTCTCTGACCGCCACTCAATCCCTAGACGTCCTCCAACTTTGCTTCGACCGCACTGTCTCGTCATCTCCTCTCCTCATCTCCTCTCCTTACCTCCTCAAGTCCTCAGGTGGTTCAGTACCTTGTCACCGATGGATCCATCGGAGCAGTTCAGCCGTCACTCCCTGCTGCAGCGCCACCTCAAACTGATGGCAGCCACGGTCTCCTGCCGCGATGAAGGTCCTTCTCAATATCTGACCAGTCGACCTCGAAAGCAGGTGATCATGAACTTTCTTCCCTTTTCCCCTTCCCTCATGAACACCTGCTGGTTGTTGACTTTGTCGGGGGGCAACCAGGGACGTCTCCACAGCGATGACATCCAGGACTGTGGTGGGGTGAAGCACCTCTCCGGGCCTACGCACACACATGCACACATGCACATATGCACTCAGCCCCCCCATCCCCATCCAATGCTTTTGATGCTTGACCCCCACGCTGCGGGTGGAGCCTCACGCTGCGGCTGGCTGCCTACCACACTGGAGCACCTCCCCTCCCTGTTCCCTTACTGTTGTAAGTCTATTGTGTTCCTACGTTATGTAGTGTTGGTGTATGTGCTTATGTTTCTTTTGTTGTTGTTTTTTGTCTGGTCCCACACTGTACATCGTACATCCATCCATGGTCTCAGAGTTGTCTTTTTTTCCTCCTCTGTCCTACTGTTCTCCCTTTCCTACCCTTCCTCATACACTCAGCCCTCCCGTCCTGTCTCCCCCGTTGTATTGTTGAATATGTATGTTCAGACGGGGGATTTCGGTACATCAAAGTCAAAGTCAACTTTACTGTCAAATATACTGTATATGTGTGATATACAGCACAGATGAAAAGACTGACCTCGCAACACACAGTGCAAACGGTACAAAAAGGTACCGAATAGTACATGAATTAAGAACTAACTGGAACGATATACCAACTAAATTATCTAAATTTAAGTGGGAAAGAACAAGAGAGACATAAAATAATCAGACAACAGACAACAGTCAACCAAGGAACATGGAAGAATAGTGCATAGTACATGTGTGACGATAAAGGCATTCCAATTCCAATTCCAATTCCAGTAATGACTCCTCAGCCTCCAAGTGAATGGGATTACCGTAATGACAGTAACATGGCTGTTGTGAAGTGAAAGTTCTGTGTGTTAGGTGTCAGATGGCTGACTGCCTCGTTATTGTCAAATACACAACACTCATTCCTAAACTAACTTTGCTAAGCTAGCGACAACGTGCACAGACACGCAACAGAATGTCAGACTCCTCTGTATTCCTGTGTGTGTGTGTGTGTGTGTGTGTGTGTGTGTGTGTCCAACAGCTTGAGGTCCATTAAAGTCGAGTTGTTGAACGTGTCGATAAGTGAAGCTGCTCAGCAGGATGAAGTCGTCAGAATGAATCACTCCCAGCCACTGCAGCAGCAGCAGCAGCAGCAGCAGCAGCAGCAGCAGCAGCAGCAGCAGCACGCAGCCAATAAAACACGTCAAAAACAGATTGGGCCGCGTGGTGCTTCTGTTTGGAGGTTATACAGGAGACACAACAGCTGAGAGTGTTCTTCACATCTGCAGTCCTGTTGAGATGAAACCTGTTTACGTTAACGATCACTGTGATTGGTTGTTATTAATGTCCATGTGCCATGTGACCCACAGCACCGCCTGTGGCCACTAGCTGTAACATCACCACAAATTACAGCCGTTGATGCTTGAGTTTGTGACGTTGCATTTGATGTATGATCGGTCTGTGTGTCAGTGGTCTGTGTGTCAGTGGTCTGTGTGTCAGTGGTCTGTGTGTCAGTGGTCTGTGTGTCAGTGGACTGTGTGTCAGTGGTCAATGTGTCAGTGGTCTGTGTGTCAGTGGTCTGTGTGTCAGTGGTCTGTGTGTCAGCGGTCTGTGTGTCAGTGGTCTGTGTGTCAGCGGTCTGTGTGTCAGTGGTCTGTGTGTCAGCGGTCTGTGTGTCAGTGGTCTGTGTGTCAGTGGTCTGTGTGTCAGTGGTCTGTGTGTCAGTGGTCTGTGTGTCAGTGGTCTGTGTGTCAGTGGTCTGTGTGTCAGTGGTCTGTGTGTCAGTGGTCTGTGTGTCAGTGGTCTGTGTGTCAGTGGTCTGTGTGTCAGTGGTCTGTGTGTCAGTGGTCTGTGTGTCAGTGGTCTGTGTGTCAGTGGTCTGTGTGTCAGTGGTCTGTGTGTCAGCGGTCTGTGTGTCAGTGGACTGTGTGTCAGTGGTCTGTGTGTCAGTGGTCTGTGTGTCAGCGTGTGCAGGAGGAAACCACTTGAAGTGAGAGAGAAACTTTGGAGGGTGAGGAGACAAAGTCAAGGACGTTGTTCGTTCGCCGTTAGTTTGTCGTAAAGGTCAGGTGTGCGTTGGTGTGCTGCCGCCTCCGCCACCAGGGACCCGTGTAGCCTGCAGGGATGAGTGCGAGCAGGCAAGCGAGTGACTCGGAGGTCGTAGCCGTTGCCCTTCGTTCTGGAGACTTTGCCCTTTTTAAAATCTGAAAGCAGAGCGAGTGACTTGACCTCGTTGCATTGCTCAGCTCTGTTTCCTGTTTCCTCCAGAGCCTCATTGGACCGTTTGACGGTCACGCAGTGACCTTCAAATCCCCACTCTAATCAGGGTTTTATTTCTGCGGGGGAACGCGCTGCTGCAGCACGGGGAATGGGGGGAGAGTGTGTGTGGGGACTGGGGTAAATGTAACATGAGGAGAAGCGGTGTCGCAGCAGAGACATTCACAACTGCAGAAAGAAAGTGAATAAAGTTCTCCTACGAACATCGGAGGAGGTCAGAACTAAGAGGGAAAACTACATTTGGACACTGGAAGTTCAGACGTCCGTCAAAGGACATGAAGACCAGGTCCATCAGACACTTGGTGCCACTTCAGAGTGACGTCAGTAATGGTCTCCTGCCTGTCTTCTCAATATATGTCAGTATATATCACATCATCATCATTTTAGGATCCAGCTCATTTGGTTGTTTGGTTTGTGTGAGGGTCAGTGAATGAGTGAGGGTCAGTGAATGTGTGAGGGTCAGTGAACATGTGAGTTACCTTTACCTTCAGTTTCTGATGTGATGAATAAAAGAAACACACACCTGCATTCACGTACGCACATGTGCACGTGTGAGCTGCCAAACCAACAGGTGACACATGAACATTTGCTTGTAATGGAGACTGGAGTCAGTACTTTTGTTTGAAAATAAAGTTGAGACACGTGACGCTGCTGCGTCTCCCTCAAACACGGATGAACGTGTGAATTCATCGGATCACATTTGAACTTTCTTCTTGGTTGTTCTCATGAACACATTTTAGAAATTCAGACGAAAACGAATGTCACTGTGTCGATCAATAATTAATATGTATCAATAATTCATTAACAATATTATTCATAATTCATTGTATTAATTTTTCATACGTTCACCACATGTGTCATACATATGTAAATATTCAGTCACTTGTTTTTTTTGCTCAGCCAATCAGTATTCTGACATTTGGACATTCGTCAATCAACAATGGCTCTTCTCACCACCTGTCATCCACCACCTGTCACCTGTCACCCACCACGTGTCACCTGTCACCCACCACGTGTCACCTGTCACCCACCTACTGTCACCTGTCACCCACCACGTGTCACCTGTCACCCACCACGTGTCACCTGTCACCCACCTACTGTCACCTGTCACCCACCACGTGTCACCTGTCACCCACCTACTGTCACCTGTCACCCACCACGTGTCACCCACCACCTGTCATCCATGACCTGTCATCTGTCACCCAGCTGTCACCCACCACCTGTCACCTGTCACCCACCACCTGTCACCTGTCACCCACCTACTGTCACCTGTCACCCACCCCGTGTCACCCACCACCTGTCATCCATGACCTGTCATCTGTCACCCAGCTGTCACCCACCACCTGTCATCTGTCACCCACCACCTGTCACCTGTCACCTGTCACCTGTCACCCACCTACCTGTCACCTGTCACCCACCACCTGTCACCTGTCACCCACCACTGTCACCTGTCACCCACCACGTGTCACCTGTCACCCACCTACTGTCACCTGTCACCCACCTACTGTCACCTGTCACCCACCCCGTGTCACCCACCACCTGTCATCCATGACCTGTCATCTGTCACCCAGCTGTCACCCACCACCTGTCACCTGTCACCCACCACCTGTCACCCACCTACTGTCACCTGTCACCCACCACGTGTCACCTGTCACCCGTCACCCATCACCCACCTACTGTCACCTGTCACCCACCTACTGTCACCTGTCACCCACCACCTGTCACCTGTCACCCACCACCTGTCACCTGTCACCCACCTACTGTCATCTGTCACCCACACCGCATCACCCACCTACTGTCACCTGTCACCCACCACCTGTCACCTGTCACCCACCTCCTGTCACCTGTCACCCACCACCTGTCACCTGTCACCCACCTACTGTCACCTGTCACCCACCACGTGTCACCTGTCACCCACCTACTGTCACCTGTCACCCACCTACTGTCACCTGTCACCCACCCCGTGTCACCCACCACCTGTCATCCATGACCTGTCATCTGTCACCCAGCTGTCACCCACCACCTGTCACCTGTCACCCACCACGTGTCACCCACCTACTGTCACCTGTCACCCACCACGTGTCACCTGTCACCCGTCACCCATCACCCACCTACTGTCACCTGTCACCCACCACTGTCACCTGTCACCCACCACGTGTCACCTGTCACCCACCACGTGTCACCTGTCACCCACCTACTGTCACCTGTCACCCACCACGTGTCACCTGTCACCCACCTACTGTCACCTGTCACCCACCACCTGTCACCTGTCACCCACCACCTGTCACCTGTCACCTGTCACCCACCACCTGTCACCTGTCACCCACCACCTGTCACCTGTCACCCACCACGTGACACCTGCCACCTAACTGTCACCCACCACCTGTCACCCACCTGTCACCGGTCACTGCACCCCATCATTGAGCTCCGACCTCTTCATCAAGTTTGTGGATGCCACAACTGTGGTGGGTCTGATTGACGATGGCGATGAGACGTCCTACAGGAGTGACAACCGCCTCCACCTGAACGTGGAGAAGACGAAGGAGACTGACGTGGACGTGGAGAGTACGCTCCACTGACCATTGACGGTGCTGCAGTGTGTACATTTCTGAAGACCTGTCCTGGAGCCACAGCACTGCATCACTGGTCAAAACAGCCCATCAGCGTCTGTACTTCCTCCGTAGACTGAGAGGAGCAGGAGTCCCGCCTACCATAGCGACGAGGGGACTGGAGTCTCTCATTGGCCGGTAGTGTGTTGCAGGTTCTCAAAACAAGCGCACCTCGCCTGCAGTCCCAGCGGTTCCCAGTGAGCTGATGACCTACTGGAGGTGTGGCTTCAGTAACAAATAGTTGGTCATGTCTTTGTGTGGAATGTGTGTGCGTCAGCAAAAGTAAAAGAAGCCACTAACTTGAATGAAAATCTCTGTCTTCATTCAAACGTTACATCTGTCACCTGTCACCTGTCACCCACCTGACACCCACCGGTCACCTGACACACACTCATCACCCGTCACCCAGCCTGGTCTCAAGCAGGAAGTCCTGTCCAAACAGAACTGGTGTCTGGTCCAGAAGTCTCCTGATCGGTGGAACACAACCTATTGGTTGTGTCCCAGTGATGTCATCACTACCAGTTCCTGTTCAGGTCTGTTCTTCTCTGCAGCTCAATTATTGATGATTTTATCTGCAGACTCTGTGTTTCTGGAAGTTTCTGTTCTTCAAACATCAAATATTCACTGTCATTAATTAATTATGTCCCTCTTCCCTCCGACGTCTGTTTCCTCCACCGTCGACTCCTCTATATCATCACTTCACCATCTCTTCATAATCCTTTCACCATCAGTTCATCATCACTTCATCATCACTTCAACATCACTTCGTCATCCCTTCACCTTCAGTCCATCATCATGTCACCATCACTTCATCACTTGACACCGGCCGCCCGCCGCCCTCACCTCGTTACCATCTGTGCTGTCGCCATGCCGACGTCGAGGAGACCAGGCTCTGAGGACTGATGCCATTTCCATGGAAATGAGCTGGTCCACTGGTTCATCAGCAGAGACGTGTGTGAACTCTGGAGGACGGTGAAGACACGAGGCGCGACGAAGTGCTTTGGGCCACAATTACACATTTCAGAGTCAAATGTGAGGTGAAGGCGTCGTCCGTGGGGGCAGAGCCTCAGGAAGCACCAAGGCCTCAAACCCGCTGACACTGGAAAAAGATTGTAATGGTAGTTGGTGTGAAGGCAGCTCCGAGCCACTGTAAGTAGGTAACCATGTACCGCCCACCTGCTGCCCACCTGCTGATGCATTGACCTCCGTCTGCGTTCTGTGACTCGTGTCTTCAACTGAACTGACGCTGTTTGTTCTTGTTCCTACAAAGAAAACATCTCTTCAGGCTGCTGCAGTGTCAACTCCTTGAGCTTCGGGCGGCAGCGAACACCCTCGCACATGAAAGAGACGAGCGGATCTTCCTGCTGTTCGCTAATGAGCTCATTACAACGTGTGAACTTCTTCTCCACATGAATGAACACATGAATTATTCCTATGAAACAAAAGTTTGTTCTAGTCTCACATTTGTCTGTGACTTTACTGTGTGAGCAGCTGTTAGCGTGAGCTAGCTGTCATTCGTTTTATAAAGTTTGTGGAGATAAAATCGGTTCTGAAATAAAATTTTTTATTTGTTTTGATCTCTGGACAGAAACGAAAGAAATCAAAAAAAATTCTTGAAGAATGTGACGTTAGTGGACTGTTATTGGGCTGCTCACAAACTGTTAGCGGACTGCTAGCAGATTGTTAGCCGACTGTTAGCAGATTGTTAGCCGACTGTTAGCAGATTGTTAACCGACTGTTAGCAGATTGTTAGCCGACTGTTAGGGAACTGTTAGCAGACGTTTAGCGGACTGTTAGCAGGCCGTTAGCAGACTGTTAGCAGGCAGACTCTCGGAAGACACAAATCTGTTTACTGGTTGTGTCACACACGTCTTGCATTGTTCTATTGCGTTTGTGTGTCTGTGTGTGTATCAGTCAGTCACTCCATTGACGTGGAGATCTGCCATCTTGACAGGTCTGTATTTCCTCGACAGGTTAAATGAGTGATGGCGGCAGGAGCGGGTGAAGTCACAACATGTTGACACGAGCTGCAACTTTATGTTTGTTTATCTGTCTGACTGTTTGTTTGTTTGATGACATCACTCAGCGGGCAGCTGGTCAGTGTTGAGCTGCACCAACGTTCACACTTCATCTCACATCTTCAGTGAAATGAGTTTGCTCTTGTCAGCATGAGGACGAATCTTCTGCTGTTTCTAGAAATCCATCAGGGCTGATTGAAACCATCTGGCGAAATCCTCCTCACTCAATTTCTCTCTGTCAAACAGATGATACCACTGAAGAGAAGTGATCTCTGTAGAAACACAGCAATGACATCCTTGGTACGCGTTCACATCTTCACAGCTCCTCTGAAAACACGTCTGACCGCCGCTCGCTGCGGGAGGAAGAAGTGATAAAACAACAAGTTTAAAAAGCATTTAAAATAAAGAGACGTTTGTTCACAAAGCTGTTTTTTGTGATTTTAGCGTCTTGCCGAGTTTCTGTTCCAACAGAAAACGTTTGAGTCTCATTAAGAAATGAGTTAAAGCTCACATGCTAATTGTTAGTTTGACTGTGTTAGCTTTAATCTTTTAATATTTGTATTAATTCGGATGACACTTTGCCTTTGTGATGTTATGTGACTTTTTAATGTACATTACACGTTAATGAATATTCATTAAGCTAACGCAGTTGAACAAACATTAGCTTAACACGATGGATGCTAAATATCTCATAATGCTAACTGCTAATCAGAAGGCTTCAGGCATTAGCTTCTTGAAAAATGGATGCGTTGGTTGGGAGAACGCCTCTGATGTCACCAGTCAGAATTTACGGTGCGTAACGAGGAGAAAGACATTTTAATTATCCGACTGTTGAAAACAGGTCAGTTATTTCCGGAGGTTCGGATTCAGTCCGTCCTTCAGCGCCAGCTCCATCTGACCCTGAACAACCTGCTTTGAAACAAGATGAGGATGGCGAGTCGGCCTGGAGGGTGAATACATTAGCATGTGAGCGCTAGCGCTGCTCGCACAGATTAGTGTCAGGTGAAACCTCCACAGACTGTTAGCGCTGAATTAAAACAGGTGCTAGCTGAGGTTAGCTTCAAAGAGCTAAATCGACGTGGAGGTTCTCCAGAAGACAGACGGGTCTTGTGTTGTTTCCACTGGAAGGAAACATTCTTTATCACATCGACAAACACACAGGAGAAACACCGACTACAGCCATCGTCACAGTGACGTGAACCTGTCAAGAAAAATACTCTGACTGCCACCGTTGTGTTTCTCTGATGTTTATTTCCTGTTTCAGTTTGTTCTTGTTCATTGCTCATACCCCGTTTCCTTTCTGTTCGTCACCTGTGTTTGCTTCCATCCTGTCACTGTCTGGTGTTTTATCCAATCAGCTCTCAGCGTTCCTTCATGTCTTCACACCTGTGTCTCATTCTCTGGAGCAGCGGTCCCCAACCTTTTTAGTGCCAATCAGTTTCATTGTTTCAGTGTGTTTCAGTCAATTCCAGTCAGTTTTAGGGTGTTTCAGCATTTCAGTCAGCTTCCGTGTTTCAATGTGTTTCAGTGTTTCAGTCAGTTTCAATCAGTTTCCATGCTTCAGTGCGTTTCAGTGTTTCAGTTGGTTCCACTCAGTTCCATTTTTAGCGTTTCAGTGTGTTTCAGTGTTTAGTTCGGTTACAGTCAGTTTCAGTGTTTCAGTTGGTTTCAGTCAATTTCAGTGTTTCAGTCGGTTCCGGTCAGTTTCAGTCCTCCTCCCTTGGTGTTCCCTGACCTTCGTATTTGTTTGAACAGTTCATTTAATAGTTAATAGTTGATAATAAAATGGATGCATTCGGCCTTTAAAAAAGTTGAACGTGTTATGAACGCGCCGGAGGAAACAAGATGTTTGAATAAAAGATGAAGTTTATTTTCAGATAACTGCAACTCGATTGGTGCTGAATAAAGTTTGGATGGCAACACGCTAACTGCTAATGAACGCAGCAGTAACACGTCTGATAGAGATGAACCGGATATTTTTAGCCACAGCGCCACTAACATCCTCCATGCAGATTAATGCTAATGGCGTCTGTTCAGGGATTCAGATGGCGACGCCGAGCCGCTGGTGAATTCATCAGGAAGAAATTAAGCAGAACTTCACTTCAGGGGTGAATCTCTGAAGCTGAAGCCGGTCACATTTTCTGACGTTTGAGGTTCTGATGTTTTCTGATTCAGCCCCAGTCTGCAAACACAACCACAAGTTAGCGCACGTCTCCCTGTTAGCAGTGAGACATTTCTGTCTGTGTGTCTGCTGCTGCTTATGTAGAATTGGTTGTTTTTTGTTGTAGCTGCTGCAGTTTTTGTTGCTGTTGTTGTTGTTGTTGTTCCTGTTGTTGTTGCTCTTTTCCTGCTGCTGCCTCTTCTGAAGTTGTCTCCCAGCGGGTCCCCCTGCTGTGCTGTATGTTCTTGTCATCAGATATGGGGCCTTATCACTGAAAAGACAATGTGAGGCGTGTTCACGTGCTGAGGTCTATCAGTGTGTGTTACCATGGTGACATGAGCAGAGGCCTGTTACGCGAAACGAGCACAAGGGATTAAGCTGGTAGATGTTTTATCTTGGCTCAACTTATCCGTGGGTCAGTATGTTCTGGACGTTCTGGTACAAGTTACCATAGAGATTTATTCTTTAATCTCCTCCCTCATCTCAGTCAACAATCACCACAAACTGAAACCAATAGTTAATAATGGGTAAATTTGCTCCGTTACCTCCTCGTAAGCCTACGCTGTGCTCGTTGCCATGGTGAATAGGTCCGATCGGTCCTGATCCATCCATAGTTTCAGTGGCTTGATGAATCTGTGTCTGCTCATCCTGGCTGGTCTTTGTTTACGATCGCTTGAACTCGGCTGAGTCATTTATCCTGGATGACGGAATCAGACTTTGGTACAACGGGCCCCTGCACCGCAGAGGTCCACAGCGGGTCAGGTCAGGTCGCCACGGCAACCTATTCCAACATCATTACTGAGTCAAGGATAGATAGATGTGTCCTCTTCTGTGCTCTACTGTACTCATCTGTTTGCACCTGTTAAAGTCTGTTAGCGTCTCTCTGTGTCTATTACCGTATATTAGCATCACTCATCATATATTAGCACCTGTTAGTGTCTGCTAGCGTCAATGTTTATGTCATTTTATTTCGACAAGAACAGAAACAGGAAGCAACTGTCAAAGGTGGAGTATCATCACGAGGACTCAACGTTCAGACATGATTGGTCAACTTTTATTTTGAAATGCACTTGGCTCTCTGTCTTTTTGGTAAATTCCCTGCCGTGGATATGTGTTGCTGCCGTTGGAGGCAGATGCTCCGTCTGCGCTCGGAGGTGAAGCGACGCGGCTTTAAACTGATGACAAAGTGTCTGTGGATGCCTGGTGCCATAATGATCCGATTAATCAAAGGAGGCACCGCGCATTGAGTCCAATCAGATGAATCACCGACTGGGAGCAGCAAGGACGTCTTTGTTCCCCAGGACTGATGGACGCAGCCGTCCTCCACGTCCTCCACGTCTTTCATGTCCTACTTCCTGGGAAACAGTCAACCGTCCGTCAGTCATTTTGTCCAAAGACCAGTTTGTCTATCACATCTCAGATTATTGATTATTGATTATTGATGACAAGGACACATTCCGATTTGTTCAACACTTCATCAACCTTTATTGACAAAGCTGCTGCTGACGGGAGCCCCCTCTCTCCGTGAACAGGTCTGCGGTCTTATTTCCTCCCCACTGACCCTGAAGTACAGGCGGTGGCAACGGTCATTATGGTGGTAAAGATGTGGGCTGAGCTGTGATCTCTCAGCCCCCCCCCACACACACACACATACCACTGCCCCACCCCACTGCCATGTTCTTAAGTGATCACAGCTGATATTCACGCCTCATTTCTTCTTCTTATTGCCTCCCGTTCACCTCAGTGCTCTGGCTCCAGGCGCCGGCCGGGTGTCCCAGTGACAGAACAGCTCCTCACACTCATCACTGATGCAAACAAACTACCAACACGACCACACTTCAGTCTGCCAGTGAAGACCACCGACCTCCAGAGCAGCCTGAGACCTTTTTATAGGAGGGGCGGAGCCAAGAGGATGGATAGGGGCCATACCGCAGCAACTACATGATATCAGAAGTAATCGCAGATACCGGAAGTACCACAGGTTAGGTTACCTAAGGGTAGGTACCTAAGTTGGACGGATTCGTCCAGCAGACGTCCAGCAGACGTTCAGTGAAGGTCACCGACTCTCATATCTCCTCGTTTGCAGCTTCACTGGAGCGGTGTCGTTTCCTTCACAGACCAGGACGAGAAGACAAATGGGCCCGACACAGATCAATAACATATCACGCTTACACACACACACACACACACACTCTTCTCCCCCGGAGGCTCACTGGTGAATTAAAACAGCTGAAGTGTGTTTAAGTGCAGCAGCGATGTCCGGCTGCAGAGTTAATTATGACAAAGAATGAATATTAACGAATGAATGAATCATGAATTATTGTGTTTGTGTGCGTGCGGCTGTGTGTTGGGTTTTAATGTCCACCGCTGTTGACGTCACAAACTGAGTCTGTACTAGGCTTCTAACAACTGCTAACAGCTAACTGGTTACTGCTGGCAGCTGACAGCTAACTACTTGACTCAACTCAACTTTATTTGTTGGGCATGTTAAAATCCTTCAGCTGGACCGCCGTGCTGAACATCAGGAATAAAATAAACACAAAATATGATGAACTAAAACTAAGACAATGCATAAAACACAATCAGATATAAAAAACAGAAAACAGGATAAAACAAAAGATGAATAATACATCCTAAAAACAGAAGTCTCAGTCAGAGTAGAGGATACAGAGAACAGGGAAAGATGGAAATCGATGATTCGCTGTGGCAACCCCTGAAGAGGGACAAAGCTGAAAGAAGAAGAAGATTTACTCATCATTCAGTGTGACGTGTTGACGTATTCCAGTGGAAACGAGCAGAGTGACCTGACCGATAATTAATCGGGTTTATTATATTCCTGACAAGGGGTGGGGGCTCGGGTCAGAGCAGGAACCAACTTGTGAAAGATGACATTTTCACGAGCTCACGGCTGCGACACCAACCAGACACAGGTGGTGGCAGCGATGCATTATTCATGGCTGCAAACGCCACTTGTGTTGCCATTTTATGTGTTGAGTGGACACCAGGTCATGTGACTGACACTGAGAGCGTTTGGTGGTTCTGTCATGTTTGGTCTGACACTTGACGGACAGAACTGTGGACGACGAATGAATGCAGCTCTGCCAGTCTACATGCCAACATCATCCATTAGCTCACGTTTCTATCAAACAGGTTTGGTTGTGTGTGTTAGCACCAGGTTTGAATTGTTGTGAGCGTCGACAGAGTCTCATGTCAGGAGGTTTCATTTCGACATGTCCTTCTTCTTCTTATCCCTCCTGTGCTCGCTAGCCACAGAATTACTTCCATGAGACATTTCAACCGGAACAGCACTACTGTGATGAACAGAACATTTACTAGCGGTACATGTCCATCATGGCGCGCTCCAGTTAAGCTAACACTGTGAGGCCAGAACACGCCGGCGCTCTGATCCACATTAAACTGCCTTCATCTGCTCTGCCGACGCCTCGTGTTGTCACATAAAACCCCGATGGCGCTAAACAGACCTCTTCTGAACAACAAAGAAACACAGCAGATCCCAGTGTTACATCAGCAGCGACCTGCCGCCATGCGCTCGTAAAGAAGCGGTCGGACGTGAAGAGAAACACAAACGGTGAAATAAAACGTGCTGGGTGTGATTCACAAGCTGCTGACAGACAGCGCTCCAGCCGCCGTCGCTCTGATGAACCAACACAGAGGAGATTTTATCAGACGCCGAGGGACAATAAGCAGGTTTGATGCCGAGCTCAGCACTCAGCTGCTCCGCCGCATCAACTCGAACCGTGTCAGAGCCACTTACTCCATCAACAGCCTGCGCTCATGAATATTAATGAGGACGCCTGCAAAGGGGACTTTTATTTTTCATGTAGTGCTGCTCTGCCCCCCCCCCCCCCCCCCCCCGAAACTAAGCTAATGTATGTGTGTTTGTGTGTGTTTGTGTGTGCGTGCATGAGTGTGTGTGTGTGTGTGTGTGTGTGTGTGTAGGGGTGGCAGTGGTCTCAGACGTGAACTGTTCAAACTTTAAAGGTGCAGCAGCTTCAGGTGAGAAGCCGTCGATGACAGAACAGGTCGGATCAAACTCCAGATGGTGTCGTTCAGCGTTTCCACCCACCATGAGCTGCCCCTCCTAAGCCAGTTCAATTCAGTTCAATTTATTTGTATAGCCCAACATCACAATTTACAGTTGTCTCGATGGACTCCACAGTCCGCACATGTCTACACCCTCTGTCCTAAACCCTCAGTCAGGGTGAGGAAAAACTGCCCAAAAAACCCTTATAACAGGAAAAAGAGGCAGAAACCTCAGGGAGGACCACAGAATAAGGGATCCCCCTCCCTGGGACGGACAGACCTGACATAGGTGTTGCATGCACAGACAATGAACATATAAACAAACAGTGAGTCAGCTTGTGGTCCAAGAAGCCAATCAGCCTCAGTCATGGACAGGACGTTGCAGACAGTAACCGTCGGGTATAAACCCAACTCTCAGCGTGATCACTGACATAATACCAGCAGGTGGCACCATCAACCAGAACGGACCTGTTTAACCCTGTAACACTGACAGCATCCCCAGCACCATGTCCACGCTCGCATACTGTGGAGAACCGAAACTACACGACTATCACAAGAATTCAGTTCCTGAAAGCTGAGAAGTGTCACTCGGTTCCTCTACTACCTGGTGTGAAGAAGGAGGAAACGTCCATCGGTTCCTGAAAGCTGAGAACAGACATGTTGCTGTCATTACGGTAATCCCATTCACTCTGTTGCCAGGAGGCGGCAAGTCATTACCGTAATGACAGTAACATGGCGATCCCATTGGTGTTGATGGGTTAACTTGGTTAAAATGTCTGTCGGCCATGCGGAGCCGTGTCCTCCCTGAAAGCACATGGGGACAATAAAACACTTGACCTTTCTCAGAAAGTCGCTGCTCTTCAACAAGGAAAGAAGCAGCGTGTGCAGTTATTTTACGCCGTCTGCGTCCTCTGACATTAATCAGCGTTGAGTGACGATGAATCACTTTCCTCCATTATGTGGGAATAATCGAGCCATTTCCCGTGAACACTGACCGTCGTCTTTTCTTTCATAATTGCTCGTTTGTGCTGCAGGAGACGTCAGCGTCATCCCGGCCGATGGCAGAGCTGCGGAGTCCGTGCTGATTGGCGCCGGAGCCGCCACCGTCAGGGCTCTGCTGTGGATTTAATTGAGAGCAGCTTAGAGCTCCCGGCTGGGATCAGCTGACTCTGCCAAACCTTGTCAGAGCGCACAAAGATGCTTTATTCGATCCTGCTCTCACACCAGCTCCACAGCTTCAACCTTTCTGTCTGAAGCGTCCTGTGGGAGTTCATTGTAAGAATGACGGCGCTGACGGTTTTTAAACGTCAAAAATGATTCTGTTGACACTTTCTGTCATCAGAAAACATCAGCGTTATATTTTCATGCCATCACGTCCATCAGTGCTGCGACCTGACACTCACAAAACAAACCGCCGACACGCTAACGTCCATGCTAACGTCCACGCTAACGTCCATGCTAACGGACATGCTAACGTCGGGTTTTTCTCAAGAGTCTGAATTCTTTATTGTTAACAAAAACCTCTGGTGAACATCATGGAGGTGGAAGAGTAGGAGCCTGGTTCGTATTGCCGGCAGTAAGTCGGACCTGTTCCCGGTGCATGTTGATCTCAGGCAGGGCTGCCCTTTGTCACCGGTTCTGTTCATTATTTTCATGGACAGAATTTCTAGGCGCAGCCAGGGACCAGAGGGGGTCCTGTTTGGGAGCCACCGGATTTCATCTCTGCTTTTTGCGGATGATGTTGTCCTGTTGGCTCCTTCGAGTCAGGACCTTCAGCATGCGCTGGGGCGGTTCGCAGCCGAGTGTGAAGCGGCTGGGATGAGAATCAGCACCTCCAAGTCCGAGGCCATGGTTCTCGACCGGAAAAAGGTGGCCTGCCCCCTCCGGGTTGGAGGAGAGTCCTTGCCTCAAGTGGAGGAGTTTAAGTATCTTGGGGTCGTGTTCACGAGTGAGGGAAGAAGGGAACGTGAGATTGACAGTGGTGAAGAAGGAGCTGAGCCGAAAGGCGAAGCTCTCGATCTACCGGTCAATCTACGTTCCTACCCTCACCTATGGTCATGAGCTTTGGATCATGACCCAAAGAATAAGATCTCGGATACAAGCGGCTGAAATGAGTTTCCTCCTCAGGGTGGGGGGGCGCTCCCTTAGAGATAGGGTGAGGAGCTCTGTCACCCGGGAGGAGCTCAGAGTAGAGCCGCTGCTCCTCCACATCGAGAGGAGCTGAGGTGGCTCGGGCATCTGTATCGGATGCCCCCTGGACGCCTTCCGAGGGAGGTGTTCCAGGCATGCCCCACCGGGAGGAGACCCCGGGAAAGACCCAGGACACGCTGGAGCGACTATGTTGCTCAGCTGGCTTGGGAACGCCTTGGGGTC
>CAAKHB010007909.1:2317-13278 GCA_901007665.1 Aeoliscus strigatus | reverse complement strand
ATCAATAAATCCAAACCATGAAGGAGTTTGACTTGTAAACAGCCTTCGAGTGTCACTGATTTGTGTTGGGATTCTGTTTGTTTCTCTGCTGATGGCCGTTAACACACAGTGAATTCAGAGTTCGTATTCTAATGAACCCATCTCTGATGAGGCTGAAACCACAGCGCAGCCACATTCAAACTGCATTAAAAGGAGAAAAACAAACCAAAAACTCACTTTAAATTGGCATTGACTTCATCTTGACCATGGCGGTGAGTTCCTGTTTGGTCACATGACTGTGCCGCCGTTGCCTCACCCTGGAAAAGAGAAACGACGCCGCGTATGAACGAGGCGTTCGCGCTTGTCGACGTGCACAGTCGGTGTACGGGCGCAGTCTTACCACACGACCAGGATGAGGGAAAGGATGATGGCGAGGATGACCACGGAGAACAACACCAGCAGAATCAGCAAACCCACGTTCGCTTCCTCGAGCTGAGCGTCTGGGTGGGAAGACACGATTAGAGCAACGGGGGGACGCAGACCGACCCCGGACACACGGACAGAGGCACCGACTCCAAAGGTTTGAATGAGAAGCAGATACAAACGTGGGGTTGGATCAATACGACCACACTGACAACGCTCACTTTACCAGACGGACGTCCCAACGTGAACAGTTTGAAAGGATTAGATGAGATTGGTTGTTTGGTCAGAAAGGACAGAGGGTGTAAGGACAGAGGGTGTAAGGACAGAGGGTGTAAGGAGAGAGGGTGTAAGGAAAGAGGGTGTAAGGACAGAGGGTGTAAGGACAGAGGGTGTAAGGACAGAGGATGTAAGGAGAGAGGGTGGGAGGACAGAGGATGGAAGGAGAGAGGGTGGGAGGACAGAGGACATAAGGACAGAGGGTGTAAGGACAGAGGGTGTAAGGACAGAGGGTGTAAGGACAGAGGGTGTAAGGACAGAGGGTGTAAGGACAGAGGGTGTAAGGACAGAGGGTGTAAGGACAGAGGGTGTAAGGACAGAGGGTGTAAGGACAGAGGGTGTAAGGACAGAGGGTGTAAGGACAGAGGGTGTAAGGACAGAGGGTGTAAGGACAGAGGGTGTAAGGACAGAGGGTGTAAGGACAGAGGGTGTAAGGACAGAGGGTGTAAGGACAGAGGGTGTAAGGACAGAGGGTGTAAGGACAGAGGGTGTAAGGACAGAGGGTGTAAGGACAGAGGGTGTAAGGACAGAGGGTGTAAGGACAGAGGGTGTAAGGACAGAGGGTGTAAGGACAGAGGAGTGTAAGGACAGAGGATGTAAGGACAGAGGATGTAAGGACAGAGGGTGTAGACTGTTGCAGGGACACACAGCTAAAACAGAATGGTCTGAATGGAACAGAATGAAGGTGGATGGTCGGTGGACTGACAGCCGGCAGCAGGACAACATCTGCATCGTCTGTTGTAGGAACGTGAACTTACTCTGGGACTTTGCAGTGGACGTCTCAGGCTTTGTGTTGAAGGGAAACGCGACGTCTTCTTCCTCTGCGGGTTCAGATGTCGCGTCAACTGAGATACACAGACAGAGTGTTTCCATCAGCCCAGAGGACACCAGGACGTTCATTCAGTTCTTCTACACACCACTCCCCTGGAGCCAACACGTTGTGCCTCTGTATCTGAGTCAGTCTGAAATGTCTGTTGTGAAAACACCAAACACTAGAGGTGATCACAGGTAAAACAGCCACTGACTAAAGCCCTCCGTGCATTCTCCCCGTCTTTGGATCTTTCTTTGTCTATCATCATTATTGTTGTTGTTTTCTATACTTTAGGTTTCATTTTCCATACTCTTTAATACCTCAGAATTGATCTAATTTATTTCCATACTTGTGTAGGAACCCTGTGTGAATGTTTTCATTTCCTGACCGATTCCCATTATTCATGTACTTTATCTACCATCTCCATGGAAATGCCCAACATCTAGTTCCATAAAAAACTTGAATAAACAGTCTCTAACCTTCCCAGGGCCGCACTAAAACCTGTGGACTCCATTCGCTCCACAGTCCGTCTGCGTTCGCCTCGTCCCTGGCTCGGACCTGGACCTGGTGGAGGTGTCCGGCCAGGGCGTCGACTACCACGACCGGACTCTCCTCCGAGCAAATCTGACGTGGACAAAAAGGAGACCGGACGGTGCCGGTGTTCAAAGGAAAAGAGCCCCCGATAAAAGGTCTTTTATTGAGTGTGAGTTGTGAGGGAGGTGCCAGGCGAAACGTCATCAGCCCAGTGGATGTTGAAAGAGGATCACGAATGTCTGAACAACCCTGAATAAACCGACCGGTGACTCAGTTACAGACTGTGTGACGTC
The DNA here is from genome assembly GCA_901007665.1 of Aeoliscus strigatus. Taxonomy (NCBI): domain Eukaryota; kingdom Metazoa; phylum Chordata; class Actinopteri; order Syngnathiformes; family Centriscidae; genus Aeoliscus; species Aeoliscus strigatus. Next base: position 10,962 of record CAAKHB010007909.1, on the reverse strand, counting down.
TGACAGAGTTAATGCACCAGGTCATTAAAGATCAACACCATCGATTTAGAACAGAAATCTATTTTCTTACTGGTTCTATTCAGTCACTGCAGGACGCCGGTGACTTCCATTTGACTCGTATTTGACAAACCAGTGTTTATGAAAGCCCAGCTCACTGACCTCTGACCAGTACATGGAGCCGTAGGGCCGGTATCTAATGTGAAACTCCAGAGGAAAGGCATCACGGAGCGGCCAGGAGGAGGGGAAGTTCCATGAGATATTCAGCCACTCCGGCTGGCCTTTGACCTCCTTTGCAGACACTGACTCTGGAGGGTCGGGTTTGACTGGGAAGAGAGACAAAGAGAATGATTAACTTTGGTCTGTTCCAGAAAGCAGGTTCAGTAAAAAGGCAGAGTTTGTTGAACGTGAAAGGTTTGAGTTTATCCTCCACAGCACTGTCTCAGTCCTCTGCTGCGCTTCTCTCTTTCCATTCCATCTGGTGTATCTACCCATAAGACTCTAGTCCAAAACCAAAAAGAGGCATAGATTACTTCTAATGACCCAAACTTATTTTGTGGCCTTTTGTTTACTTTGGCACGAGGATACAGAGGTAAAAACACAATGAAGACACACCAGCAGCTGTGAGGTCTGTGTCTGTGAGCGATGTGGTGAATCACAGACAACAACAGAAACCAGCACCACGACATAACTGAGCTCATTATAAGCGGAGGACCCCACATCGGATGAGCAGCCATGGTGATGATGACGATATCTTGTGTCTGAGTGTGGGTGACATACAAATACATGGACAACGCTTTCATCTTCAAATCAAGTCAAATCGGATTGGACTTGTTGTAGATGTGAATCACAAAACGTTTAGAAGAAGAAAGAAAAAACGGTGGAAGAACTCTCCACCAAACATTTTTCAAGAGTCATGTGGCTGAAGTCATGTTTCTCGGTTTCGTTTTATTTCAGGATGAACAAACACACACACACACATACACACACAGCACATTACCCACATTAACGCGAAAAAAGTGTGTGTGTGTGTGTGTGTGTGTGTGTGTGTGTGATCTTACCGAGCTCGAGTAACTTCAGACGCACGGTTGTCGTCTGCGACCCGAGAGCGTTGGTCTCGGTGATCCTCAGGTTGTGAAACATCTGCCAGAAGTGATGATGATACACGTCGCAGTGCTTCTGGGTGACGTCCACCAAGCACGGCCCCCACTCCTCACCGATCCCCCTGGACGACGATGGAACAAGTCACACAGGACGCGAGAACTAATTCACTTCTGTCTGTAAACCGGCAAAAAACCCCAGATGACCATCGGCCAAACGCTGAGACGGAGCATTCTGGACTTGACAGTTCAAACCCTCAAATGTGAAGTGGTGTGTATATATATATACTGTATATGTGTGTATGATTTGTTGTTTTTATTGAAAAGGGAAGCAAGTAAGTCACGGGCTGTGGTTCCCAGTTTACAGCCACATGCAGTTAGAGGACGCACAGCTAGCACAGACAGAGCGTTCTAGGTTCATGCAGGGATACGACACCACCACAGACCAGCGCCTGCGCTATATTTAACGTGCAGCTCTTTCAGGTGCAGGAACTGTCTTTCACCTGAAGGAGGCGTTGTACTTGGCTGGCAGGAAGGTTTTTACAGACGGTACCCAGGAGCAGTGAACATGTGTGTGATTGGGGACACGGCAGGAAATGCTCAGCAGCCCAGGGGGATCTGGAAGAGAGAGGTGAGAGAAAGTTCAATATTTCAACAAGTTGTCGTGTCCGCTAATGTATAACGAGTCTCTGTCATAACTCAAATATTTCCGGAGAGGTTTGGCCAGTGTCACGGAAAATCCCTTCACTTTTCTGGTACCGTGCCCCTTCTAGGGAAGCCCACTGAGGGAGCTGCTTCCTGTTTGAGACCGTCATAGGAAGTGGAGGGCTTTGTCCATGTGGCAGCTGATAAGACCCGTTTCCTCTGGGGTCCAGTAGCACTGTTCTGACTATCACCGCTTCAGTAAGAAAAGCATCAAATGAAAGGATGAAAGCGAAACAGAGGAAGCAGAAAGTCGTGTGAGTCCTATGGAGAACAAACTGAGGAACTGGGGCGGGGGGACGTCAGCTCCTCAAAGCTACAATCAGCCAGAGAGACGTCAGAGCTACTGAGGCGGAATGATTCCTTCAGGGGCACAGTAGGATAACACTTACGACCCAGCCTGAGTTGGACAGCGTGGAGGAGGAGCCTCTGGTCGTCATAGCAGCTGTAGTTGCCCTGGGCTGAGTGGTCGACGTTCAGCAGCACTAAAGATCCATCTGATGTCACTCTGTGCCATGGCAACGCTGAGCTGTGGTTGAAGAGCCACACCACGGGCGACCTGCTGGACGACACTCGAGTCAACAAAGCTTCTGCTGAACTCTTTTTAAGAGGGGGAAGACCGAAAAAAATCGACACACAACTCATTTCATGTTCAGAAATCAAACAAAATCTGAATTTTATTTCAGATCACAATGCGTGTATCCTGTCATTGTAAGTCTACACACCACTTGTATAGATGAATGTGGTATCAGGTCCAATAATTTAATACAGATCCCTTCTAAGAGTGCTGGAACGTGTCAAACACACACTCACCTGGGTTGTGCCTTCCCACATGCCAGTGTCACGTTGGAGTCTAAGCGCCCGTACTGCACGTCTGACACTGCAAACAGACGTGAGATAAAACATTCAAGTAGCCTGTTGTCGGGTTCACACCGCCTGCGTGCCGGCGGACCGTAACGTGATGAACAGTCGAGTCACAAGAACGTGACCATACAAGGTTTGGAGTCCTGCTGAGGGCTCGTTGGCTGTACGACGCTGCTCGCTGGACTTCATGGAAGGGTTTAGTATCATCACAGGAGCAGTAGTGTCAGACGTGGAGTTCACTTTGAGATCAGGCAGCAGTCACAGCGTCTTTTCTTTAACGGGATTTATCATGTGCAAGATTCAAAGTACTCGAGCCACCGCTGTGGGGGTGAAGATTCCAGGACACAGATCCGATATGTCCGATGAACACAACCCCGTTTTCAGGAAGTGGGCACAAAATGTGGACTGTTTCACCCCCACAGAAAGAGCACAAACCGTAGGTTCATTCAATTTAAATACAATGACATATGCTCATAGTAGGAAAACTGAAAAGAAGGACACGTCATTTTAAAAAGCCATTCTGTGACTAAAACGTGTCCTCATGCAGCGTTGGAACGAGGCTGAACTAGATTTGAGTCAAACTAAGTACAGTGTATACCTGAATAAATATTTGTGGTAACTGGAGTAATTTGCCAAGTGGATACTCTATCTGCAGTGTGTGAGTGTGTATTTGTCTTGGCTCCGTCAAATGAAAGCTGGCTTTGACAGTCAATCTCAAGTGGAAAAAACATGTGCGAGCCAGCCACAGGACCCCGCACACACGTTCATTAGTTCTCCATCATAGAGAACGTCTCTTCAGCCTATCACACGGACCGTATACGTGTATGTGCTTCTTGTTTTAGGTGTTGTCCAATTGCTGCCGATGTGGTGCACCCCCACGGCCCTTTAGGAGAGGAAGAGCACGCGGGTGAAGGAGCAGAAGCATTTGAAATCATCATATCTGCAGTATTTTTTACCTCTTTGCCATTTTAATGAGATCAAACACCACTAAGGGTCCAACTTCACTTTTACACATTTGAATGCGTTGTAATACCTGAATGTGATGACAGCTTCATTTCCTGTTATTTTAAAGGATTTGCTAAATGAAATGGTTTGTAGGATTATGTCAATGGATTTAAGTGGAGGAGACACTATCTCATTGTTTCTTTCTTGCAGGGAAAATACTGGACCCACAGAGGTCCTGGCTGAATTCAGTTGTCCCATGTGATGATTAATAAATGTGACTCTGTCTCTTACGGACTCATTTGGGCCGGTCTTTACTCGATCTCATTCTTCCCTTTCTTGCCAGTTTTAAACAGATATTCTCTTTCTCTTTTACCACACACACACACACACACACACACACACACTCACTCACTCACTCACTCACTCCCTCTCTTTCTGTGTTGTGTGTGTTACCTGGGGCCTCGGTGCAGTGCAAAAAGTTGGCCGGTCTCAATGTGTGTATTCATGTTTTATTGGCAGTGAAGTACATTATTCCACAAAGCCACAGCGTTCCACTCATATCTGATTCTGTCTCTGGTGAACGCACCCAGACGTGTGCACATAAATACACACATGCATACGCAAACGTTTAATTAAGTACACGTCCACGCAGCGGTTTCTCCTTACATTGAAATCAGATGGTAGAAAGTGAATGATGAGTGAAACCCGGTACTTTCCAAACAATGTTAGATATCAATAAGGGGAACAGAAACCTGTGCCAGTTTTACCAAGAGACACTGTTCTTATTGTTTCGAGGTTAATGTAGCTGACACAGCTGAAGATATGGACAGATGTGTTATTAGTGGTAGGTAGAAGACGGATCGCTGAAGTGCTGGGTCAAAAACACTGGCTGGATATTTTGTGGCAGCAAATGCAAAAACTAATTTTCACATTTAAAAAAAACAGGCAGACAAGCTATTTCTTTTTGGCCTATTTGGCCCTTCATACCAGAGGAATGGGAATGGTTGAAAAAGCGAAAAACTATAACCTATTATTTTATTGTAAATCTTCACTCCTCCTCTATTCTGTGGTTCTTTTAGAGAGAGAGAGAGAGAGAGAGAGAGAGAGAGAGAGAGAGAGAGAGAAAGAGTGTGTGTGTGGTGTGTGTGTGTGTGTGTGTGTGTGGGTGGGTGTTACCTTCATCGTTCCAAATCTGAGCACGACTGAGACACAGTGACAAAGATGAAAACCAGATGACTGTCAGACACACAGGAGTGGATAAAGGACCTGGCATCTAGAGAGACAGAGACAGAGACAGAGAGTTGGGAAAAGTAGAATGGTTAGGAGCCATTTTCCAGTCTGACAAGTTTGGCACAAAGCTTTAGCATCCTCATCCGCAGCAGCGGCCCTATTTCTGTGTAAGTCTGATGGGAAGATAAATCCTACAGCAACAACCAAACCGCGAAAGGTTTCACTTCTTATCACACGTCCTACGACACTGGATCCATTCGAATAAATCAGACACACAGCGATGACGTGTCATTTTACAGCTCAGGAGTAAAATCAGTTGAACGAGTCCTTCACTTAATTAGAAACACATTCACTCGAAAAGAGGGAAACTATGTTGGAAACATTTCCACTAGTTTCATCTTTTCCCAGAAACTCTAAAAGAACTTGCCCTGAACTTCCCGTACTGTGCCATAAATCAGACTGCACACCAAATATAGTCTATATGTTTAAAGTTGTACAGTGGTCCAGGGAACGTGATGGAGCACATATAAGGTTACCAAGGCAACCAGAGCCTAAAACGTTCACAAGACGATGGGCGACTTATTATCTGAGTCTCGTTGTTTGTAGTACGGACACAGCATGTCGATGGAGAACCACTGCCATCTGACTTTTAAACGCAAATGCAGCACAGGAGCAGTAGGTGGACAGGTGGGACGTCCTGTCCCAGTGCACAGGTGTGTGGATATCTGCGACTAACCATGACATGCACAGTGGCACATGAAATCATTTCCTCCCAAAATGTGCACATGAAAACTCGGCAGGGAAAAGCGCTCTTATTTGCAGCGGTGTCTTACGTTGTCGCACAGCAGTGTTACTTTCACCACTACGACACTGTAACTTCACACACACACACACACACACTCAGCAAATTCACATCTCCTCACTCCTCCCACTGGAGCTGCCCGTCCCTGCGTGAACTGATTTAAATTCAGAACATTTTGTACCTGCAGCCCAGCTGATCCTCTGGCCAACTGGAATGTTTATACGCTCTTTTTTTGGACGACACCTCACCCTGCCCCAGTGCAACTGTCAGAGGTGTTGACGCGTACGTCCAGCAGATTGTCCATTAATAAAAGCGCCCTCAGCAGCTCTCCACATGGTCTACGTCGGCCTGAGCCATGGGTTGGACAGATGTGCAGCATGTGGAATCACTCCAAGTTTATATAGTAGGAATGTATTTGGTTTTTTTTTTTTCATTTTGACTGAAAAATAAATAAATGAATGTGTTCACAGCTTTTTTTCCGCTGTATGAACATGTTGATCTTCTATCAGGAGAAACTCACCAAGAGGCCGAGGCTTCATTTATAATGACACGTTATCAGGGTTAAAGAAATATTCAGTATATACAAACTGCTCCTGAAATTTAAATGTCCTATGTGTATCTGCTCTGGTACATTCACCCCACAACAGGCCAGTGTCAGTCATAGTTTGTCGTTAGGGTGTGAAGGAGGCAAACCAGAGGGAGCTTTGGACAAATATATGCGTTTAATAACAATTTACAATCATAACCTATCATGGCATTTAACCTGTATCAACCTTGTGCTCTCTTCTACTTTTGGCCAAGTTACAGAACTTTCACATCCAACAGATAATCTCGTTTTATGCCGAGTGAGCATTTCTGTCCCTCCTTCTCAGCCCACAGAATAATTCGGTTTGACACATTGGTGACTCTTTTTAACCATTCACACACTCCCTAAGACGAACAATAAATGTATAGTTTCATGGTGAAAAAAAAATATCTGATCCTCTACGTAGACCACCCTACTTAAGTTAAGTAAAGACAGAGTAATGAGCGAGTTAAATGTCCATTCACTTTACTGCCCTGAAGACAAACTTCTTCCAAATGTTTCTAACTTCAGTCCTTGGTCAGGCTGCTCCTCCCGACCCTCCCTCAGTGACAGATGTCCTTCAGTCCTGTTGTGGTCTTTCCCCTCCTGTCCAGGCACATGTAGCTTTCCATGACATACGACAGGCAGGACAAAGTCCTGTAAACATATTTACACAAAGGGGTTTTTTATTCTCCTTTCCTGCCTCGTGACCAACCCTGAGTGCTCTGTCCTCTCAACCAGAAGCACAATGTCCCTGCTCCTACTTAGTGACCTGATCCAGTGTTTGTCAGCGCGTGCTCAGGCACAGGTGAGTGTTTGGATGAAATGACACCAGTTTTCAAACACAAATCAAATCAGTATAATGTTGGTGGAGCATACCAGTGTGTTTCATCTGATAATCTCTGGAAGAACACCACAATATTCCACTGGATGCTTCCTGTAAACTGTTTGTTTATAATATGAAATAAATCACAACATCCCCAAATAAAACCGTATGGTCATTTACCTCTGGTTTCCGGTCCTCTAAGTGGAGGTACTTGATATATGTACTCTGAAAAGTCAAGGCAAGACAAGGCAGCCTTATTATTTTCTCTAGACTTTATTTTAGAGGCATCTTGGTTTTCATCCAGAAATTACATCACCAAGAGTTTTACGACCTCTGAGACAACTGGAATGCACCATGAACTAAATCTGCTGGATTTCTACACAATGAAACATATTTTCGGATCTTATTAACTAAGTGGATATTTTTTGCTTTACGATCCATATCTGAGCAAACATCTGCCCCACAGCCAAAAGACAGCCACAAATACCACATGGGAGTAAGCAGAGGGCTGGTTTTATACCTGACAGCTGAACGATGACACTTATTAACAATCAGATATATATTCTCACGGGTATTCATGGACCACTGATGACTTTGATAGCTTGGTAAGCTTTTTTTTGGTTGTTTTTGTCCCATATTGTTATCGCTCACTTCACTTTCTATTCTTGGCTGGAGCTGTTGTAACATAGTAAATTCCCTCTGAGATAAATAAAGTACTTCTGTTTGTTATCATACTACACTGCTGTGTACTTATTTTAAAAACAAAATATTGCCATACAGATACATCAAAACAGTATTCAGAATGGTCCACCTTCCCATCCACCTGTCTGTCTGTCTTCTTGTATTTCCGTCACTCGGTGAACAGCACAGATCGATAACAAGGACGACTAAAAGCTTCTCAGGTTTCAACAGGTCTAATCGCAGGTCGATTCCGTGACTCATCCCCATCAGTCATCTTTCTTCTGTCATCTCATCCAACATGAAACGGACTCACTGTAAACATGGGTGTTATTGTCACGTGCACCCACTGTTTTCCTCATGCACATGTTGAATCCTTTACGATGTTAATAAAGTCTCACAACCACAACTGTTACTCAAGGATTTAAAAACTAATTACAGACACAGATCACGTAATTAAGTGTTGGGTGAAAACAATTTCTTTGAAGACAACAACGGTGGTGAGTTGAAAGCCACAGTTTGCTGAGTCAAGTCAAACAATAAAAGCCAAGCGGCGCTGGGAAAGAGGGACTGAGATGCTCAGAGTGCTGCTAAGATGCAGAAGAGTGGATGATCATCTCCAAGAATCCAGGTTGGACTAAAAGGACTTTGTAGTAAGACAAGCTGTGCACACACTCACAGTGAGTAACTACCAGAGCAAATTTTCTCTTTTAGTTCGTCCTCTGTGGCGGCACAATCCCACATGGTGAGTCACTCCCACTGCATGCCACTGCACATTCAGTCATCTTTACAAGGCAAGACGCAAGACAGATGGCAGACGAAACAGAGAGAGAGAGAGAGAGAGAACGAGAAGGAAGATATGAGGGCGAGGAGAAGCAGCTTCGGGCCTCTGACTGGAGACACACAGTTCATGCTGATAGACAGAAAATATCTAAT
>CAAKHB010007908.1:9053-21359 GCA_901007665.1 Aeoliscus strigatus | reverse complement strand
CCACTCTCACACACACACACACACACACACACACACACACACACACACACACACACACACACACACACACACACACACACACACACACACACACACACACACACACACACACACACACACACACACACACACACACACACCTCGGTCTGCTTTGAAGCTGACACAGGACGTTACCTGGGAAACACCTGTGAGCGTGGTGACGTTGTGCGGCAGTGGACAGGGGATGGACCATTTCTTCACCACAACCTGACGTGGACGAGACACAACCAGTGAACAGCAGCAGAGAGGACCAGGACGTCTGTATGGAGACACTCACCACCACCGTGAAGTAGAGCATGAAGAAGAAGGCCGCGCTGCTGGTGTAGCCCAGGAAGCCTGCAAGACACAAACGTGGTCAGCGTGGCTCCGACCCCCTCTGCCCCCATCTGACGCCTCCACTCACCGATCCTCGGCAGCAGCGACAGCGGCAGAACCACGCACAGCGTGATGAGGACCAGCAGCAGACGGCCATCCTCGTACCACACCGCTCTGGGGAAACAAGAAAATCGTTTGTACCAGAGGACGACGAGGAGCCTAAGGAGGTCCGAGGGACCCGCTCTGGAGGTCGGTCTCCTCTTGGTCACGTCACCTGGTCCCAGTTAACGGCTTCAACTCACGCCAGTTATGTAACGCGCATGCACACGCTGAGTCTCTCCGTCACATCCGACCACAGACGGAGGAGAGGGAAAAGCCTAGGTGGTTTAAGCAGAGGAGGGGGTATGTGTGCGTGACGCGGCTGGGACAGGTGCTACATGTCGGACCTGCAGCAACAGGTCAGAAGGCGGCACCTGCTCCGACCCACTGATCTTTGACCCCGTCTGACAGGTTCACAGAGACACCAAGAAGGTGGTGCTGTGCGTGTGCGCATGTGTGTTGGGTTCAGAAGCTGTTGAGTGTGATTCGTCTTCTTCTTCCAGCATTTGTGTATTTCTGTGTCAGCGTTACAGCTCCACCTACAGGTCTGGAGGATGTACTACAGCAGATTGACTGGATTAGTGTGGACACCGTCTGGAGACGACTCCATGACAACGGAAAACGTTTTTAAACTGTTCTGGATCCATGTGGACATGGACTTAGATGAGATGAAGAAATGTCCAACTAGAATCTGGTTCAACTGACTATGACCACAAGACCAACGGGTCACGATGGGTCAAATATTCTCAAAACAAGTGTGTGAAATTATTTCTCCACATTTATCACCGTCTTATCGCCATCACGATTGATTAACACGGTGGTGTTTGGGCTCCTGCTCGGCCACTTTCTGATGAAGGAGGGAGGAAAACGGAAGCAGGTTTGAATATGGACGAACCTGTGTGTGTGTGCGTGTGTGTCCCAGCACTAAAATAGCACAACTGATGTCCTCTTGTATCAGTCTGAGTCCACACAACATGTGGGGGGTGAACGGTAAGCGCTAACACCAAACAGCTGTGTGTGTGTGTGCGAGAGGACGAGTCAGATGTTGACGGATCGACTGAGTGCAGCTACAACTCCTGTTCAAACCAGAGTGTCTGGGAGGAGGCAGGAGGACGTGAACACTTCTGCTGATAAATATGTTGTGGAGATGTTTGCTGAGCACACGTTTCCCACCATCGCTCACAGAGGAGATCCTTCATCACCACAGGACACAGACGCTGGTCATGTCGTGTGTCAGAGGTGAATTATTTAAAGGCCACAGGTACAATGTACGACACATTTTCAGACACGCTGAGTTACTCACCCCTGGTTGTCTGGGCTCAGGAAGCTGTTGATGGCTGCAGGAAGCTCTGACTTCAAGATAAACAAATACGACGACATCGCTGTGGGACACACACACACACACACACACACAATGATGCATGACAGTGTGTCATTTCCAGCACGAGGAAATGGAAAGCAGGGCGGTGGTGGGGTGTGTGTGTGTGTGTGTGTGGCTGTTGGGGGGTGAGGCTCTGAGGTGATGCAGGTGGGTGAGGCGGCAGCTCAAAGGGGATCACTGGCAAAGCTTTTTGTGCTAAAGGAGCAGACATGATGGAGATCCTCCATCTGCTGGAGTCTGCAAGCAGAAGCAGGGATGGAGGGATGGAGGGGTGGCCGGGAGGGACGCTAACATACGCTAACACACACCAACACACGGTAACACGTGCAAACACATGCTAGCAGTCGCTAACACTAACAGTCTGACACTAATCCAGGTGTTTCTCCCCTTCCTGCACCTTACTAGGTAAACAGGATGTCATCAGCCTCCAACAGCCTCCTGCATCCTTCACTTCCCCAGAGCTGTTTTTGTTTTTTTTGGGGGGGGGCAGTTGGACCTCAGTACCCTGAAGCGTCTATACGCCTGAACCATTAATCCCTCAGATCCTGTGTTTGATTATGAGAGAAAAATCCTCCAATAACCCCAGAGCCCCCCCACCCACACCCACCCACTGAGAACAGGACGTGTCTGTTGGAGGCTGAGGACCATGTCATTCCACTCTGTCATTTTTAAATGTCATCAAGCCAATAAATAACGGAACACTTTATTTGACACTTATTTGATTTGTAATAAAATTTTGACCAATTATGACATCATCAGCTCCAGCTATTGTTATTTAAGGATTTTTTAAAGGCTGATAATGTAATAACTGATAATTATTACATTGAAAACTGTTGTTTCCTAACTGGTTCAGTGTTTGTCACACCAGTATTTACACCAACAAACACTGGGGGGGGTGAAGAGGGCAGATTCAGTGTCAGTTCATGACTTGGGGACGAGCAGCAGCTGAATGTTTGGGTGGACACACACACACACACACACACACACACACACACACCAACCACGTTGTCAGGACGATACTCACGTCTCTACACAAACGGCCCTTGAGAGGAGACAAAGGATCGTTACTGTTCTGGAAAACTGACGTGAGGAGTCTGCGTGTGGTCAGTGTTCACAGCGTCCAACATAAAACAGACATACTTTCATTTCATTAGGAGTGAGGGGCGCGTCAGGCTGTGCTGTAATTAAGGTCAATTGGCCCATCAGCCTTTGGCAGCGCAGATGAATGTTTACTCAGAGTGAAGCTAATTGCACTCTTATAAAAGAGGCCTGGGGTGCAGACAGATGCGAGCTGGAGTGGCTCTGACGCGCTCACACATTGCCCCCCGCCCCCACTGGGAAAACCACAAACATACCAGAGGGCAGCGGAACAGCTCCTCAGCTTGCGCCGTTAACGACCGCAGAGCCGCTAGCGCCTTGGAGAAACGCCGGCCGAGAGGCTGAGATGATGGAGAGAGGACGGGAGGGGGGTTGCGGGGGGCGGGGCTATCAGGTTACTGAACACTCAGAGGGCGGAAGGGGGTTCACCACCAGTAATCAATTAGACCGCTTTCAGGCACAGGGGACAGGGCTGAGAGGACGACAGCCACAGGGTCAAGGGTTATCAGGGAGGACAGATCGTCAGACTTACAGCAGGAGGCGCTGTCGGCCACGGACTGTCCTGCCCCCCCTGCTGCCTTCACGTGCCGCAGAACGACGACACATCCCGCTGGTCAAACCAAGAGTGTGTTCAAGAGTGGAAAAATTAAATGCAGTTCATGGGTGAAAACTGACCCACGTTACTTTTCTCTCTCCGCCATGTTGGAATGTCAAAAGTCAAAGGTCAGCTCATCTCCCAGTTGCCCAGCAGTGATCTCACCACCAGGGGGAACTGGTACCGCGCCGGTGACCGGGCAGTTCGGTAAAAAGCACCAAGATTGAGGGCGGAACGGGAGCCAACTTACCACCGACGTTCTGGATGAGAATCGCTATTCCAACCAGAACCTACAAAGACATTTGACAGAGTGTTAGGGTGACGGTTTCCTGGAAGACAAACACGTGATGGCATGTGTTAGTGTTTAGACTCAGCGTTTCTCACTCGTTCATTCCGGATATTTGACCTCAGATTTTCCCCTGAATGTGCAGAAGAGAAATCCTGAGGCGCTCGCGTCATTATTACATGTAAATGAAAAAACAAAAAGCCCAGCGTATATTTAATAAATCAAACCCTTAGGAAGAACACAAACATCAGCCTCAAGAAGGAATCACCTTAAACGTTGACGGCAACGTGTTTAACGACATGTAGTACTGGGCTTGAAACAAATTATTATTATTATCACTGAAAAACAACAGGAAGACACTGCAAGAACCAAACAGGCATTTAACACTCATCAGTTAAACACTGATCAGCACGACGGATGACGTTTCCTCAGTCCGATATGTTCATTCCATTCCATTTGTGGGTTTAATTTTCTTTTAAACTTGTTTTTCATTAAACATCCACGAGTCACATTTACAACAACTTTACTGATTCCTGTGATAACAGAACAAATGACGCTGAGGAAGGTGAATTGGAATAAGAAATTAACGGAATAAGAATTTAAAAAGTGTTGGCTTTAATCTTTTTGAACACATTTATTAGGTATGTTCAGTATAAAACAACCGACCAGTGACAAGAACCAGACAAGTCCTTCAGTCAGACTTGTGTGTCCATACTCACTTTCCCTGGTTTGTGCAGCGCTCGGCCTCCGAGGTCTTCATAGGAATTGATTCCTGCAGGACACAATGTGCAGGACGATGAAAAAAAACAAACAGATGAACAGAAGGTCCGTCTTCCCTCCTCACGTTATCTGGTCTTATCTGCTTGTGAAGGAAACAGCAGCTGATTCAATCACAGCGTGAAAGAACATTCTAAAAACACTGATGTCATCATGAGGGATGTGTGCCTGCGTCTGTGTGTGTGTGTGTGGGGTCACCTGTTTGGTCACACAGCTTCAGCAGCAGATGGATGGAATACGCTGCCAGACTGGACACAAGTAGCAGCAGGATGCTGAGGAGAAAACACACACATACACATGTCTGTCTGGTTCACTCATTCTCATATACGCACGCACGCACGCGCACGCACACACACACACACACACACACACACACACACACACTCACACTCACACTCACACTCACACTCACACTCACACTCACACACTCACACACTCACACACTCACACACTCACACACTCACACACACACACACCAGAACCCAATGATGCCGGTGTTTGCCATTGCATAAGCCAGTCCCAGGATCCCACTGCCCATGATGGCGTTCATCAAGTTGGACACGGAGGAGGCCAACGAGGCTCCTTTGGCTCCAGGTTGAGACGCCCGCTGTAGACGACAGGAAGAACCAACACTGAGCACAGGAATATCATGTGAAAACACTATTATTAGCAGCGCCATGCTGGCAGTAACGCGTCGGCCCTGATGGTGCAGTGGCGCGTTGGATCAGGGAACGGAAACGGGAGGTGGGATGATGGGATTGAGTGTGTGACAGCTGCCTGAGCGCGGGATCACAGGGAGCTGACCGGACTGATTGACCCCTGTAATAGGGGATATCCTGGAGAGGATGAGTGGCAACACTGGTGTCAGTGTCACAACAAGCGTGGATTGACCCGGGGTGTGTGTTTGTGTGTGTAAGAAACAGACAGGGTGGAGGTGAAATAAAATTCAATAACTTTGCTTAATTGTTGATGTGACTATGAAACAACATAAAGAGACTGTGTGTGTGTGTGTGTGTGTGTGTGTGTGTGTGTGTGTGTGTGTGTGCACAAACAGTTCATTGATGGGATAAATTCTGAAGTGATTGTGTATCCTCAGTGCTAACAAACACATCTGATTGGACAATCATTCAACTCAATCACGTCCATCCCACATACACAATCACGTGCAACGTTTGAATTCTCTGCAGCCTCAACTCTCCTGTTTGTTAAAATTAAAACCCAATTAAAACCCAATCACGTGGATGCTGCTGCAATAGGAGGAATTACACTGTGGAAGAAATAAAGTCAAAAGCAGCGTGGACACAAAAAATACATTTCACATCAGAGAAAAACAAGTTCCTTCAGGAATGTCGAACAGACATGAATCAAAAGTTTCTTACGAGACAAAGTTTTATGAAGAAAAATGAGGAAAAGTAGAAGAAGAAGAAGAAGAAAGACTGTTCACGTCAAACTGTTGAGTTCAAACTGCTGAGTAATGGAAAAAACACCATGACTCAGCTGAAGGTCTCATGACATCATGTCACATACTGGGTGTGTGGCGCAAACACCGATAAATACATCATCTCCTGATTCAGTGTGACTCTCACAGTCCAGCAGCTTCTTCCTCTGACTCACTGACACTCTTCACATTCTCACACGGTGACAGGTCGGTTCCCGTACTCACCGGTGCCAGTAGCGGTCTTCTTTCGCCCCCCTCCTCCTCCAGAGTTCCTCCGTTAACGCTCATTTTACCGCTCACAGTCACGTCTTCGTCAGGTGTGACGCCATGTTTTATACTCCCTCTCTCTCTTATCAACTTGTTGTTGTTGTTGAGCAACCGCGTGTCACATGACCGTATTCTCTCGTCGCGCTTCACATGTCGTGTGGACACCGGCCAATCAGAAGCTGCCTCCGCGTCCCTCTGACCAATGGCGTCGCGTTCTCTCGGTCCGCTGATGATGACGTAGTCGAACATGGCTGCGGCCGGAGGATGTTGAGGTGAGCGGTGAGCGGGATCATTTCCTGGAGAGCATCTGCTGAACTCACCGACATTCGCCCGTGTAAAGTCCGTACTGACGTTGTTTATTTTGTCATTTATTGTCTCGGAACAGTTCCCGCTCTTCCAGGCTCCTCGGCAGTGTCACCGCAGCTGGAACACTCCGAAGGCAGCCGAACGTTTCCGCTGTGCTCCGAAGCTTCAGCGCTGTCGAACCGACCTGTCCGGCTAGAATGGAGCCCAAACTGTACCTCCCGCCCCCGGGGGTCCGAGGGATGACTTGTCTGGACAAAGACGCCTTCACACGGACCATCACTGTTCCAGCTCTGCGGGTGCCCACCCGGGTCTTAAACAAAGTGGTGAAGAGCCTGAGGAAGTCCACCATGAAGCGTCCTGGGCTTCCCAAGGTGGTGCCGGGTCCAGATGAGAGCTCCGACTTCAAGCTGCTGCTGTTGGACCCTCACAGAGTTTCCTCCCCCAGCTCCCTCAGCCAGGAGGAGACAGAGGTCCTGAGGTCCTTCGATGTATCTGCGGAGCTGCAGCTCCACCAGCTGAGTTTGACCTACGAGCACCTGAAGAGCGAGGAGGTGCTGGAGGCCGTTCTCCCCCAGGGTCAGGACGTGACCTCCGGGTTCAGCCGGGTGGGACACATCGCTCACATGAACCTGAGGGAACACCAGCTTCCATACAGGAAACTCATCGGTGTGTGGAGGAAACAGGAGGAACGTGAATGAAACACTGGCTCCTGGTGTCAGTCACAGCACGTGAAACCTGCTCATGAAAGCATTTTGGATGCAACTGGGCTAGAAATCTGTCCATTTAAGTGAGATTTTAGTGGAAGTGCAATATCTCTGATGATATTGTACTTGACAAATGAAACTGATACAACCAACATCACAGCAGATCACCCAGTAACAGAATAATTAGCATGGAATTTAAAACATGTGACCTAGTTTGCGGTTTTTGGTGTCATTTTATTATTACTAATGTTTTCAGACATTTGTAAAGTAACTAGAAATAGTTCCTAACTGTCCTGAGGAAGTCTCTGACGCATCCTCTGCAGGTCAAGTCATCATGGACAAGAACCCCGGCGTTACGTGCGTCGTCAACAAAACTAATTCCATCGACTCCACTTACCGCAACTTCAAGATGGAGGTGTTGGCAGGAGAATCCAACATGGTGGCCAAGGTGGGTGCCGTCACGTTTGAGCTGCATGCTGCTGCTGCTTCCTGCTCATGAACACCTTCTGCTGCTTCCTGTGCATGTGTGTGTGCAGGTGAAAGAAAACGGGGTGACGTACGAGTTTGACTTCTCCGCTGTGTACTGGAACCCCCGTCTGAGCACCGAGCACCAGCGCGTGGTGCAGCTCCTCAAACATGGCGACGCCGTGTTTGACGTGTTCGCCGGCGTGGGACCGTTCTCCGTCCCAGCCGCACGCTTGGGCGCCGACGTGTTCGCCAACGACCTAAACCCGGAGTCCTACAGGTGGCTGAAGCACAACAGCAAACTCAACAAGGTGGAAAGCAAAGTGAGAGCCTTCAACCTGGACGGCAGAGAGTTCATCCGCGGGCCGCTGAGGCAGGAGCTGCCTGCGCTGCTCCGCGCCAAAACCAGCGTGCACGTGGTCATGAACCTGCCGGCTCTGGCGCTGGACTTCCTGGACGCCTTCAGAGGCCTGGTGCAGCCGGAGCCTTCCCATGACCAGAGCATGCCCACGGTCCACTGCTACGGCTTCTCCAAGGACGGCGACGCGCAGCAGGACGTGGTGGACAGGGCGTCCCGCAGCCTGGGCGTCCCTCTAGGGCAGCGGTGCTCCGTGCACTTTGTCCGGAACGTGGCGCCCAACAAAGACATGATGTGTGTGAGATTCACACTGCCAAAGGAAGTTCTCTTCACCTGGGATCAGCAGGCGACAGGTGAGTTAACACACACACACACACAGCAGGGACTCATGTGTAACGTCACACCACATCTTTGAAAGCGCCACCTAGTGGGTGAAGGTTTGCAGCAAAGCCTCGGTGTGAGAAACAACCCAACGTTCTTATGTCATCAATATGAGGATTGGAGGGGTGTGTTTGTGTGTGTGTTCGTGTGTAACTGACCTTCATCAGTTTCCAGTGAATCATTTTCAAAGTTGTGAAGAAAACATTCTAGAACCATCGACAGTGAAGGTAGAGACAGAAGTGTGTGTATTGTAAGTGTGTATAATAACTGCTTTGATCCTCTGCAGAGCCCCCGGCCCCAAAGAGGCAGAAGTGCGAAGAGCCGTCAGATTGACCAGCAGACCTCATTAACAGGAAACGGTATTTTTTAGACTTCCTCTTCAGTTCTGTAAACGGCTCAAGCATCTTTCAACTTTCATTTTTTCCAAATAAATCTGCACAAAGATGAAGAGAATGTTGTGTCAAATGGGATTTATTTCATATAAAAGTAACACAAATACAAAATGTACAACCTGACTAGTGGAGTGAGCACAGGATGCGGGGGGGGGGGGGGGGGCGCCTCAGCCTCGACGGGGGAACAGCCCACTGAATGCGTCCTGGATGGCTCGATGACACGCCAGAGCTGAGGAGTATCCTCCGGCCGTGTCGTGGGGCATGGCAGCACGCACGTGGTTCAGATACCTGGAAGTAGAGCAGGGTGCGCCCCCCCCACCCTCAGTAACATCATCCAGTTATTTTGTAAATAACGTGCCTGCGGCCGCCTCAGCACTGGGCTCATGTGAGTAACTGGAGTGGATGTTTATTCTCCATTAAATCCACACTTCACCTTGTTTTCTCTGGCTCTGGTCGAGCCCTTTGAGGAGCTCAGCGCCGACTGACGCTGGGACACCCTGAAAGCCCCCGCAACACGCCTCCATTAAAGTATTAGAGGTGTCTCTTAGCTCTAAGTGCTAACAGATGGGTCCTGACACGGCTCCTTTTCTGCTTCTTAGGCAAAGACAAATGTTTATTTTCACTTTTGGAAAAAAAAAATCCACAGTTTGTCCCCACACTGATCGATGCCCCTGCAGTTGAGTTGTTTTTGTTGTGTGTGTGTGTGTGTGCGTGTGTGTGACCTGTGGCCTCACTCGCTTTAATCCTTCCTCCACACTCATGCTGCTCTCTTGTAGCATCTGACTAAGAAAGCAAAGCTCTCCTGCAATTGAGACGACACGTTACCTTGCTTGGCAATAACCGACCCCTCGCCACACCCACACCCCAGCAGAAATTGGTGGAGGCAGAGACTACACACTGTAAAAACTCTAAACCATACTATGAATATTTGTCTCATTTCTCATCTTATAACCTATTTACACTGAAAAAGGAAGTAGAAAAAACTTTTTACAAGCAAAGAAATCTATTTTTTTCAAGAGAAAATTTGCTTGAAACAGTGGAAATGATCTACCACCAGTTCCTTTTTCAGGTGATGTGTCTGATCGTCAGTGTAAAGCCATCCTATGAGTACAAATGAGACAAATATTCCTGTTCTTGCCCTCAAACATCAGTCTGCCTCTGTGGTGCTTGTTCCAACTTCAAAGTGAGACAGGAATCCAGACAGCCGCTCCGATTTCTGTGCCCACTCAAGCTGCTTTTCACAGAAACCCAACACCTGTTGGGGGGGGGCTCGCTGAGGGTGTGCGTGTGTGTGATGAGACGACAACACACTGGAAAGAACCAATGTGCTTTGATGTGACTCCATGTACAGGGCGGTGGTTCCCTGCCACGCAGGGAAATCGGTGTGGGACAAATACAACGTGAGACGGGAGGTCCGTCGTCCACCGGAGAAACAGACGGGGACGACAGGAGGCCTCGTGATTAATAATAACTTCATTAGGTCCGAGCTGCTGGAGCCCGTCCTTCAGAGCACTTGAGGGACGTCTTCTCAGATGGCTTCCTGCAGCACATGAGTGCTGCCTATTGATTAGATCGTCCGGCTCCGTTTTAATGGTGAAAAAAAGGCGCTATTTACGGCACAGCTAAGTCTGCTCTTCCTGCTAATCTAATCCCACAGCTACTCATGTGGTCATTCCTTCCAAGAAAGCCGAGAGCTCTGTGTAACTTTATACCTGCCTGCCCCCGAGGAGAGCAGAACACGGAGGGGAGGGGGGCGGAGTAGAGGGAGGATATGAGGTGAAATCACCTTTGTATAATCATCACACGGCCTCTTCTCTTAAACCAACCGTGTGTAACAACCCCCCACCCCCAACACACACACACACCCAGGTTAGTTCAGTTCTGCTTCATTAACACAGCGGCTGCACATCTCATCTTCCTTTAAAAGCTGCATACGTCCACAGGTCGGGTCGCCGTCTGGTACGTACTGCTCTTGACAATGCAGGTGAATTGTGTGTGTGTGTGTGTGTGGGAGGGGGGGGGTGACAGAGACATGCAAAGACATGAAGTGCATTAGAAATGTGCTGCTGGTGAGACGCAGACACGAACTGTAACACACTGACAACAGACTGCTGCTGTTTCTGTGTGTGTGTGTGTGTGTGTGAACACCCCCCGCCCCCCTCCATCTCCCTGTTTCTCCTTTTGTTCACGGGGACCTGAAACCCAAGCCGCTGGGGCCGGTTCCATCTTTCACTCTCAGGCCCCAGCGGAGCATTAGCTGCAACTGGATCCGCGTCTTTTCAAAGCCTGGTATTATTGGGTAAATATGGGTCACTCTGGACGGGTCCATTATGTCGCTTGGGGGGGGATGAGTGCAGGTGACGGAGACAACTGAATGAGACAGTGAAGGCTGTGTGTGTGTGTGTGTGTGTGTCAGGGAATGTGACAGGGTTTTTCCATCAGCAGACTCTGAAGGAATCAAACACACTCTGCCAGAGGTTCCAGAGGTTTCTCCTCACTCACCATAAACAATTCACACAAAGTCAACCCCGACGTGCAGTAAGTGTCGTCTTCCTGATTCTCCAAAGAACCAATCAGACGTCTGCGCCAAAAAGCCACGTCTGGATCCAAACTGCTTCTTTTCCACTGGGGTCTGGAGCCCGGAGTACCTGGGCAGTGTCTGCTGACAATGAGCGAGTCGTGTTCCTAACGGGGCCGAACCTCGTCCTGACTCCCACACGCCTGGAAAACACCACGCAGCCTCGAGGCTAATTTGAAGTGAAACGATAAGTGGTGAGACGTTCTGTGGGAGTTCCAGCTGGGAATGTGTGGCTCCTTGTTGGGTTCGGACCAGAGACACTACCGTGGAACGTTCAGGTCCTCAGAGGGGAACAGTTTGAATCCCAGGGCAACCGACTCCACTGCCACAACGCTCCATCAATACACAAACCGCAGCGCTGACGTCACACAAAGGTACGATCTGTGGCCGCGTTGCACAACATCACAGCGCCTGGTCTGAAGGCTCCACACGGAAAAATCTGCATTCCTGTTTTCTGAGCAAGTTCAAACAGCTTTCAGGAGAAACATCTCCGGGATGAAAGAACCAACTCCTCTGAGAGGAAACCCCTGAGAGTAGCGCTCACAACGCTCTGACCCTTGACTGGGCCTCAGCAGGGCACCCCAACCGACACCCAGCACCCTGACAGAGGCCCCAAACCTTCACTGACAACTCACAACCTACAATGACATCCTACCTGAGACGGGGTGGGTGCGGGGGGGTTAGGGCACTGGACAGGTCGTTCTACATAAACAGACACAGGCTGTCCCTACGTGTCAAAGTCAGGAGTCTGCTGGAAGTCTTCCTTTAGAGCCCAGGAGAGGATTCCAACCCTGGGAATGATTGGGGCTGGAGTGTGGGGGGGGGGG
>CAAKHB010007907.1:0-35613 GCA_901007665.1 Aeoliscus strigatus | reverse complement strand
CTCGCCCCGCCTCTGGGATTTACAGGAAGATGTGAGAGATGCTCCATTGATGTTATACACTGAAAAAGCCGGTACGCCATCGGTTGCGACAGTCAGTTTACCAAAACATGTTGGATCAGTCAAATATCTTACTGGATTATTGCTTAACTCGGCTTGGAACATTGGTTGATAGACCTCCGTGTGGTGTAATGTGTTGTGCACAGCAGGCCAGCAGATGACTAAGTTATGTCTTGGAGCGAAATCAGTAATGGATTCAAAAGTCTGTTGCTGCTATGGAGTCACTCTTGGTCTGTCGGGGGCGGGGGTATAATGTTAAGAAGTAATTCTTCACAGCAGCGGTTTATTGGGTAAGAGCTGCCTCATTTTCTGCATCGATGTCATTTGAAAAGCACAACGTGAGTAATAAATGTGAAATTTAAAGACAGAGAGAAACAGACTGCACACTCAGTCAGGTGCACCTTGTAATGCACAAAATACTTCCTCCATTAGTTCCGTTTCCCTAAACCCCGCCTACACACACACACCCCAGTCCTGTTGCTGCATGTCTAGATGCTTCTGACTCCTCAAAGTCCAGCTGTTTGAGCCCTCCCAAGTGGTGTTTCAGCATTTTATGACTGCTATTTGCACCTCGTCAAACGCAGTTTGTAATCTGATGACTGGGCTGTTTAGAAAAGGCACTGGTGTGACCAAATCTGTGAACATAGTGTCTAACGTGTATACAAACATACACACACACACACACACACTTGTAAGAGCGGGTGGATGTTGTTTTGCGTCGGGCCTTGATTTTACAGGCAGAAGTCATAAATAGGTCTTTGTAAGACGCAGGTTGTTTGCATTCATTTTTCTTGTCCTTGATGTGTTCCAGTGTCTGCCGAAGAGGGTGATTTGTGAATCTATCAACATGACTTGAATGCATGAACATCTGGCCTGGATGTCTGGAGTGAAAGACAGAAGCGGAATCAATAAACAATCAGAAAACAGTTCATGGAGAAGACGTGTGACCACCAGTTGGAAATCACGGGTCTGTTTTATTTAGTAAAACAATTGTTTAACCATTCTATTTAATAGAAAACAAACAAAAGTTAAGTAAAGATAAGTTTAAGAATAATAAGAACAGCAACACTGTGGAAAAGAGGTGTTCTGTATATAGAAAGAGCCGGATGTTCTTGCTGCATGTGTGGATGGTGCAGACGTGGAAGAGACCCGTGCAAAGCAGTGAAGACAGTAAAATGCAGCCATAGATGTTTGTGAAAGCTCCAACATCCATGTGTTTGATTGTATTGCAGCTGCTGCAGGATTTTTCAAATTCTAATTTGAATTGTTTGTGGCACTCATGAATATGTAGTCGAATGCTGGTTGGGTGGGTGTTCAGATATAAACAGGGTGAAGGCAGAGCTGTTTGTTGAAAGAGGAATTCTTAGAAACACAGTGTTTAACAGTAAATACTTGTTAAAGAGTGAACTCCAAACTAAACAAACCAAAGCTAAAACAACAACCTGCTGGTGGAAGATTTTATTTCATTGTCTGGTTAAACAGGGAAAAAACAAACTTTCTCTCCATGATGCTTCTTCTTCAGTTAGCCGAGATCCTTTTGGTCACGTGGAGCTCCTTCCAATGCCACCCCAGGCCGCACAAATACTTGACGCATGACGTTTTGGAGGTTGACAGCAGTGCAGTTTAGATCAGGACTCATCATAACTTAGAACCAAATTGTGACAATCATCTTTGATTGCAAAACGCTGGGGCGGGTGCCACGCGGATGACAGGATCACACACCCGCTGTCACGTGTAATTGTCTGCAATGATTTTAGTTGCAGTTGGATTACGTCTTGGCAGGCTGGCTGCAGTAGGTGCATTTTCTCCACAAGCCATCCCCCCACCCCCTGCCCTCTCCTGTCTTGTTTCCTAAATGAACTCATATCCCACTCACTTGGGTGCAACGCTGTGTTTGGCGGCATAGCAAACCTCACACTGTTTAAATGCTTTTATCTCGACAGGACTGGCTGGGTGCATAAGCGCTTCATCAGGAAGAGTCTTAAGATTGTAATCTTCTCGATAAGTGCTGGTCCGAATTGTGTTTCCGGCTGTAAATATGTCTCCAAATATGTTTCTGCGTCTGTTATCTTTTGTCTGTGAAACACCACTTACTGTATGCTGGGAAATGATCATTATCTGACGCAGAGACACCTGCAAACAAGAACCTGCCTCTTTACTTTAACTTCAAAATACGATGACATTCACCTTAAGAGGTTTGATTGTTCCTCATTTTGTATGAATACGATGGAGAAAAAAACAATTTCCCTGCTGGAGAACCAATTATGAGTAAATGTACTGTGCAAATGGCGAAAGCTTTAATCTCTGTGGTCGCTGCAGCTGACATGTCTGGATTGGCTTGTAATTCAGAGTATATCATTTTCAAAGTCAATGATTTATACAGTTGCAGCATTTTCCAGGGTCTCTGTTTCACTGGTTTCCTGATCTGTATTTGATGTGCTGGCACGAGGAGAAGCCAGAGTAAGTAAATGCTGATGAGATGAGGAAAAATCAGAGCAGAGGATCATTAAAGCTCCATCAAACACATCCCTGATTGGCTAATTACGACTAGACCGTCCTTATAGACGATCTCACGTGCATGATGCATTTACAGTCACAGCGGGCCACCGCTGCCGCTGTAGCAGTCTGTTACCGTCAGCCAGCGCCTCTCATACTCCACTCACCGCTCAAAAAAAAAAAGGTGTGGGGGGGTGATGTCGTCAAGTAAACATTTTAGGCAAACCGCTATTACTGCCAAGTGCAGTTATAGAGTCCACAGACTACACGCCAGTTGACTGTCATCCCTGATGAGACTGAAGGAGACGGAAAGTGAGGCAGAGAGTGAGAGAAAACAATGGTCATTACAAATAATGAAAACAGAAAACATGTCTGTCTGCCTGCTTGAGAGATGAACCAAGAGACTAAGGTCAAAGACCTCAGCAGAAAATCCACTACTACAACTTAGAGACCGAAAACAGGAACAATGTTCTCCAACAGCATCTCCTAGAGGGGAGACATCGTTTGAGATCCATGTGTTACTATTAATTGGTTCTGCAGGATTGAATTCTCTGACAGTCTTATTTAGATTTCCCAGAGATAACATCTGACCCTGAACTGCAAAACAGATGTGGAACATGAAGAAACACGGCCAGTAACTGAGGTGCACAGAGTTGAATGTTGACTAATTGCAGACAGAGATAGACTGGGACAGTCCAAGAATAGCAAGAGAAGGTTGTTTTGTCTGTTAGTAATCTATGACTGTTCCACCTTTAGGCTGCTTTTAGAGGTGAAAGGTCAAAGTGTAGGTTAGCCAGATTTGGTCAATGCACCACAGTTGTAAGTCTAATGGGACTTTGTGTTTTGCCTCTAGACCGGATTGATTCGAACGCAGGATGCAGACTACTTCCTGAGACCAGTGTCACACGGCTTTGCCCAGAGAGAGAATTTCACGGCACCGTCCAATCACCAGCCACACATCCTCTACAAGGGCGACAGGGAGACCCAAACACATCGTCCTCGGACACTTGAGAAGAGATCCACAGCTCCTCATAAATCACCCAGACGGGTCGACGCCACAGGTTCAGACCCTGACTATCACCAGGGGGACCAGCAAACGGAGCGCAGCCCTGATGATCGTTTGAGAAAGGAGCTCAGTCATCACGAGCAGAGAGATGATCATGGTCATGGGAGTCGCCATGGCAACCACCAGCACGACCACGACGACAGATACAGGGAGAATCAAAGGCAACACTTCTGTGGGAGACGGAAGAAATGTATGTAAGGGCAATTTCTCATTCTAATAAACATGCAGCACACAGGGTTACTAAGAAGAATACTTTAATAACCCAGCAAGTAGAATAGCTCACATTGTAAGAATCTGGGGTGATGAACTCACATGAACAGCATAATCTGACAACAAACCAGATATTGAACTCTTTTGATCACTTGGTCGTACAGTTAGTTTACCCACTCTGTGTATCATAAAACGTTTCACAATAAATCCATCATTTCCGTGCTGCGCTGCAAACGCAATTCACAGCTGAAAATGATCGACACTACCCTCAACACATGACATCTCGTTTTGAGCTGAGAATTAAGATAGCTGAAGCCAAATTGTGAGGAATTCTGGTACATGATCATGAAGTTGATTTATTGAAATTTTTGTTCATTATGCAAAGTAACAAACTGTGCTGACTTATCACATTGATAACTCCCTTGTTTGTCGTAGGAATATGTGTTGTCATTAGATGAATAATTTCAAACCTTCCCTGATTTTACACTTTGTTAAGGGAATAACCTCCATGATGGCAGACCTGTCTTCTGAGCACTCATGTTGACATTTCTCAATTAACTTCATTAGTGATGTGGCCTATGGAGGGGTTACGGGAAATGTTTTATAGTCACGTTACACTGTGACACATATTTGCCCCGAAGAAATGCTGTCAAGATCAGTTCCAGGTGTCACAGGGGTCATTTGTATGAGGAAGGGAAAGGTAGGGATTGAACTGGTACCGCCAACACTGCCCTGTGGAACTCCAGCCCTCTGTCCCCTGTGAATTCACTCTGATGTTTACATTCCCATCAGATGACATCGACCAACACCTGCAGCACATTTTAGTCACAAAGGTACATTGGTCGCTGACCTGCTTTCTGCCTATATAAGGAACCTTTTTAGCTTATGGCAGCAGAGGAAGATGGATGAACAAGGGGATGAACTGAAAACATGAAAGAGGAGATATGAGGCAACAATGTCAAACATTGCGATGGTTTTAGGCCGTCATTCCTTTGAACACTTTGGACAATCCTCTTCATAACTTGAACATAACGTGAGGTGAATACAAATCGAGGCGGGGTTGTTGTTTTTTTCAGAAAAAAAGATGAAGCCTGTGTTTCTCAGAGCCACATACGTTGATGATGAGACATAGAGTCTGCTGACCTGCTCAGAGGTCATCAGCCCATTCACAGAAACACCAGCTGCACATGAGTATACTCTAGAGGATCTATTATGTTATATTCTGAAAGCATAAACTTCATTTGTTTATTTATTCGGCATCAGTTACAAGCAGTCAGAAATTGGTTTTGTTCCATGATCGAAAAGGTGGAAGAGGATGACAATCTTATATTACTTCTCCAAAATAAAACAAAAACTAAAAATAAAACATTTAACTTATAAGACCACACACAACACTCACTATCAATAACAGATCTTTTAATTGATTAGTTAATTCATTTTCCATTTGACATTTGAACTGATGAATACTGATGCAAAGCTGGTGCATCAGGTTTGTTGTCTCACATGTGTATTTGGGTATGTTTGGTTTTAGGTTCGGGGTCAGATCATGTGGAACCCTTTTTTGAAGAGTTCAGTTCACAGTTATGATAAAAGGAAAGATGGTAATTATCTGTGGATCATGCAGAATACCCACAAGGCATTGAGATTAAAAATAATGTCCAGCTGACGAGGCTGGTATATTTCCTGCTATATGCAGACTATGAGGTTGCATAGGGCCCCCGAACCACTAGGGGGCCCCCAAGCTGCAAGTTCAACCCCAATATCTGAAGAAAATAAACACATAGCTATATTATTTTTAAAAAGTATAATATAGATTTAAATTATGCTGCCATGATAGGAGAGTTGTGGCATGCATTTGTGAGGTAATAAAATCAAAATAATTTTTGGGCCGCTGTGCCGTTGCAGTGAGTGACGTCTGCTGAAACGTATAACTGATAACCGTGCTCACGTAAGTAGTCAGAGACTTGTCACCAGAGCACCATGGCGTCCAAGCGGTGCTTTATGTCTGGTGATGGAAAAAGGGGAAAATAGAAATATGACAAAGAAAAGCGGTTACAGGATAAAGGTAAGGCCTTTGTTCATGATGTTGGGTAGTGATGTAGCTGTAATTCTGATTTTTTGGGAACGTTTGCTATTTGACCTGCTCACTCGCTCAGCTAGCCTCGGATAAATCATGCTAGCTATAGTTCAGCTAGCTAGCTGCCTGTCTATGCCTAAGACTGTTTGTATGTAATTTAAACTAGCTTTATACCGTGTTGTTCATGAAATGACAAAAATAAAATTGGCTTGGGCATTATTTAAAGGGACACTATTGAACTATTGATGTTAAAACAGATTATGGATTTCTGTATTAATACAAAAATAAAATAATTACATATTATGAATATTTGCCAGCAATCTATCGTAAATGATAACGTAAGGGGCTCTGTCTTTGCAGGGGTACTTCTGAAATATTTTGAAGCTCCGCCTTACCATCAAGCAACAGGGCCGTCCTCAGCACTGCCTGACAAGGAAACACCTAGTACTACATGCTTACCAGCAAGCAGCAGGTCCATCTTAGTTTGCTGCAGATGTACAACCTCATCTGCCACTTTTTAGTCAACCGATCGATCCAGCTGACTGGACATGAGTTCTCTCAGATTCATTCAGGACAGACTTGGAGCCATTTCAGATTAAACCAGATGTCACATTTCTCAAACAAAAAGATGGCAGAAGTGACGCTGTAATTCTAGTTTTTGTTTGTTTTCATTGTTTGCACTTGAAAAGATATGCTTATTTATTGTATTTTTGTATTGTATATCTTCGTGCATCATCTAAAAAGGGATCGGAATCTCTAGTGTAGTTTGACAAAATAAGGGCCAAAATAGCATCTCGCATAGGGCCCCTAAAGAGCTCGAAACGGCCCTGCTAGCTGACATTGATTTTACTTATTTTCTTTTCATGTATCTTGAAATAAAATTCCACTCACAGCATCAATACATCACTTCTCTTTATATTTGCATTCATCACATCTTACTATAGTCTAAAACACCATTCATAGAAGAGCCCTTCTGCCATATATGTATATTTTATGCTATAAACCTGTCACATTTCTGTTATTTGCTGGCTGAGACACCACGATTTGCTTTTACACGCATAAGAAGAGAACTGTGTCCATAATTATACGACATTTTCTCATCAATATGACATGACTCCTAAAATGTGACATGCTTCTAAATGTGCAGCATATCACACACTTTGGTTTTACACGATCCTTAATGGTAGAATAACACGCGCGCCAGAATCAACACAGGGAAAAGCGCTCATATTGCAGTTAATCCATGACATCAGGTCATGAGAGTAAAAGTGTAGTTAATCATTCAGAATGGTTGTCAGCTTCTTGCCAGACTGGCTGGTGAACACTCCAGGATTAGGTGACTGTTTGACTATCGGCTGTAGGACCCTTTTAAATCTCATGTAACACACAATTAGCTGTAACAGGGGTATGTATATTTGTAATCCATCACATTACTGTGATTACATCTCTATTATAGCCACAATTTTTTTTCTTAACACTTAACTTTCAGTCTAAGTTGGATCTAAGTCATGTTGACTTTGCACGGATTTACCTGAATCGACGCTTAAAGTGTGTCTCTGTGCATTGTTTTCTCCAGACATGCCAAAACCTCCGAAAGAGGATCTGTTTATGCTTCCAGATGAGTACAAGTTCATCCCGAGGAACAAGAGAGCAGTGCTGATGAAGAACCAGGCCAATCAAAAGCTTAACGTGGAGACGCTGGTGGTGGTGGACAGAAGGATGATGGACAACCATGGCCATGAGAACATAACCACTTATGTGCTTACTGTACTTAATATGGTAAACAAAACCTTCTTCTACTTAATTAACCACAGTGGTCTGATCACAGACGCTCAGTTTAAAGTATCGGAATCCTCTAACATGCATCCTCACATACATCTCGAAGGACCATGTTAAGTCCATCCCCTGCTCTCTGTACAAATAAAATCAGGAGAGTGCCGCCGTGGGTCATTTTGGAACAGCACATTACGCATTTAAATTAAGCGCCCTCTAGCGGTCTTTTAAATAATGACAATCTGGTGTCTTTCATCGTCACAAAGAGTAAGCATTATTTGTTTTATTTCAATTAATCAATAATGCATGTGTGTGTGTTTGTGTGTGTGTGTGTGTGTGTGTGTGTGTCTCATATCTCAGGTAGGAGCACATTAGCGACCTTGAGGGGTCATAGCAAACATCGGCTATATGGTTGGTAGAGTCAGAGGACATGTTGGTTTAAGGGAAGTGGTGCCATCAGTGTCAGAAAGTAATCAAATTTAAAGAAATGTTAGCAAACCAAAACATCCCACATGATAAACGGTCGTCCGCTGGGGAAAAAGTGACACAGTTTTTGAACTGGTGATTGTCCACTGCCTCCTCACAGAGACATTAGACCCACTCAAAACAAAGCGGAGCAGCATCTCACAGCAGTGAGCGCTGGGTCACTGACCTACAAGTAGTGATCCCAGGGATCTCCATCCTGAAGGCCTTTAACAGAACATGTCGGTGGTGATTCAGGCAGCTTAGAGGGGCCTGATGTGATCTCGGTGTGTCCTTTGTGCATTCACACCTGTGATTAGAACTGGTCACATGATTCTCTCAGGACTCATGACTCCAGTTCCTGACAAACACGTAGTAGATAAATACAGTCCATTTTTTTCATGGGGTTTAGTGACTTGATACCTCTGCCTTCACTTATCACACAGAGCACTTCGAAAAACATGAAACTGATATCTGGGTGAGATCATCGCCACAGAACTCAGAGTGACCCCCTGACACACACACACACACCCCTCTGTCCCTCTCATTTGATCTGCTGGCAAATTCTGTCACGCTCATTTTGCTACTTAATGACTGACGGACAAATCCAAAGATAATCCATCTATTTTGAAAACACAGCTCCCGCTGGTCAAATCCAAGTTAACACAATCACCGCCTGCGTCGGGGGAGTGCCCTAAATACAGGATGGATTTTCACACACAGCACCCACCTGTCAGCTCCCACGGTCTTAAAGAGGGTGTTTAAACATGAGCAGAAAATCAAGTCTGATATGCTGTTTGTGGCAGAAATGAAAATGAAACAAATTGAAAACAGCAGCTGTAGCTGTCATAGCCCAGTGGTGTTGTTATCAAGATGCACTATACCGGTACACATGTAAATTATAACGATCACAAATGATCAAAATCTACAATGCTACTATGATACTATAACTAGTTGGTTATAATGGTTGGCATCACTACCACTACTGAAAATAGAAATAAAGGATTCATTGAGTGACCAGGTGACACATCAGGCAACATTAGTCCCAATCCTTCTTGTGTAGATAGAAGAGAATACGTTCCTCTCAGAAAAACTCTTTTCATGTACTCACGGTTCATTAGGTTTAATTGGAGAGCCAAGTTGGGACTGAAACAAGTGTTGCTATGTTCATGATGTCCTGAACTGACTTGAGCTGTAATTCATCCGTTACACAGAACTAACTAAGGGTCAACAAGGGTTTGGTTCGTGTGTCCTCCAGGTCTCCACTCTCTTCAAAGATGGCACCATAGGGGGAAGCATCAACATAGTCATTGTGGGCCTGGTGCTTCTGGATGAAGAGCAGGTGAGTTTCTCACAAGATTTGTGTCAGGAGGTGATGTGTTTTTGAAATGTGTCACATTAAGAGAATACGCTGGGATGGAGCCAACTGGGCAGTGTGCACCCTTATGTTAAGCATCAGTGTTGGCGGCAGATGTCACACAGGAAACGTGAAAACAGAGAAATGCATTGTTTGGTCATTGTGAAATGCTTTGTTTGGCCTGGAGAACTCCTGAGTTTCTGAGGGTTTTCTCCAGGTCGTCCCAAGTAATAAGGACTGTTTACAGTGGCTAATTGTAGGCTGTACTTTTCCTTGGCTCCTGGTCAGATTGAGGAAGGAACGGGAGGAGGACTGAACTCTAGTTTCTCCTCCACCTGTGATACTACTACTGCTGTTACACATATGTGATTGGCACTGACCTGTAGATAAAAGTTACAGTTGGACAGGTGCAGCCTAATGGGCAGTAACTCAGCATAGGAGGCTGTGATACTTTGGTCGTACTGATCTAACTGTGACTCTCCCATCGCCTCGTAATTTCGCAGAATGGCTTAGTGATCAACCACCATGCAGACCACACGCTGAACAGCTTCTGCCACTGGCAGTCGACTCTGGGCAGCAGAGAAGGTCAACGCCACGACCACGCCATCCTGCTCACAGGACTGGACATCTGCTCCTGGAAGAATGAACCGTGTGACACTCTGGGTATGTCGGCACTCCTCCAAAAAATGGCTTTAACCCTGGGAATCGGACTGGCAGGAAAAATGAAAAGTGAGGTGCTCTTTTGCTAAAGTTGTCTAAGATGCTATCTATCTGTTCTGTTTGTTTTTTCTCCGAATACAAATGGCCCCTTTCTCTATGTATTCTCTGGGAAGATGTTCCTGTCCTCTGTCACACGGTGTGACAACAGGCGCTAGAACAGATGTTAGAGAGATTCACAGTTTTCACAGCTTTGTTAGTGTCACCTGTTGAATATGTTCAAATATGTTTAAATGTAGAGGAGGTTTAAAAGCAGACACAGAAAAAAAAGTTAAAATAAGTTAAAACAAGAACTGATCAAAATGTGCAATTGATTATTAAATCTGGAATTTGTCCTCCTTTGAACGAAAAAAATGTTTAAAAAAAGCACTAAAAGTTGAGGAATAAGGTGCATGTTAGTACATCTTTTTCTTTTTTTCATTTTCACAGAATGTTTGAGATTGCTTTCTCCGTGTTCCCTGTACGCATCAAGCTCAGCTGCTTCACACACACTCACATGCTCAAGTCCTCTTATCTGACATGCTAAAAACAGCTTGTTTGCGGTAATGACCGTGCTAACGTGTTGCAGTCTCCCACACACTGTGAGAAAAAAACTTTTGTGTCCTGGAGAGACAGAACGACACGGACATACGCACAAACGCAAACAACCTTTGAACCCCAGAATTGACTGTGGACTTCAAAGTGTCGAGGCTAGCATTAGCCCTAAACGTTATTATGAAAGCAAAGTTCAAAGGGGTGTGTGTGTGTGTGTGTGTGTGTGTGTGTGTGTGTGTGTGTGTGTGTCAAAAAGAGTTGTTTCAGACTTATTCCCAAACGTGAAAAATGACCATTAATGCAACCAGTCGGCACATTTGCTCGACTGCCGCCTCAGATTATTTAAAGTGACCATCAATGATCAACTAAAAAAGAACTAAGCAGCAGGTCTCACAATCAATCTGTCTGGTTTGTTTTATGCCACCATTCACATGGGAACATAACTTCAGGAGCTTTGCATCGTATATGTCTTTGAGCTCTAAAAAAAAACAAAAAAAAACAAAAAAAACATCGGACTAAATTCTCCCAGAGACAAAAACATTCAGAGAGGCCCTCATGGGTGTTATCCTTCTGGTTTCTGAGGCAATGGTGGCATGAGGAGGATAGACTGGAGGATTGTGGTCAGAGAGAGGAGATGAAGGGAGATGAGCAGTAAAAGGGGAGTTTAATTAGAGAATGAGATAGAAGAGAGAACTGAAAACAGGGGAAGTCTGTTTTCAAGTGAAGTCAAATGTCACAGGGGGGTCGGGGAATGTTCCCACAGAGTCCTGTAATTTAACATATGGAGGGTTTGAACCCATACATGATGCACTTGATACGTCTGAAGCTCACAGTCCCTGACTAAAACATGTATAAACCCTATGCGCAGTGCATGAAATCCCAAAGTAGAAACAGATACTGTTTATGACAGTGGACTGTCTCCGTATGTCATCTTCAGTTGGACCGTGTTATGGCTGAATTTATTTGTTAAGTCAAATTGTATCACCGTTTTTGCAGGTTTTGCTCCCATTAGTGGAATGTGCAGCAAATACCGGAGCTGCACCGTCAATGAAGACACGGGTCTC
Organism: Aeoliscus strigatus; assembly: GCA_901007665.1. Lineage (NCBI taxonomy): Eukaryota > Metazoa > Chordata > Actinopteri > Syngnathiformes > Centriscidae > Aeoliscus > Aeoliscus strigatus. Next base: position 23,800 of record CAAKHB010007907.1, on the reverse strand, counting down.
GGCCTGGCATTCACCATTGCCCATGAATCAGGACACAAGTAAGGATTCACTATTGCTTTCATGGTGACATGAAGAAAAATAAATGAAGCTTCAGATGATCGTCTGTCATTAGAGAGAAAAGTAAACTACACATTTAATAACTGAATAAGCATAATAAGCAGATTTTATAACAGTGACAACACATGCATAGAAAAACACATTTTAAGAATGAAATGACCCAAAGTCATAAAATGAGTAACACAGCAGAGTAACACAGTAGCACAGCAAATAGTCATTAAGGTAAGATTATTGACAGCACTTATCTGGTATTAGCAGGTCATTTATTAGTTTCACCTGTTCTGGTACTGGTTCCACAATGTCGCAGTGTGGAATCCTAGTTTTTATTCCAGGAACATTCCAGGTTTTCACTGGATCCAGTGGAAGGCAAAGTGGTTTCAGCCTTTTACCACCAAGTGCAAATGATGTATGTTTTTAACATGTATGTACCCACATTACGAAATCGTAGGCTCTGAACATCACGTTACAGGCGCCTGACCGTTGAGAGTGTGAACATTCTTACTTTCTCCATGACTTGCATCTGAGAAATCGTCTGTCTCTTTTTTTGATTCCCCAGTTTTGGAATGGTCCATGATGGTGAGGGAAACGTTTGTAAGAAGTCAGAGGGCAACATCATGTCTCCGACTTTAGCTGGTCACAACGGTATCTTCTCTTGGTCCGCCTGCAGCCGCCAGTACCTCAGCCGCTTCCTCAAGTAAGACAACATACTTCCTATTAGCCTTACGCTACATGAAAAAGTCAGAATTTACGAAATCCTCCTGGCATATTGAAGAGCGATGGGTGAAGCATAATGCCAGCTTCAAGTGCTTTGCAGAGATTGTTCAGCAAATACATAAATCACTGAGCAAACGAATATTAAACCAAGAACTGTTCAGGCAGGAACTACTTAAACTGCACTGTCGTCGCATTATTGTAAAGGTGGCCCAAATTCATCTACATGTGTTGTAGAAAACCCATGTCAGCAGCAGATATATCAGACTCAAACATAACTCTGAAATGTGTGTTATAAATATTACTGCACTTTTGTAAGAGTGTGGACAATAAGACCTTCTGTCTGCATATGTGTGAGAGGCGTAAATATACAGCTAACGTTGGGACTAAACTAAGTGATATTAGCTGCTGCTCTTCTCCTGTTTTACAGACAGCACATGTACTGTATTATGTGTCAAACGACTGGAAAGCAAGAGTGAATGGCGGAGAAGGATGTGTATGTGTGTTTGTGCAATTACTAACAGTAACACAGTCTGTTCACCCAAGTAAGACAGCAAAGCATCACAGACACAGGATCCAAGCGTCTGGCTCTTTATCTGTGTATGTGTGTGCGTGTGTGGGTGCGTGCGTGCTTGAAACCAAATCGCTGCAGAGCCAGTCCCCCCCACTAAATTTACCAGTGTGTTTGTTAGCTGTAACTGTCAGATCCTCCTTTTCAGAGTGGTGGAGACAGACGGAGTATTTCTTAACTGAGTAAGGATGATCTCACCCTTGTTAGGCCTGTCAGCCATATTAAAAAAATTAAAAAACACTACCTGAGGTCATGTTGAATAGATCTGTGCATGACAGCTTGAACCTGAGGTATTTTTTCCTGCACAATTACCAAATAATAATAAAGAATAATAAAGATGTCTGTATATGTGTTTATTTTTACAAACAGTATCATGTTTCTTTATTGCATCGTGTTAGATCAGGGGTGTCATATAAGCCAAAAGTGGCCCTCTATGGGGTCCAATCTGGCCCCTGGGATACATTATTTTCTTCCTTCATAGCTCCACTTTACTTTATCAGTGCAGGTCTGGAAATGTACGTCAATTTAAAATAATTTTGATAAATTTTGACAAATTGTTATGTGTTAATGGTGGACTGAGGCATAACATTGCTGAAATTGCACTTAACTTTTGGGTTGTTAATTTTGTAAAAGGATAGTTCATTCATTTTAAAGTCATAATATACTTGTAATTATTTGCACTAAAATGAGTACAAAGGAGAACATTCGGGCTGAAAGTGTTCCTTGAACTGAACTTGTGTACAGTGCTCAAGGGGTTTTTGACACACAACACTGCTAAAGGAAATTCATCCCCGGTTCTTAAATGTAGCCTTGCAACGTGGACTTTGTGTATGAGCTGCATCATGGTGTTATTCTACCTTAACAGTACTTAACAGCTTTGCTCTGTATTATTCACTCATTTGCTGGGTAAAAATGGACTTGCTAGTTTGCTTGGAGACATTGGCTTAAGAAGTCTGACCCACATCTCCACCTCCTGAGCGTCTGCACACATGCTTGCCCACAGGCCTCACTCACTGATGTACCTGTGAATGTAATGTGTTTTTCATTGACTTTATGATGTGAACAATGAAGGATAGCCGGATATGGAACAGCCATTGTTCTCCACAGACACTGTAGGTCTCATAAAGGAATGGAGGGTCTCCCATTCTCTCAATGACACACACACACACACACACACACACACACACACACACACACATTCTCTGCTAAAGCAATCAGGACCACTCACAAGCACGATGAACCTCTCCAACATATTTAGCCTTTTCATGCTCTTTCCACCATATCGTTGTATTGTATTCCCCAAACTTAAGAGTTTAAGCTGTAAAAGATATCGCAGATATCAGTTGACAGTGAACGCCCCCCCACACACTCACACACACACACACACACACACTGCTGAAGGAATACAAGCAATATGGGCAAATATTTAATTGAGTGTCTGGTAGAACAACGGTACTTTCAGGATTGGAGTTTAGCTACATGTCATGTTGCCATGGCAACGCTTTACAGTACTCTGTCTGCATGCTTCTGAATCAGTGCTCTCTGCTGTGGAATTTATACATGCACGACCATTGACCATTTATCAGTTCTCCTGATTTTTTCTCCTGCTATTCCTTTCATCACCTCCATCTCCTCTCTCTTGTTCCATCCCGCTGTCATGCTTTTACTTACTTAGTCTTTGACAAGACATGCAAACTCAGTCACTCCTTTCACTTCTGACAATACATTTTTATGGACTTTCTTGGACTTTCTTTCTGTTATGTGCTATTATTATTATTTTTATGCTATTTTTTTGCTATTATTTTGATTTTTTTCTTAATCTTGCGCCTACAAATTGTTCTGCCTTTCTACCTTTTTTCCTCCTGTAGTTTCCCAGCTGTTTCTAATTCCTTATGTGATGCCATTCCCATCTATTTTCCTCACCACCTTTATCATTGCTTTTTCTTATTTTAATGATCATATTGTCTTTAATTTCAGTCTCCCTGTGTTCTGCGGTCTTTGTTTTTATGCTGGAAAGCACTATAATAATAATAATAATAATAATAATAAGTAGTAGTATTTGTCCACGTCTGGTGTCTCTCCTGCATTGAATTACTTTTTCAACTATTCCAGCTCTGCACAGGCTTTGTGTCTCTCGGATGAACCCAGAGGAGTCAAGGAGTATCAGTACCCTGAGAAGCTTCCTGGCGAGTTGTACGACGCAGACACACAGTGCAAATGGCAGTTTGGAGAGAAGGCCAAGCTCTGCACCCTGGATTTCAAAAAGGTGAATTAAATTGCCCAATTCAATGCTACCAACTTTTCTTAGCAATGGATCCTTAACAGTCGGATGGTATTTGTTTGAAATGAAGAAGATAATGGAGGGAATGAGGCTGGGGAAATAAGGACAGGAAAGAGGAAAGAAAGGAGGAACTGATTGGTAACCTCAGGCTTGAATGGCTTCATGTGTGCACATCAACACACACACACACACACACACACACACACACACACACACACACTAAACAAACCATTAGAGCTACAATACTCAGAGGGATGGATGACTAAATATACAGTGGTGCGCTGCCAATGGGAATCTCTTCTCATAACGCTCCCATTGTCTCACTACTGCAGACTCTGCTGTTGAAGATAGTTTCAGTAATATCTGCATTCGTTCACTCTCCATAAGCTCTGGCAAAGTAGATATTCTTTATTCTCCTTCGATGTGGTGTATATCATAGTCACACTTTTGTGAGACCGCCATTATCCTTGATTACAACTGAAGCAACCCCAGATCGTAGGACTGCCCCAGAGGCTTGGTGACCTGGTTTTACCCAGACATATTTACCCATGTTATTTGCACATAAGCCGTAAACATGGGTTGTTTACAAACAACCCTTCCTTCCGGGTTGTATGGGTTACGGTTAGGGTTGGTGCTAGCTAACGGGTTGTTATCTAGCTAGGTATTTTAGTAGATAGTTAGCTTTGACAATGTTGATAATGTTAGCTAGCTAGCTAGCTAGCTAGATGTTGTAGCTTTGCATGTTACCCAAAAAGACAGGTGATTTGCAAACAACCCAGGTAATTTGCATATTACCCGTAACAGATACCAGTCAATTTCTGGTCCTGCCCATTGTGCATTCTCTGTATGAACTTGAACTACTACAACTGCATTTGGCAATTCTATGGACAGAGAAGGTCAGAGGGTTTGTGGGTTGAATCCTGGTGTGTCCAGAGCTGGCAGGGCTGGCACGTTCCTCCCAGAATATTTATGGCTGAGGTCTCTCTATGTATGACACCCAACCTCAACTGCTCCAGAGGCGCTGCCAAGGGCGACTGCCCCCAGCTCCATGTTGTGTGGAAGACTGTGTTAGCTTGTTTACATCGTGGATGGGTGAAAGTGCAAGAGAACAACCCTCAGGGACTACTAACGAAGGCCCTCTTCTGCTCGTGCAGAGGTCCTAAAATAAACACATTATTGTCTTAGACTTTTCTGTATTTTGACTGTAAAAAGAAAAGCAGGAAATGAGAGGACAGATAAATAAATGGAGCAACATTAATAAAAATGTAGCATTTCCCACTGAAGAGATTGGAAAATGGGATGTCGTCTGTTTAACTGGATCACATATTGAAAAATGACAAAAACAATATGAAAGAGAAGGTTTGAAATCCCCTCATGGTTTGAACACATGGTATCCTCTTCAGTCTGACCTGACAGAAGAGGATACCATGGTGATCTGACACCATCTGACAAATGGTGTTTGATCTTCCAAACACCATTTGTGCATTATTTCAGCTATAAGATATTTGAAAATATCTCCCTCGTAGTTTTGTTTTCGAGTCTTTGGTCCAACCTGAACAGACATTGCTCTGCAGCTGGTAGCAGCAAGGTGCACAGGACGTTAAAGAATCCCTGAGCAGGACTCACTGCATTTCCAGATAATTCTTAGAAACACGTCATGTCAGTGTATAATGACCTAAAAACCTTTTAGTAGGTGCTGCCAACATAAGGCTCCATGAGATGATACTGCCCATGGTGTGTGTGGTGCAGAAAAAATGTGGATTGGATATTTTATCCCTTTAACTCAATCCCGGCGTCACTCTGTCCATCATTCCTCACTGTCTTCGACTGTCGTCTTCTTTTATCGCTCACATACTCGCCTCCCTGTCTCACTTCATATCTCTCTGCTTTTTCACCACTAAAAAGCTCTGAACAAGCAAAACAGCTGGACAAATGGACTCCGGGATGGAGTCCATGGTGGCTCTTGGCAGCGATAAGCTGAGACTGAGGTGCTTGTCAGCATCTGAACCAAGTTGTTAAAATCTGATATAGTAATTCCGATAGTAAAAGAGTGGAAGTGTTAGAACGTAGCCGGCCATGTTGCTCTGGAAATGTGAGCAGTGAAACCACCACCACAGACCTCTGCTGAGAAATAGGGCAATGACATCATGGCAGTTTTATTTCGGTTAGCCTGGTTAATGCTGTCAATATTACATTATTATCATTTCTTCTCAGTCTTTACATCGAAACCGTTTCACATTTTGTGACTTTTTAACATTTTTGAAAAAATATGAAAATAATAACTTACAAAGAAACATGATATGTTTTATTATTGTTCCAAAATTGCATTTGAGGTCATTTTTCCCTCTCTCTCTCTGTTTATTGGCAAGTACTTCTCTTCTACTCTTCTAGTCATCATTTTTAGCCAATAGATATTTTCTCAACTGTCCTCAACCTGTCACGACAGACCGTCCATCCACAGAAAACAACCCCTCTCATTTCTCATCAAGCACTCATTTCTGCAGCAGTAGATTAATAGTATTCCCTCTCACAGCCATAAAAAGAAATGGAAGTACTGACAAGCTAAAATAATGTCACAATAATAACCTTTATTTTGTGTTTTTTTTATGATGCCATCAACCTGAGAAATTTTAATTAGAGAAAAAAATGGTACTCACTTACGGCATATCTGGTATTACCGAGTTTGGCCAAGCCAGAAAACTCACAGTGCATTAAGATTAAATCTGTATTTGTAATATATCTACATTAGGATATTAGCATTGGCACTATATTAGGAGATGGACCTCTGGACCAACGGGCCACATTTTCACATTTTCACCCAGGAGCTTCACCATGATAATGTTAGAACAATACCTGAGAAATTACATTGCCAACTACAGAATATTTCACTTGCCACTGTAGACCTCACGTTCTTTCCCTTGGAATAGTTTGCCTTCACCAGTATAAAGTTACTCCCTATGATAATGATGGCGGGTACCATGGATTGTTGCCACCTCAAACGCTTCTGTTAAACTGACACTCACAGAATTGTCAAAACATGAAAACATGGAGATCTACAGACTGGCTTTGGATGGATAACTGGTGGCAGGACTGATTTATTTCTCACTTTATGTCAACTTCTTTCAGTCTCTCCAGAGGTCAGATATTGTTTTGTAACTTACAAACCTTTGTGCTTTCTCCAGGACATCTGCAAGGCTCTGTGGTGCCACCGTGTCGGGAGAAAGTGTGAGACCAAGTTCATGCCAGCTGCTGAAGGCTCAGCCTGTGGACACGATATGGTGACTAAACACGTGTGTGTGTGTGAGATAGAGAGAGAGAGAGATCAATAATATGGTCATTAGTCTTATTACCTGAAGGGTGGCATTAACTTCTGACAGACGTCTGACAACAGGCTAAGAGGCAGTTTAAGTGGTCGAACCGAGATGTTTCCGACAGGTACTGTGAGCAGGCAGTCCGTTGTCCATTCAGCGTACAATTACCAAAATAACGTTTTAATTTTCGATCAGAATTAAAGCTGAGTGAAATACAATTTCGAGGGATTTCCCTTTAAAACGAAATTTCAGCAAGATATCTTAAAAAAAAAAAAAAAAATCCTAAACAATACGACAGATCTCTGAGGGACGTATGGTATGGCACATGCGACAAATCCTGAAGGTGAAAGGCTAAACTGCGAGAGACGCACCAAACTTCTAAAGTGTTCTGGTTCACTGACTAACTCTGCACTTTCATCAGCGGCTGTCCCAGGACAGTTGAGTGAGTACACTTGAAAAAAAAGGGAATTTGAATCAGCTTTACAGCATATTAGGCTTAAGTTCATGTGAGTGCAGTGTCAATAAAATTTCTCTCTCTGATTGACATACCACTCTGGCCCTCCATTAGATGAACTCAGAGAGCAGCTGCACGTGGTTTGTTGCTGATGTAGCAGAAATATGCCATGAACTTCGTGCCAAAAAGCAATCTGCGCTCTTTATTTGTTCTTTGTTTCATTCCGTCCCTTTTTTAAGATGATTCTCCCCCAATACACTCTCTCTTACGCGCTCTCCCTTGACAGCCCCACATCAGCATTTGCTTCTCAATATATTAAACTTGATGGTTTAATCCCGCCCTCTCCTTCGATGGGACAATTAAGTGAACACAAACAATGACAGGCTCACTTAGAAATCTGTGGCACTCAGCCGCAGGGGGAAAACTGAGGGGAAATCAGCTGTTCTAGGTCTTAGTCAAGGACCACGGGATTAGTTGGGTGTGTGTGTGTGTGTGTGTGTGTGTGTGTGTGTGTGTGTGTGTGTGCCACTCCAGTTCTGGTGGTTTCACCAATGTGCCTGATGTCATCTTGACTTGTGCAAATCCAGTTTGCAATCAGGATTGCATCGGGAAACAGCTTGTGACATAATGTTGCTTTTAGTGAGTTTACATTTCGCAACATCTTCTCACTTTACATTCAGGGATTTAGAGTGAAGTCAGTGGAATATTTGATTGGTTGGTGGGATGTTTAATGACAAAGCTTTTTTTGAGTTTGTATAAATATACCTAACAAAGCTTATGCAACGTGTAGGACGTCCATCGTCTCAGGTAAATGCTGTGTTCAAACTATGTGCGTTCATGAAACAATGTTCATCTTGTCTGAGTTTGTGGTTTGGATTGTTGTTGACTGTGACTGGAGAGGCCATTGTGAAACTCAGTCGTCAGTGTTGAGTTGTGACCTCACGGTCTGTCTCCATACACCATCCCCACACTGCCTATATCTGGAGAGGAGTCATGGAGGACATGGAGTCATCGGGACGAGTTGAGCGAAAAGTAGGAAATTAATAAATTAATAAATGAAAAAAGTCAGAGAAATAAAAAAAAGAAAAAAGTCAGATCTGATTAGCTTTGAAAACAGAAACAAATCACACAAAAGCACATTGACTACCTCACCATTGACTGTTGACGTACTCTGGAAAGACGTTGAATTATCTCACTTTTTTGGCAGATATGTATTTTATTTTTTATTTTTATTTTTAAGTTTTGTTTAGTTTTTTTTTTTCATCTTTGTTGGGATGAAAACCATGACTGAACTACAGCATGAGAATCAGAAATCTTGTATTGTCTTCATACACAGGCACAGTGAAATCATGTACAGCTTTCTCTCAACACACAGTAACAGCTTCACAGTAAGCTCTAGTCTAAGCTGTCCCCCTCACCATCCCTGGCTCTCTCGTTCCAGTGGTGTCGCAGGGGCCAGTGCGTGAAACAAGGTGATGAGGGCCCGAGGCCTCAGCACGGCCACTGGTCAGACTGGTCATCCTGGTCTGCCTGCTCCAGAAGTTGTGAGAGTGGAGTCACCTATCGAGACAGACAGTGTAATAATCCCAGGTATGGAAAAACACACAAGGGTAAAAAGCGTGTGTGTCTGGCCATGAAACTTCAGAGCTCATTAACTATGAACAAAATCAATAAAGACCAATCACATTGGTCTATCTGATATAGGCTCAGAGCCATACACTGTGGGCGGGACTTACCGGGATGACGACATTATGGTGCCATCAAAATGGTTCTGTACGCAACAAAGATGGACTGGTTGTTTGAATCATCTTGGCCAGTTAATGATTTGGACGTTTCTTCCAAAGATCCATTTCCATTCCATTGCCATCTCTCTTCTTCTCTTCTCCAAAACAAACTCTGCCCTCGACTCATTTCCGTCACTCTGATTGGTCATATCGCCATTGACATGCGTGCATTGGTATATGTAACTCCATCGGGTGGTTCTTTGCCCCCATGCCGTGCCTTAAAACTGTTTAACGCACACCTACACGTTGATTACCAGCTTATACCATGGTTATTTGCCAAAGAAAAGTTAATTTTTGTTGTAAAAGTTTTAATGTGTTATACCGGCCCAACTTATGACGGGTGTCTCTTCAATTGTCACTTGTCATTTCTTCTTCATTTTTTTCTTCTGCGGTATCCCACTTGTCAAACTTCATGTCCTCTTCAAACAAGTGGAAAGAAATGTTAACATCTTCTGTGTTTTCGTGTTTTTATGTGTTTTCCTTGTCAAATATCCAGTTGTTACCGCTGACAACTGTGCTGGCCATGCGCTGGTCAATGTTTAACCTGTACATTACACAACTGCCAGCCAATCAGAAAAGAGAATTCACACAGACCATGGTATAATGATGCTTATACCAGGGTGACATGCCTTAAGACCGTTTAATGCACATCTACCCGTTGATTAACCCTCACACACTGGTTTGTCTGCCCCTTGAGCAGAGAATGTTGCTTGTTGCCAGATCTGACATCTTTCTACATGTGGGTCTGGATCCAGTCTACTTCAGGAGGGCTTGTGTGTAGGAAAATAGATTTGTTGCATGCCAAGAGTTTAAAAACAAATCCAACTGTCTTGTTCTTGAAGTAAGCTAACATGATGGGGCCGAAAACAGTTGGCAGGTAGCTTAGCATAGATAGCATGTCTCACTAATCAGCACTTGCCAGCATGCTGACATTGTACACAAACACAGGTTTTACTCAAAAAGGCTTTTTGTCTTGTTATGTAAGGTCTGTTTCAATTTACTGGAACTCGAGATAAAAGCTGTTTATATACTTGCTAACAGGGCATAAAATGCTAATATCACAATAGATCCGCATGCTTCTTTGTTCGTTTTCGGGCAAACCAAATAAATAAATAAATGGTTTCACAAAAGGAAGAAAAGATCATCGGTGATTGAACCACTTAACTAGATCAGTTTATAAAGTTCCTGTAACTAATCCCAGGATTTTCATCAAGCAGCTAATTATCTATACCAGTTTCTATAATTTACACCACTGTCATTCCTGCCAAGGTCAATGTGTCCTCTTATTTTGCTGCTACATTCATTTCCAGGTCAAACTTTAACGGTGTGAAGAACAAAAAATGTGGATGCGTTGCATGTGGCATCTTCATTTCAGGTGTGATCAGTTGGTAGTCATCAACACTTACAAATATAGAAAGAAATATGCAGGAGCTGATATAATGTTTTAAAGTTAGATGCAACATGTAATTTCTTGACTTAAAGCCAAGAGTATATTAAGACACATGATTAAAATTGTGGAGATCACTCACATGGGTTTGTTGCTTCATCACTTATTTACTCACTTAGCCCCTTACTCATCAATCACTCTGGATTATTTGTGCTGCCAGTCAGTCGTGGGTCCCCTGCACCAAATGTGGAGGCCTCCTCCTTATCATGTCATGCCAAGACCCTGACAAATGGCGGACTAAATTAGACAGCGAGTGACATGGAGAAAGAGAGAGGGGGAGGAACGATGGCGGTGTCGGAAAGGAACACAGAGACAAATGCAGAGAGGCTTGGTAGGTGAGAAAGGGGCCGTATGGAGATGACAGAGAAGGGATTAAAGAAGCAAAAGATGAGATGTAGAGTTATCAACCAGAAGAAAAGGGGAGGGACATCTTTGAATGAGAGAGGCGAGTGACAGTGTGATTGGAGGGGTTACAGAGGGTGTAATTGTCCTCGGGAAGGGAAGGATGGTAGCCTGGGGTTATACACCTGTGACTGGAGGAACCCTTACAAAAGCACATTCACACAGCTGGGAACAAGTTAGTCACACAAAATTACACATTCTGTTATTTGTTACTTGTTCTCTTCTGTTCAGTCCTCCCACATGTCAACACTCATAAAGCACTTTTATTTTAAAAGTGTGTCATTCAGATTTGTTCCTGATTCCTGTTCCTGATTTTTTTTTTTTTTTTCATTTGTTTTGATTCATGTGTACATATCTCTTTTTTGCAGACCTGCATATGGAGGAAAGTACTGCGAGGGCTTGTCCAGGTCGTATAAGCTTTGTAACACTCAGGACTGTCCGCCCGATGCCATTGACTACAGAGCGCAGCAGTGTGCCGAGTTCAACAGCAAACAGTTCAGAGGATGGCATTACACTTGGAGACCATACACCAGAGTGGATGGTGAGATTTCCAGCCAGGTTATGCTGATAGGACTTTAATAGGGACTCTTTCACGTACTGCTAATACTGGTGGAACTGTTTGGAAACTTGGACATGTCTGTTGAAACTTTTGGCTTTCCTTCCAGATCAAGATGTCTGTAAGCTGTACTGCTTTGCTGAAGGTTATGACTTCTTCTTCGCCCTTGCCAGCAAAGTTAGGGATGGGACACTTTGCTCGCAGGACAGCTCCAACGTCTGTATTGATGGCCTGTGTGAGGTAACACTTCCAAATGCTCTGCTGTTGTTTTTTTGTTTTTTTTTTCTGAAGTGGAGTTGGTATTTCACAATTAATTGAAATGTCATGAAAATGCTGAGGGATAAATGTGGTATGATCTCAACGGTTTTTGATCTATCCCATGCATACTGTCGTGTCGTAGAGAGGTAAATACACTATAGTGTCACAAGCAATGATGTCTTTCCCCCTCAGAGAGTGGGCTGTGACCGTGTGCTGGGATCCACCGCTGTGCTTGATGCTTGTGGAGTCTGTAAAGGAGACAACTCGACCTGCAAGAACTACAAAGGGCAGTACATCAAGCAGCATTACACAAACCGTAGGTTCATATTCATGACTACGTTCAGCTCATTGGTGTTGGGGATTTCATTTGTTGGAATTAGAGCTCATTATTACGATTATACTATTACGAACTGTACGTTGTATGATGAAATCCTAATTTCCAAAGCTTGATCATTGACAGCGTCATTTTCTAGGGTGTGTAGTTCTTACGGTACTGCCACACAATCCCGGCTGATGCTATTTGTTTATGTTGTCTCTCAGAGTACTATGGGGTGGTAACTATTCCGGCTGGCGCTCGCAATATCCGTGTACTTGAGCTGAACACATCAAGCTCCTACTTGGCTGTCAGGGACACTCAGAGGCACTACTTCTTGAATGGACATTGGACAGTGGACTGGCCAGGCAGACATCTAATTGCTGGAGCCATTTTTGAGTACAAGAGACCGTACAACCGTCCAGAAAGCCTCATATCAGCCGGCTCCACTAATGACACACTGGTCATTGAGGTAAAAGATAGTGGACACAAACTATTTTGCTTTGACCAAAACGATATGAGTTCTCTGCAGCATGTGTTTATGTCATTAGACCTCCTTTCATCCTCTCTGCCTTACAAGCTTTGTACTTCCTAACTCACACCTTTTAATTAAAGCTTTTTTCTCATTACTCCGACTGTAATCGTTATCTCCTAGATATTGCTGCAGGGTGTGAATCCAGGCGTATACTGGGAATACACTCTGAAGAAAGCTGATGAGAGAAAGAATCACATTAAACACAATTATACATGGGCCATTGTACGCTCCAAGTGCTCAGCAACTTGCGGTGGAGGTAAGTGAAAATACAAAACAAAAACGTGTCGGAATAGAATGTCGAGCCAGAAGTAGGCTCACATATGTACTGGATGTCAAATCCATTCTGCCGTGACAAGATTGTTCAGATAAGATATGTACAGGACGGGGTTTAGTTATACTATATATACTATATACAATATATTAGTAGAAAGTTTGTATAAATTGACTAGATTTGTCCACTTTATCCACATGTTCATGATCAAGATCGTGTGGTTTGAAAAAAAAGAAACTATCTGGGCCAAGTGATGTGGACCAACCCATAGTGTTCCCATCTTTACAAATGGGATATCAGCCGCTCTGGTCTAGGATTGGTCGAACCCCTTCTTGTACTACTGGTCCTATGATACGCACACACACACACGTAAAACCTGTTGTAATGACTGGGGCAGTCCCTGCCATGTTGATTTGAGGCCGGAGGTCACTGCACAAAGGTGTGTGTGTGTGTGTGTGTGTGTGTGTTTTACTCATTTCACTTTGTAAGTGCTTGCATGTGCAGAAGCGTATTTGTGTGTGCGCACTTACTTGCTTTCATGAGTATGAACAAAGCTCCCAGTGTGGAGTTCCTATTGATTGACCACTGCAGGTTAAAGTTCCCTATCCTCGTCTGTTGTGGTCCAACCAACCACCCCGGGTTGGGGTCTCTGCCTTATTAAAGAGTGTGACTGACTGACTTGTATGAGTTGAGATGTGCTATTTGACCTTGCTTCAGGCCAAATATGAAGCAGGGATTTGTGAATCTGGGTTTCAGGTTTCACATAAATCAAAGTGCATTGTCATATCTACCTGTGTGTCAAAAATGTCATGATTATCTGAGAAGTTGAATGGTAATACTTAACCCACACCTACAACATATGTGAGTGTATGGGAACCAGCATCCATATTAAGTGCATTCTTTGCTGTGTAGTAAAGTCATTATTTCTCTAGTTTATTCACATAGTGAGTGTTTTCCTTTCTCTGACCTGAATTTGTCTGATGTCTCAAATCACCAACACAGGCCAGATGAATAGTAAGTCAGCCTGCTACAAAGACTTGCGGGTGCAGGTGAATACATCACATTGCAATCCCAGATCCAGACCTGCTACTGGAATGATGCCCTGCAACACCCAACCATGTCCCACCAGGTCAGCCACCTTATATTATTTTTTCAAAACCTTATGTTCAAAGCTTGTGCATTTACTGGAATACACATACTCTATGTTGTCTTTTAGTGTCACTCAAAAACATTCCATGTATGTGAGTTGTATATATAAAAGTTTCCTTCATACATTTGGTAATATGTGAAGGAAACGTACAGACTCGATCAGCCTCATTTTTCCAGCTCCATGCACAAGTCAAGCGAAGGTCTTGCGCTAATTATCACATGCTGACTTGGTCGTATTTATTTCTCTACCTTGTCCTTAGGTATGTCTTTCAGCCTCTGTTCTGTCTTTCGCCGTTTGGGTTTTTGGGGGGTTTTGTCTACCTAATGTCTGCCCTTTTTCACCTTCCTCCTCCCTCGCGCATCCTGACTGCCATGTATTATTGGCCTACAACACCTACACATCTGTTATATGATTTCTTCACATGCAATGTGGACGAGAGCTGTTTACGGGCTGAGTCAGTTCTTCCAAACTTCCCACACTATCTCCTCATAATAAGGCAAATATGTCAGGCAGAGCTGACTGGATTCTCCACCCTTTCCCAGTAAAGCACCTATTGTATGTTAATAACACAATTTTCCTCTCATGTAATGATAAAATAACATTTATTTGGCCAAAACATGCACACCAGAAACACAGAGGACACTGATATTCCTCGGATGTTTAGTTCCTGTCTTTGTCCGTGTCAGCTCGCTACCTCACCAGCTGTCAGGCAACTTCGGTGTTTGTTTCAAACAGCAGAGACGATGACCTACTCACATATATTATCACTGTGCGACACAAGCTGATAATTACAAAGCAGTATGTCTCTATCAACATTCACTAGAGACATCACTTTTGGATGTGTATTTAAAAAAAAAAAAAAAAAAAACAAGATGCATGCAAAATGCATTGATAGCTTAATAGTTAGGATATGTTGGGTCCAGTCCCATTTTCTTTTAACCCTCCGAACATATTTTCCCACAGCAAAAACAGACCCTGCATTCATATGCAACAGTCTGGAATATATTTTACAGCCTTTAACTCACAGGTTGCTGTGGACAAGAGGACACAGAAAGGTCAATAGCGTTTCACTTCAATTTCATCTTTCATCCAGTATCACAACCAAAGCAAAAGATCACAAGGTCTTCCTTGTGTTAAATAATATTTAATAACTTATTTATAATAACGGAAATCAGTGATATAGATGCTCAGTCGTTAAAGTCGTGAGCTGTACTATACCTACTTGAATAATTTTTCGGAAAGACTGTGTTTGCATGTGTTTTACCTTGAAAGAAACACAGCAGTAGGACTGTGTTCAGTGCAGTTCTCCACTCCAAGCATCCTTTGCTAGTACATCAGAGTATTATTCTCCTGGCATATTTGTTTCAACGCATGGAATTTCTCTTTTTATTTATTTGGGTGAAATAGAGAATATATGATGCCCTTTCAAGTGATACCTCTCGTCTTCCTTATAGAACATTCCAAGTAAATGATTCACAAAAGAAGCCAGACCATTACGTGCTGACAGAAGCATTTTCAGGTTGGTCGGTGTAGATTTCTGGTGGGTACATTGCGTGATGTGATGAGGGATTGAGCCGCCCGTGTGTCTAGTTTGGGGTCACTGGGGAAAGAAGGAATAGCAGGCTCGAGGATTAGCTGACTTGGGTCGAAGGCCTGAAAAATGATACACGTCTTTTGTTTATGACTTGTGATATATCTACCTTGAAAGTGATGTTTTCAGGTTTTCGTGGTTGTGGTGGGTTACTGTGAGCGGGAAATGAGGGGATTTCAAATTGTGCAGTGAAGGACTGAGCTACAGTGTCATGCCTGCTGTTTTGGTTGTTCTGACTTGCTGTGAAGCCAGTCACCTGTGAGGAAATGTCTGGTCTGACACCGCCAACCGAGATAAGGCAGGAGCCAGGTGGTGTACGGAGACTGGGATTTACAGCATTGTTCAATTAGGCTGAAGTGGATATTCCTCATTCATAAGTACAGAAACGTGTTGCTATGAGAGTTCTGATCTTCACTTTGTCGTCTGTTTTGAAATATGTGGATTTTATCTGCTGTCGTACAAAGATCATGTTGTTCTGTGTGAATTCTCGCAGACTCATCGAAAGAAATGACTGAGGGGTTGCGCTTGTTGACTCAGCAGGCTCTTCTGTGTGTTCCCAGCTGGTCTGTGGGGGAATGGGGGGGGTGCAGCCTGAGCTGTGGAGGAGGGGAGCAGACGCGTCTTGTCCAGTGTGTCCAGAGAACCAGCCAAACCAAAGTAGACACCCTGGCCGACTCTCACTGTGCTCAGCCCACCCCAGTCCGGAGGCAGGCCTGCAACGCACACAGCTGTCCACCAGTCTGGACCCCTGAGCCGTGGTCACAGGTAAGCATGTGTAATCTGTAACTCTGGTTAAGAACAAAGAACAAAAGTAGAACAAAACAGTCTCCAAAGCAGAAAAAACACAAAGCTTGAAATTCAGCTTGGGCCTCAGTGGACACATTTAGATCACGGTCATCAAATGTGGTTAAGCCATCAAGGCACAAGTCCTCTGTCCAAGTCCTTTACATTGTGTGTGGACACATTTTTAAACTCACTTTACCCCAAATATCCCAAACTACTCCTCACTATTGGTGTCAGCTGTACTTCCTCTCTGACAGTCACGGTGAGTCATTTGGCACGTTCCCTGACTGTGCAGCTCCTCGGGTAGGAGGCCCATGTCGTATGTAGTAGTTGATGATGTTGATTAATTCAATGTGTGCCTAAGAACAGAATAAGGGGACTGCTGGACTTCCTCAGAGGAATTCAATTGGAAGTAAAACACATAAAGTCACTGTGTAGAGAATGTGAATTAATGGTAGCCATGTTGAAATGCTTCCAAGCCCTGTTGACACATCCTTGGCTGGGTCAGGTGTTCGGTCTGGGATATTTCCTTTTGTGGTAACTCCAATTGATAGCTTAAAGGTACAATGTGTAGATAATTGGAACAACCTGGTGCTTCGTTGCACCCTTCAAACCAGCAAGAGAATGTACCAATAAGGGGTCCCCTCGCCTTTTTTAAGAAATGAGGAAATGCTAACTTGCCACATGCTAAATGTGTTGTCTTCAGAGGATAGCAGGGATTCTAAATAAGGTTACAGTGACTCAGGAAGGATTTCCAGATAGATGGTTAGTTGTGTACTGTAACCCCAGGCTGTTCCAGTGACTCACTGTCCCCTTAAGAATAGTACTGCTTACAGGTGGACTTACAAAGTGTGTCTTTAACAAAACAGTGGTACCTGAGCTGAATAGATTTTTTTTTACACCTAGAAATAATTCAAAGGCATCATTGGACAAATACATATTAGTCAGTGTTATGTTTGTCTTATAGACATCTAAAGAATGGAACACTACCAAAGCGCACTGCTTATAGAATGATGAAGTGTTCCTTTCACAATTAATTTTTTTGACACCTAGAAATGATTGTAGGATCCAACAGTAGTGTCACAAATACGAATTGGCCTCTTTGACACTATTGAGCATTTGTTTTAGTTGTAATAGTTTCATGGATTCAATAAATGATACTAACAATGTTTTGCTTGAGTGAGCTCAGATTTTTGGACGTGCCTTGAGTCAATTATATCCTAATAAACAAATCAGCAGTAAAGACATAAGTGCAGCTTAAATCATTTAAATCCATAAAATATCGTCTTTCTCATGTTTCAACTTGGCAGTGTTCTCGTAAATGTGGCAATGGACTGAGGAAACGGACGGTGCTGTGCACACGGACCAACCCAGGTACCCAATCACAGACACTGCCAGACAGTTTGTGCGCCGGTCGGCCAAAACCTGCCAGCCAGGAATCTTGCTTCGTCAAGCGCTGCCAGAAACAACGCAAGGTGCAGTGGTTTGTCTCAACGTGGCAAGAGGTAATTCAGGAGCAGCTGCAAGGACTTGTATCAAAATACATTAACAGCTTAATTTATGTTATTTTAGGTTATGTGATGAAGCTTGATTTCAATTTCTTTCCTGTTCATTTTGGGTTTTTTTTGGTCTTTCAGTGTTCAGTAACATGTGGTTGTGGCTATCAGGCACGTTTCATCAAGTGCGCTGAAAAGGTAACGCAAACACACTGAGGTTTTCCTTCTTTCCTTCATCGACATAATCATCCATTCGCGCTTAGATTGTATATCTTTCCATTTGCATTTCATGTGTTCATTCCCTGCCTCCTTAATAAAGGACACTGCAGGGAAATACAGAGAGCTCCCTGACAAAAAGTGCCACCATGTCCCCAAACCCACGGTGGAGCTCCAGCGGTCGTGTGTCCTGTCTGAGTGCCCTGTTCGTGCCACACCAGCGGTCCAGCAATGGTGGAACACCCATCATCGCACTCCTCCTCAACCCATCACGCGACCCGAATGGCACTCGTCTCCTTGGTTGCAGGTAAATCAAAACGGGGTTTGATCGAAATGGAGAACACAAGATAAGGTAAAACAATACGTTTTTTTTAGAGGTGGTAAGGTAATTAATAAGGTAATAATATAACAAGTAATTAATAAGGTCACAGTAATAAGGTATTTTACAGTTGTGACATAAATCTTAGTTAACATGCAATAGAAAATAAAAATAAAAACAACAATATATACAAGTTAATATACATATAAGGATATTTACACGATAACTGCATTATACATTATATTTACATGATGCACAATACATTTTTTTCTTTCAATTTCCAGCTTGTAATTGTGTTAATGCTTCAGTGCTGTCTGAAAAGGACATGAATATTAAATGTGTAAAAGCTCGTCCTCCTTCTTCACAGTGTACAGTGACATGTGGCGGTGGGGTGCAGGTCAGGACAGTCCAATGTCTGGTGCAGGGGAAAGCTGTCTCCGGCTGTGCCCTCCATCTTAAACCTACAATGTCCCAGGCCTGCAATACTAACTATTGCCCTCAACCTGAGAAGAAAGGTAACAGTCACAATTAATCGTACTTAAACTGAGACTCTTGTTACTTTAAAATATTGTTCTAGA
Organism: Aeoliscus strigatus; assembly: GCA_901007665.1. Taxonomy (NCBI): domain Eukaryota; kingdom Metazoa; phylum Chordata; class Actinopteri; order Syngnathiformes; family Centriscidae; genus Aeoliscus; species Aeoliscus strigatus. The sequence goes on along the minus strand of CAAKHB010007907.1, from coordinate 4,716 downwards.
CTGTCTGAGAAGCAGCTGAAGGTTAAATAAGCATTCATTCTCCCACAGATCTGGCATGTCACGATTACTTCAGCTGGTGTTACCTGGTGCCCCAGCATGGAGTCTGCAACCACAAATTCTATGGCAAGCAGTGCTGCCAGTCCTGTTCGAATTCAAACCTATAATCACACAAAGCGACTCTTGTCTGCGACACGGACAGAAAGGTGCTTTGACAGTCAAAAAACTATGTTTGACGTCCACGCTGTTTGTGTGTGACAAGCACAGAAAAACAAAGGACATGTCTTTGGAAGTGAAGCGCTGCAGTGCCCCTTTCTCTCCCTGTGATGCCGGACATCTTGATACAAGAGCTCAAAGCTGACAGCATTATTCAGGAATGTGATCAGGACAGTACAAATGAAGGGGGAGGATTATTAGCAGCAACTAGCACATTGGGAGTCTTGATTAAAGTTTATAGGACCGTCTTGTCCAAGAGAAACTGAAAACTTGAAAATTCCCAGCTTTGTTTACATACTGTATGTAATTGAACCGGATACCCAATACCCCCGTCTGCACTGCAATTCTTAATCAATTGTGAATCTGGGGTTTGATCATGAAAAGGGATGTTACAACACAGCAGGGAAATACCATTTCACCCTCAGACGTGAAGAAAAGCAGGCTGGGAACAATCTACATGGACTTCCACTATAGCTGGATCAAAGCAGGATTCTCTTTGTTGTCATGTCACAAAAGAACAAGAGAAAAATATGATGTGCGTTTTACATGAAATAACTCTTTTGGCTGAGTGAACTGCCCTCAACACTCAGTGGTGCTACAACAGTGTCTTTCGTCATGACATCACTGTGACATCCTCACGTTTCAGGAAAAAAACAGTGGAATTGTGTGAACCTTGTACAGTATTGTTTGTTTTATTTATTGGTTTTACAATGCAACATTGCTTGAAGACTGTATTCAAAGCAGTATAAAGTTGTCTTTTATTACTCCTCCTGTAGCCCATTACTTTTATATTTTATTTTATCATGTTCCATAAGATGTTATGCTAACAAACTGCACCTTTTTACTGTCATGAATCCATCCATCCATCATCTTCCACTTTATCCGGGGCCGGGTCGCGGGGGCAGCAGCCCAAGCAGGGACACCCAGACCTCCCTCTCCCCGGCCAGAAAAGAAAAATAACCGATGAAGCACAATCCAACCATCTGAACAAAGAACCTAGAAAATTATACTGGCAACAAAAGCCTCCATCATGTTATTTCAGTACAAACCTTTTTCTACTTGTAATCTTCCTCCAATCTTACCTCTGAAGAATGTTTTGTGCATTGATAAAGGCACAGAATAAAGCATTGGTTATGGTTTTCAGGCACTGACGGGTAATGATTTTTTATGATGTCAATGAAAAAACTGCCAATTAAATGTGTGTCATGTCAGCAACTCGATTGTTGTACAAGATTTTATTCGTTTCAGTGAATCAGATTACTTATATTAACATCAAACCATGATAAAATAGGACCTTAGACAAGAACACTTTGGAAAAGGGTTCCCTGGCTGGGAATCAAACCACCTTATTTCACATTTCCCCCCATAATAGCACATGCAGTTTATGTAGCAATACGACTCATGATTCTGATTTTATTCTTCTCAGTGAATATAATATACTTTTGAGGTAGGTAACACCTTCCTAATGTGGCTATAACTGTTCAAATATCCACATTTGCCAGAACAGTCTCTGTCAGTGGAACTGGGGTAATATAGGTTAAACTGCTTTGAACGATAAAGGATGTACTACTTTTGCACATCATACATTGTAGAATTAATGATTGTAGAAGTAATTGTTGAATTAATAATTAATCTGTACATTTTTACACTGATCCAGTTAAAGCACATAAAATATTTGATAATAGGAAACATCAATTTGTGAAGCTGGATTCCAAAGATGAATGTTTTCAGCTACGCTCCATATTTTTCACTGCCTCTTCTTTTGCTTTTCTTTATGTCTTGAGAGGCATGTGTCATATTTACAGTATGTTTCGGGTTAAAACAAGCGGGCTATATGCATACCCGGGTTATATGCACATAACCTGAAAACACAGATAGTTTGCAAACATCCTGTCCTTCCGGGTTGTATGGGTTTGAGTAAATGCTAACGGATTGTAAGCTAGCTAGGTATTTTAGCTAGCTACTGTACCATAAGTAGCTCGCATTGATAACGTTAGCTAGCTAGCTAGCTATATGAAGTAGCTTTCAACAAACTGTCCTTCCAGGATATATGCAAATATCCAGGTAATGTGCATATTACCTGTTTTTGTACATTACCTGTAACAAATATATTGTATGGATTGCATCGCACTAGTATCAGATTCAATAGTTGTCGAATATTGAGAAGTCACAAGAAATACGATTTTCCGTCCAATTCTAGGCCTCATCTTCATGGAAGTAAAACCCCACGTGCCATCGGAACAGTCTCTGTGTTTGACATAGTGGGTCTGAGCCGCACCATGTAGTTATTTATCCTCAGACATCCAATATGTAAAAGTCACCATTATCACCATCTAAACAAGATGTTAGGGGTTGAGAAGAGCAGATGTGTGTGAAGACGAGAAAATGATGTTATTATGTCCTTAGGTCATTTCATATGGTTCCCAGGTTATTCAATTATTTTCTTACATGCTTATTGTCTTACAGAAGAGGAAAAAGATTAAGGAGATGACACTTTTCTGTTTATGCAAACACACAAAGGCTTCCGTTACTCAAACCATTGAACAGGAGAGCAAATCTGTCAAAGACCAGGAAGAGAAAGCAAACACACTTGTAACTCTGTTATCTCTGTCTGCATCTGTTTGGGGAGATTTGGTTCTTTCACCTGGAGGCTACACTCATAAGGTTCATCTGAAGTTACAGGGTTATTATCTTACCATCAGGATCACCTATGCAATCCCAGCACCTTTACTGCCAGGGCTCAGGAGTCTGAAGGAACAAGGACCAGATCACAACCAACTAACTGTTGTCTGCAACAATCTCCATTCATGTCAAAACTTTCTCAGATTTTGAAATTGTGTTTAGAAGTGTGTTTAAATGTGATAAACACATTGGACATTGAGTTATCTGCTTTATTTAAAATTACTTTTGTGCCAATTCAGATCAGTGCAGTCTGTCAAATCCATTAGAATATTTGACTAAAGTTCTGCTGGAGGGCGAGAGAATGAGTGTGTGTGTGTGTGTGTGTGTGTGTGTGTGTGTGTGTGATCGAGCGAGAGCACTGAGCTGACAGAAATGTCCTGTACAACACTACCCTCTGCTGACTAAAAAGATATCAAAAAAGATATCACTTGGCAAGACAAAATTAAAAACAGGATCAATGCAGTATCCAGGTTTGCTGCAGTTAACGAGTGAGCACGTTCTAAACACTGTGAATGATGATCTGTGATACTGGAATAAGAAAATGTGAATGAATGAATGAATGAATGAATGAAAATCCTTTTTCACAAATCATGTGTGGACTTGAGTGACATCATATGGACTCAAGTCTTATTTTATGAAGGGTTAGAATTCAGAACTGGACAATAGATAATCATACTTCAGCTGCATGCATTATGAATGGAGAGAAAAGTTTGTGACTCGTGGCAAAGGCAAGGTTATTTATAATAATATCAAACCAAGATAAATAGGAGCTTTAGACAAGAAAAATTTGGAGGGTTTGGAAGGCTACTGTGGATGGATTGAATGGATTAACTGTGGCTGATCAGACAGGAGTCTCCCTGGACTATGATGTTTGCAGATGACATTGTGATCTGTAGTGAGATTAGGCAGCAGTTGGAAGAGAACCTAGAAAGGTGGAGGTTTGCTCTAGAGAGAAGAGGAATGAAGGTCAGTCGTAGCAAGACAGAGTATATGTGCATAAATGAAAGGGAGACCAGTGGAAAAGTGAGGTTACAGGGAGCAGAGGTGGTGAAGGTGCAGGAGTTATAGAATAGAAGGTGCATAGAAGTACTTAGGATCAACAGTGCAGAGTAGTGGAGACTGTGGAAGAGAAGTGAAGAATAGGGTACAGGCAGGGTGGAACAGCTGGAGAAAAGTGTCAGGAGTGATTCGTGATAGAAGAGTTTCAGCTAAGGTGAAGGGAAAGGTTTACAGGACTGTGGTTAGAACAGCTATGATGTATGGTTTAGAGACACTAGTGATAGGCAGAAGACAGGAGGCAGAGCTGGAGGTGGCAGAGTTGAAGATGCTGAGATTCTCTTTAGGAGTGAACAGGATGGACAGGATTAGGAATGAGGTCATCAGAGGGACAACACAGACAGCAAGGTTAGGAGAAAAAGCTAGAGAGGCTAGATTGAGATGGTTTGGACATGTGCAGAGGAGGGACAGTGGATACATTGGTAGGAGAATGTTAGAGATGGAGTTGCCAGGTAGGAGACAGAGAGGAAGGCCAAAGAGGAGGTTCATAGATGCAGTGAGGGAGGACATGGAGGTAGTTGGAGTCAGAGTAGAGGATACAGAGAACAGGGAAAGATGGAAATCAGTGATTCGCTGTGGCAACCCCTGAAGAGGGACAAAGCCGAAAGAGGCTGTGAAGGCTGTGAAGGCTGTGAAGGATCTCCAGGCGTGTTTGGACACTACCGACTGGGATGTGTTCAGGACTGCTACCAACAGTCTGGATGAGTACACAGAGGCTGTGACGTCATACATCAGCTTCTGTGAAGACTGCTGCATTCCATCACG
>CAAKHB010007906.1:94795-115785 GCA_901007665.1 Aeoliscus strigatus | reverse complement strand
CAATATGAGGGTTGTGACGCCGTAGCCAGGGAAAGCCCAGGATCAGAGGAATGCGGGGGGAGCCCAGGACATGGAACCGTAAGGTCTCGCAGTGGTTTCCAGAGATCAGTAAGTCCACAGGTGTCATCTGGTGAGTCACGGTCCCGAGTAGGTGGCCATCAAGAGCCCGGGCTGGCACGGGCTTGGGTAGGGGTTCCAGGCAGATTCCCAAACGGCCGGCTAACTCCTCGTCGATTAGGTTGCATCGGCGCCAGAATCAATTAGGGAGGACAGGCCTGGGAGGTCTCAGGGAGGATGATCTTAACGGGGAACAGGGGCCGTTCGGCAATTGAGGAGGATTGAAACGAGGAGGGCTCACTAGTACCTCCTCCCTTACTGGTGAGCCCTGGCTTTTACTGGGCAATGGAGACTGAAGTGACCGGCCGCCCACAGTACATGCAGAGGTTAGACCTCCGACGCCGTTCTCGTTCCTCAGGGGAAAGGCTGGTGCGACCGACCTGCATGGGTTCCGGGTCGCGACAGGGGACCGGGGCCAGACTCGGTCCGTGCAGGATAGGGCGGCTGGGGAGCAGGCACTTCGGGGGGTGATGTTGGCACTTGCCGTCTCTCTTGCCTGCGAGACTGGACACGAAGGTCGACGTTCGTGCGAGCGCTATGGCTCCGTCAAGGGGGACGGGGGGGCATGGGACACTAGCTCGTCCTTGATTAGTCCGCTAGTCCGTGCAGGAAGAGGTCTCGAAGTGCCTCCTCGTTCCATCCACTCAGGCGGGCCTTGGTCCGGAAGTCATGAGTAGTCGAACACGGTTCGCCTGCCCTGTCGCAGCCGCAGTAATCCACCGGCGTTAGCAGAGTGGGCGCCATGACCAAACACTTTACGCAGCTCAGCGGAGAGAGCCTCAAACGAGGCGCAGGCGGGGGTCCTCCTATCCCACTCCGCCGTCCCCCACAACCTCGCTCTCCCAGATAGCTGGTTGATAGTGAACGCGACCTTGGCTCCTTCAGAGGCAAAGGTAAGGGGTTGCAGGGCGAAGAAGATGGAGCAGTTGGTCAGGAACGGGTCGCAGCCCTCCGGTTCACCAGCGTAACACTCAGGGGCTCCAATGCGTGGCTCTGATACTGGGCTCCGAGGAACAGGGGGGTCCGCGGGCGGAGGTGGCTCTGGGGCTGGGTCGGTCGGAGCCAACTGGGCGACGGTGTTGGACAGTTGCTGCACCAGGCTGGCCAATGAGGTGAGGGTCTGTTCCTGGGTGGCCGCGTTCTGCTTGGCGCTGGCCGCCATCGAAGCCAATAGGGCTTCGTGGTGCTGCAACGCTCCCTCTATTCGCTCGAAGCAATTCTGGGGGGTGGTGTGTGCTGGGTCCATGTTATGGCCAGTGGTGACACGTCCTCCGTCTGTCAGCCATCTTGTTTTTGGACGTGTAGCCAGGACCACCAGGTCCAGCTCCATTCCCTGTTCCAGATTCTGAGACGTGTGGAGCTGAATGGGGACAAGCAGACATGATGTTTGCAGAGTGCTTGAGTCAATGCACATTTCCCGTGTCCCGTCAGTCACATGTTGAACCTGCTGCTTCCTGTCAGAGGTCCAGAGAGCTAAATATATAAAAACATGAGACGGGGAAATTTCTGGACCCAAATGCAACACACCGGAGACAACGTTTCCAAAAAAACAGGACGTTTATTGGTAGCGGGGCAATGTGAAAGGGGGACGGGTAGAACACAACAAACTCTCGTAACTAAGTCTTCTTCAGTCTTCCTAAGGAGGGAACTCAAACAAACCGTCGTAACGAAAGTCTCTTCAGCAGGGCTTCACGAAGCAACAGGTAGCAGGGACAGGAGCAGACAGCCAGCAGCGGGAGACAGGATCTGGAAGACAGGCAGCATGAGCAATAATCTGGCAAAGACAAGCAGGAGAGGCGAGGCTTTAACACCTCTGAGAGGGACAGGTGTGGGTAGTTGAGACTGATTGAGAGGAGATGGCTGGGAGTGGCGAGGGGTGATGCGTTCAGGGGAAGAGGGAGAAACCAGTGCCGCCGGCAATCCATGACAAAATCCAAAAACCTGTAGACTTTGGCAAACATTCAAAGTCAGTTCGGATTGTATTTTCTTTCTTGACGAAACGGTTGAACTCCATCATGTTTGGAACTAAGTAACAGTTTATATTTTTTAAAAAGAAATATAAGGCTTCATCCACTGAGTTGTGTTTCGTCCTCTCTACCCACTTCGCTGATGTGGGATCACTGTTCTTTTCTGTTGAAAACTGAAAAACAAAGGTTTTAAAAAAAATAGTTATATCAAAAGTAGTTGAGTTGTTTTTAACTTATTTTGCTTCATACACAAATCAATATCTATTGGTTTGAAATAGAAATATCCACGGAATCAAGGCAGAACATGGAGCATAAAAACAGGTCAAACAGGACTAAAATATTTCATGAGAACCAAGACTATAATGTGACTTTAAGAAGTTTGAATCCACCAGATGCAGATGTAGATTACCAGCAGTGACAACTACAAGTATAGTTTCCATAGCACAGGGTTAAATGCAATGAGATGTAATTTATGCTGAAGTCTGCGTTTTTCAAAGTGCTGCCAAAAATGTAGACAATGAAGCAACATCCATCACAGTATTTAATACTTTGACTTACTGGCTTAATGATCGCGTCTTGTCTTTGTGCCTTTGTGTAGTATCTAACATGTTTATTTGTAATTAAGCGAGCATTAACACCGGGCAGGTCAAAACCATAAATATGTTCAAATCAGAAAACTTTATTTACAACAAAGCTCGTACTTGTGTCAGCAATCTCACCTTTTATTTTGAAACGTACCGTTCTCCCCTCCTTGCCATGTCTGTGATTGTCATCTGCTTTGCAGGTTCCTGTATCTGTATCTTTAATTCTGCATCTTTAAGAGAGAGACTGGGTTTTAGCAGGTTGGGGTGTTACATGCGGCTGCAGGGTGGCAGACATATTCTTAGCCAATGTGGCTGGTACTTTATCACTGTGGCTTCCGTGCTGGCAGTGCTCCTCGCACATGAAGCTGCATATGACCTGTGAAGCAGATGATTTGTGTGTACTTTCACAGGTCATGCAGGTTCATCCCGTTGTGTATAGGTTTAAAGCGCTGCCTGATTTAGTAAAAAAGCATCACACTTGTTTTGCCGTGTGCGTGTGTGCGTGTGTGGGGGGGTTAAAACCATGGACGCCCGGACGTGGCTAAGTTTAGTGAATTTAAAGTTGTCTCAACACAAAATAATCTTAAAGCTGCTTTTGGACGTGTGTTTTTCTTTGTTTCTGACACTGCACATTCCTGCTGGATAACAGGTTTTAACCGGTTGTTATTACGCAGTGTTGTGTTTCAGATTCTTTGCCGTGCGTTCTGGACCTGCTACTCTCTGCACACTCAAGGATTTCATTCCAAAACACTGCACAGCCATTTTCAAACACGGGTTCATATTTGTTGCTCCGTGTTTGAAATACACTGCGGTTTACATCATGTGGAAAAATACTCGCTACATGGATGTTTTCGGGTAGTTTTAATAAAAAACAAATATTCAGCCTTTTGTAGCAATATTTGTATTTCACACTGTTGACCCTGCTAAGTAAAAGCATGAGCGTCTTGTTTTTCACATTGTCTTGAATGATGATGTTTTCAGGTATGCAGACATGTAAGACAGTTATTATTTTCACAGTTCCAATGAACAACCTTCATTGTAGAATGATTATTATTATTATTTTTGTAAAGTCACGACCAGTTTTCTAATATAACAGGAATAGGAATTAGGAATAGACTTTATTGTCATTGCACGCAAGTTACATGTGCAACGAAATTGCATGTGCATAATACACAGTCAGTAGACTGTCATGTTGCAATAAAAGTGTGTGTGTGTGTGTGTGTGTGTAACTAGCATGTCTTCCCACAGCTGATCATTTTGTTTCTCATTGTTTTATCAAAAGCACTGATGGGGGAAGCACGTTGTGATAGAATAGTGAACCTAATAGTGAAGGCCATAACACACACACACCATCTCAGAGCTATAGGCGTGTGCCACTTACATTGGGCAGCCTGGGACTACTTGGGTTGTCGAAAAAGGAAGCGAAAAGGCCGACCAAACACTGCTGTCTCTCTGCGATTATCTACGTGTACCCATAAATGACATTTTGCAAAACGTTGTCCAGAATATTTGTGGATATATGCTCATCTGTACCTCAGTATTCATGTCCCTGAAGGCATTGTTTATTATGTGGACGTGAATGATGAAAACGGTTCTACTCACTGTCACTTCATCCATTTTATCTGTGAGGTCACTGACACTGTATTTGTTAACCCCATCCCCAACACACACACACACACACACACACACACACACACACACACACACACACACACACACACACACTCAGGTGGCAGCGGCTGCGGCGCTGAGGGGACCACACAAGGAGTTAAGTTCAGAAAGGCGCGATAGGAGAAACGCTGGCAGGGAACAACTTTGTCGTGAATATCATGAGTCAGCCATCATGAGTGCGTGCGTGTGTGTGTGTGTGTGTGTGTGTGTGTGTGTGTGTGTGTGTGTGTGTGTGTGTGTGAGGGCTCTACAATCAGCAGACGGTGCTCGGGAGCAGTGCATACAGCATCAATCACCAAGTTTAACACCCCTGACTGTAATCTGTCCTCAATTTCAGGTCTCAAAGCTGCTTTTAACACTTCTCTTCCTCAGAAAATCCCACTTGATTTCCACTCAATAAAATACTGTTGATATAACATCAGTAACAGGAGCCAACTATACTTTTGACGCCACACATAGGCCTTTAAGACAGAGTTCCTCGGTGGCCTACATGTAATCCACAGAGTTGGGGGTCTGCACGAAGATGGGATTATTCTGAACTGTGTGTGTGTGTGTGTGTGTGTGTGTATGCAAGCGACATAATCTGTCTTTTTACTGTTTTCTGAGTTTACAGTGACATTGAGCGAGTTGTAAGTAGAGCACAGGTAGGCACACTGTGTCGTTTTCTTTTTTTTTAAATTAATCTCCTTCTGTGCAATTCAGCCAAAAACAGCCCCCAAAGACCTCGTTTGACCTTGCGCCCTGGCTGCAATTACGATCCCATATGACACACACGCACACACACACACACACACCGGCAAACCTGTCCAAATCCATCCTGTGGCGGACAGACACCAGGACCTCCATGGGCGTGTGTTTCCAGAGGAGATGTGACCTTAATTGCTTAAGTCTTAAATTATCTTTAATTGTGCTCGCTGTGTTGCTTTATGGTAATGGGAGGGGGGAGGGGTGGGGGTGTGTGTGGGGTGGGGGTGGCTGGGTTCATGTTGAGCTATAGTTACAGCAGGAAACAGGGCAGTGAAAGGCCATGTTGTCACCTCCAGCTGAGTCCACACACACACACACACACACACACACGCAAACATCGAGTCACACGCACTCACCAAGGGAGTGCATGTGAGAGGCACAGAGACATGTTTGCGTTGCGTGATATTATAGAGTCCGATGTGCACGTTTAGAGTGTGTGGGTATGCACACTCACAATAAATCCTGCTTCTTGGGGTGTAAATGTTTGCACATATTGACCATTGCACAAGACGAAGCGCCCGTGTTGCACACGTTGGTAGTGATTTACATACATACTATTCTAGCATTGCAAGTTTCTTTATATTTTCTTTGGTAAATTAGATTGCCGTGCACAACTTAGCTCCTTTATGTTATTTATGGAGCACTTTCCAAAAATGTCCAAAATTGTAAAAATCTGATCTGTCAGCTTTTGTTTCTTCTGCTTGTCAGGATCTGATGTTTATGAGAATGATTCTCTTGGAAGGAACTCATGTAGCCACAATACTCAGTCCCATTCAGGTGTTGACTGGCTGCATGGTATGCCCATCAAAACAAAGTTCTGCCCCTGTCCTCACATGAGAGTGCAGAAGGCAAAAAAAAAAAAAAGAAAAATCAATGGGAGTCGGCCCATCCGATTCACTCTTTTACACATGATACATCTGTAAGAATCCAAAGAATGGTCCAAGATCGAGCACATGGGTTGAGAGGGAGGGATAGCGAGAGAGACATCTTTCAAACAAAGAATTCCATCCATAAAATTAAAGATTAGAAACGCTAACAGATTACAAAAAGCAAAAGGAGATGAGTTTTAAAGGAAAACCAAGTAGTAAGTAAGTTAGCTAAGCGTCATGAGACAACTGTTGTGAATTGGCACCATACAAATAAAGTCTGATTTGACTTGAAAGTGTGGACAGCAAAGGCCTGGACACATCATGAGATGTGGAATGAGAACCAGGCCAGAGGCGCTCAGACAGCGGTCAGGATCATCGGGAGTCAGTTCATCACAGATCCAGGCAGCAGCCAGACCATTCAAGGATTACAGCTTGAAATCAATTCTAAAACCTACCGCTAACCCATGAAGGGTGACAAGGACGGATGAAATGTGGGGGCTTCTCCTAGTAGGAGTTGGAAGCCTTTCAGCAGCATTTTGTGTCTGGATCTGTGTTCTGGGAAGCTGAGTTTGTACAGGCACATTCACATTCGGAGGTAAAAGAACAAAAGATTGTGTAATTGTGTTCATACGATATCATACAAACCATTCTTGAAAATACATCGCTCCTGGTTTCGTAACTTATACATGTGTACCTCAATCTGTGAAACTGAGGAATTAATAATCATTAATAACCTTTTTTTTCAAAGAGGGACAAAGCCGAAAGGAGAAGAAGAATAACCTTTTTTTTCAATCCCAGATTGTCAAACACAGGATATTTGATGAACAAGGATAGAGCGCTGTGTCATCAGTGTGTGAATGTACTCGCAGCGGGACACTTTGTGGAGCAGATTCTGGCAGATTCACAAGTGTGAATCTCAGTGTGACTGGGTGAAGAAGGGAACATTGTAAAGCGCTTTGAATATTGTTACGGTGGGAAAGTGCTGGAAAAAAAACGCATGTATTTACCCTTTATCATTTAGAACAGTCTTCTACCTGGTTTTATATTTTCATATGTATACGTTATTAACCACTATCATTACTACTGCAGTTTAATCACTACTGCTGTTTGCAGAAATGCACAATGGGCATAAAACTGTATGTGCTGCTGCACACATGTACATTATGTCATGACCTTTTCTGGTACATGTCATAATAGTATGTCACCTGTTGTAGGCGTATGTCAGGTGTCATATGTCAAACTGTCTGTGCTGCTAAATAAATGAATGTGGAATTGATGGTTCTGTGTTGAAGAAGGAAGAAAGGAAGGAACGGTATTTCATTCATTGTATGATCTGTACATGGTGAAACCACAAGAATTGTCCCACATAATGACATTTTTAGAGCTAACAAATTACCCAGTGTGCTTAAATCCCGACAGTAGCACTGAGACATCTTAAATGAGCATGAAAATGATCTTGGACACCCCTTACAGTTGAAAATGTAAAATGTGAGGTTGGAAACGGGAAACAACAGCAGCTTCCTTTACAATTCTGGGTTGTCTGTAATCGATCTAAATGTCCTGACCACTTTTCTCACAGATTGACAAAATTGGATTACTTTCATCTGCATGTGCAGCCAGTCGAGAGCCTACAGGACAACAAAGCCATGTCGGTGTATGAGGTTGTTTATTCATTCAAGTTGTTTTCTAATGGCTGATGGCTGGATTGAATTCAGACCAAAAAGAAGCTTCACGGAGCAAAGAAACACTTTCCAGTCATCATCTGCTGCCACAAATGTGGATTTTTATGTATTTCTACAAAGAATCCTTGTCCAGATTGATAACTGTCTGTGTTTCTTCTCTGTGATTGATGTGATGGTGCTGGATGCTGCTTCCCCCATCTGGCCCAGAAAGAAGGCGTTCAGTTGAGCAGCTGCAGCAGCCAAATGGAAGCTGACTTTCTACTGAATGATCTGATTTATGGCTTGAACGTGATCCAGCGGTTATTTCAAACGTGGGGAGAGTTTAGAGTTTAAACAGTGTGTTAGGCAACTGGAGTCAGAAATGATCTGGAAAAAAAAAATAAAAAATATTAATTACTTGCAGCTCAGACAAAAGTGGTACAAAAATAAATCTATTGTACATGTTGCACATTTCATATGTTCACATATTTCCAGGATTATGTTAATGCCCAGAAAAAGGAACATTACTTTTGTCTTTGTTCGTTTCACAGATGTTTTGGTTAGTTTCTGCTGTTCCTTTCACTGCACCTACAAATATATAACTCCACCTTTTTGATTAAATGATCCTTCAGAGGACACTGCTCCATGAGGAACTTCTGCAGAAGTCAACCTGCATTGTTTTATGTCCAAACATCACAGAGACACAGAGGTCACTTCATTCATGTGTCTGTAAATCAACACTTGTAGCTGCTCATCATTGGAGATCATACAGGTGGGTGCATATTACAGACTCCAGTGTCGACACGTCAGCATGACACCCACCCAGATCTGCCTCCATCCTTCATCGTGTGCTTTTATTTCTGGGGCTGGGCGACTTGGTGACGACAGCGAGAGGTCAGAGCTCGACGGCCATTAAACTGTCACGGGTCAAAGTGAAGATTAGAAAGTGATGTGTGCTGCAACGTAAACCTGGTTTCAACATTGTAGGAACAATGGGAACAATCAGGATATTGATTTCCCGAACTATTGACAGTGAGCTAACTATATTACTAATACTACAAAGTATTAGTAATATAGTTAGCTCTACCACTTCTTTTAACTCTATGAACGATTATGTGGTTATAATGCTAATAACATGAATATATACCCTCTGCCTCCAGGTAGGTTAATATCATTGTATAATTCCTTCGATAACAGCATTCTGCGTCTGTCGGCAGGTAGTTTATCGTTTCTTATCTAAAACAGCTGCTTACTGTGTGTGAAAATTATTCTGGTGAGAGCAAAGAGACTGAACCTTATTTAGCTAAACCACTCAACAGAGCCAGAGATCTATTTGTCATGAATGTCCTGTCCTGTACAGGTATCACTTTACTGTGTTCCATTATCACATGTACAAATCATTTTATATCAAATATTGTTGTATATATTTCATGTAAACTGTGGAAGAGATGTTTCACACTAATTACATTTGCACACACATTTACATAAATCTTAAATCAGTCTTTCTTAAGCACAAACGAGACACTTCATACTTAACCTATACACCATACATCCCACCATCACTTCATATCCCTGCTGAAATATTCAAAATCTCTCAACACGTGTTGGCGCTGTATGAATTATAGAATTTGAGAGTGTGGAGTCTTTCCAGCAGCAACCGTTATAATAATCACAACTTACCTGAAGGACTTAAATATAAGAGCTATCATGGTGAAACCAACGTCAAGGAATATTTGCTGAAATAGTTTATATTGACAAACATGCACTAGATGGGTGGGAGAGGCACTTAATGCAAAATATAGAAGGCTGCCAGGTACATTTCTGTGGCTTTTCAAGCTTTTCGCATGTGTTGTGTGTGTGTGTGTGTGTGTGTGTGTGTGTGTGTGCGTGCGTGCATATTGACACACTTGCAGCTGGATATTTCACAGGCTTGGCGTGAGTCCTTTACTTATGTGTGGTCCCTCTGTAAACATGTCAGTGATGGAAAGTACTCTACATGCATGCAGTACACACTTCCAAATAAGCAGCATCCATAGACGTAGTGTGTGACTACAGTTCATCATCAACATGACGCACGGCAGCGTGTTGTTCAATTGTAAAAACAAAACAAAACAAACAAAACAATGCTGTTTGCTGGACGGTTAGTAACTCTCAGACCGTCAGTTTCTTCTAATGCAACAAAATAAAACATTTTATTTATTTCTATATGCAGTAACAGAAATGGACATATACTAAATGGAATATTACATGGTAGTTGAGGAAGACAAAGCAAATATCCTATCCAAATAGTCGTTACATTGCCTGCAGTCAGTTGGAACGGGGGGGCTGTGCCTGCGGTAGGGAGAGATCCAGACCAAAATGAATTTAGTTTGAAAAGAAAATCCACAAAAATCAGAGGAAAACCCCTTGGGCATATTTAAATGCAGTTTAAAGGGCAGTTCTTAACTTGAACTAGTCAGTTTTCAGTCTACCATCAAGTTGTGAGTTTCAAAATCTGATTATCAGGTTTGAAAAAAACAAACCAAAACACCTGGATTGAAGGATAAGTCAGTCAGACGTCATCCTGTGTTCAGGGATGAATTCATAGTGGGCTGCTAATATTTTTTATAACATAATAGGCGGAGGATATTGAGTCATTTCAAATCAAATTGTTGAGGTCTAAGTGAAGTTGCAAATCACTGGTTTGACTAAAAGCAGACTCCCCACAAAGAGAGCACGAATAATAAAGACAGATGAACGGTGAAATCAAGCCTGCACATGACATCAGCATTTGTCGCACACAAAATTAATGGAATGTCGAAGTAAAATAGAAGATATGTGTAGAAAACACTTCTGGACGTTATTGGATAATCTCCTCTTTGACTAGTGATCTTCTTTCGCCGATATTTTCTCCATATTTTCACCAGGACGACCTATGCTGAAGTGAAATGAGTCGTCTCTCTCACAGGGAGGGTGAGCTCTCAGTGATTCTAGAATGCTCATTGTTCACTTCAGAAAAGAATCGACTGGACACCATGAATTCGACATTGTTCATCCTTTCTTATTGACCCTCTAACTCCGGCTGTGAACCGCGTAGGATTTGAGAAATTCGATTTGGAAAGCAGAGAGTCTCCTGAATCTACCGCTTTCTTTGGTGGAAACACTCCGTTGTGTCCGTGGACCTCTAAGGGTTAAAGACCTGCTGACCTGCCAATGTCTTGAGTCAGGAAAGCCCGATAGTATATGTTTATATGTTAAACATCATCACCTAGTCACCTAGTGACACTTGGGGTGGTAGAGAAGGTCATCTAATAGTCAGAAGGTTTAAATCTACTCATGCACGATATCCCGATATTTATCGTGAAATATCGCGATATTTATCTCTGATGGATTTAAATGAACTCCATCAGAGAATCTTCAGTAAGACAATGAAGACAGATAACAGAAAACATACGGTGAGACGCAAGTTGCATCCATCCCCAGGAATGTCAGATGGGATGAGAAGGAGCTGGTCCCCAGTCTGCCATTTGGCAATATGTGTCTTCTTCTTCTTCTTTTCCACTTTCCTCCCAGAGGAACACGCCTGACAGCCAGAAACTTCTGGCAACACTGAGGTGAGACTCTCGCAGCGAACGTGCGTGTCCCATTTGTAATGATCTGACACTTTGTAATACTACTTTGTAGGTCGGCTTAGATGTAGGAACTTTTTACCCTTGCAGTGCATGTGCGATCTGCTCGCCGTGCACGCTCACCTCATATCGGCGCCTGCAGCAAATACAAATGCAAAGTGTGCTTTGTTATAAGTTCCCAAAGCGTGTACAGTGTGTGTATTTGGCGTCATGGGATGGGAGCTGACTCCTAAGTACCATTACATATAATCTCCACTGATGTTCAATAATAAAGTCAAGAATTTTAATCTTCAGCTCAAAAACAGAAAAAAGAGATATATTACCAATTTAAAATAAAATTAATTTCATCCAGAGGTAGGGCACTATTTGTATTTCTTTATTTCAAACTGCTCTGTGGTGCTGAATACATGATTTAATCACATGTTTCATGGCTGACTTAGATTGCGCTAAAATAACTGACATGGCAGTCGGACGGCTGTAAATCAATCATATTGATCAAGCAGACATGCTGATCTGTGCGTGTTTCACAAAGCACAGACACATATCAGATGCTTAACTCAATGTTTTCCTTCAGGGAGTAAACCGTTTTTTTCAGTTCATTTAAATTTATAAGAATCAACTGAATGGAAATCTTTTTCCTCTTTTCCCCCCTCCTCTTTTGTCAGGGGGGAGTTTTACGGCTAGAAAAACAGAATTTGTGGTTTCGACGGTCGAGGTTTGATGCAAACGGCTTTGGAACCTTTTATGCAACCTGGCGTCCAGGAGACTAAAGAAAATATTTTGCTTTCCACCCTTTTGAGCCTTTTAGCCTCTGCGAGGGGAAAAGGAGAGAGGGGCCGAAAAAAAAAAAAAAAATCTTGTGGAGAGAAAAAAAAAAATCTCCAAGGTCAAATGTCCTGAGTGGGATGGCTGCCAGATCTCCTCCACAGCCACTTTACACACACACATGCACACACACACACACACACACACACACAGGTGGAAGAACACTGGACCGACTGCAGACGTACACATTCATTTAAGTTACTGTATGTGTGTAAAGAAGGACGCGTGTTTGTGTGTATCTGTGTGATGATAAAACTGACATGGTCATTATTATCTTTGAATGAAGAAAGAATATTGATCCCAATGCCTCTCTCCAAACTGTGTGTGAGTGCATGTTCAAACCGTGGGTTTGTCACAGTCTGTCTTTGTGTGCATGCAAACATGTTTTACGCTCGTTACGAAGTCTAATCTGTGATTTACCATGATGTCATCCACACAGAACACACACACACACACACACACACACACACACACATACACACAAACTCGGCCCGTAGCCTCCTGTGTGCAATTAGGATGCAGTGTGGGGTGGCTTAATGTAAAGTCCATTACTTGAGATTGGAGCCTGATTGCATTCAGGTTGTACTCGGCCACACAGAGGACACGCCGCCCCGCTGCCACAGAGTGACAAGGTGGCGTGGAGGCCAAACGAGTCCACTGTACACTGGTGGTCCTGTGCGGCTCAGCACGTTATCAAAAAAGAAAAAAAAAAAAAAAAAGAAAAAGTTGACTTCACCTGAGTTTGAGGAAAAAAAGCTGCATGAGATGAGACAAACTCTATAAAATACATGTAACGTTTCATCCAAGTGCCATTTTAATAAAGGATGCAATAACTTCACTTCAGTGACAGGCAAAACACATTCATGGTGTCGATGGCAACTGTGTGTTTGTGTGTCTGTTAGCCGGATTACTTAAACTACCTGGATGACTTTTACGACTCTCATTGGAGGGGTGTAACCTGGGCCACTGGAAGAAGCCATGAAATTTCAGCACAGATCCTTTCAACAAAATGAAAAAAACCAACAACAAAACATCACCAGTTTTTAAAAGGAATTTGGCAGACGTTTAACATTTCCAAACAGATTTTCTGGTGGCCTTTGTGTTTTATGTTTGATGACTCAGTACCTGGAATGATGACAATATAAATAATGAAAGATATAGAAACATGTCCCAGGAGGAGTTTTAAACACTGAGACATTCATTAATCCTGATGAAACTAACAGTTTGTCAGCTGATTAATCAGGAAAATGAATAGTAGTATTGCAAACAGGCATATTAACACACATTTTTAGTCACTTGAAATACAGGAGCTGCGGATATTTGGAGATAACTGTGGATGGATGCATTCAATGTTTCATTCAGAGTTGTTTCTTTTTGGTTTATATGTTTTTTTTTCTTTCTTTAATCTAAACAAAGCTTTTGCAGAGACAGAAAAAAAGGGTTCAACAACTTAACATCTCATTTATTACTATAGAGAGCGTCTGACCAACAGTGTTTCTAGATGCAAAACAAAGAACTGCAATCTGATCAAGATATATATGTTTAAATTGTATTAAAAACTTTAAAAAATGACACAGTACTGAAATATATCATATACTGTATAAGCTGTGCACTCAAAATATTCCTGGCTGAAAAAACAACCGGTCAACCGCTAGTTATTCTATTAGACTTTCCAATAATTTATGGCTTTTTGTGGTAACTTCTACCCTGGTGTTGTGTTTTACGGCTTTCATCTACTCTGACAAAACTAGAACTATGAACTATAGACCATAATATATGACCGACCCACTTTATGCACCACTTTAACCTACGCTACAATATTTGGTTCTGAATAGCCAGTGTGTTTGTTTGCTGGTGTGTTTGCTTGCTTGTTTGTTTTAATACATTTGTGTAAAAACAACGAGGCCAAAACTGTCATTCTGATGAATGGGCTGCAAGATGATTACATGTTGTGACCAAACTCTGAAAGTAACAACTTCAAATTAAGGGCTTTGAAAACGACAATATTATTTCTCCAAATTATATACCAGCAGCAGACAGTTCAGATGACTGATTGGCATTGAGATATTCTCACTCTGCACTGAGTCTCAGTCATCCATGTTTGGGATGTTGACTTTTAAACTCACACAGTTCTGACGTCTCGCAGCAGAACCCCGGTGTGAAGTTGTCTTCCTGCCGCTGCTGGTGATGGAGAGAGTAAGACGACCTGCAAACCAGCTGGAACTGCAAATGGATGAGGTGTGCATGTGTTCGTGGGTGCGAGTGTGTGTTGATCCATGACTTCATAATTACCAGCAGCTCTCGGGGGACCATCAGTGCTGCTGGTGACCTAAGCAGTGACCTCATCAGTGACATCACAGCACGAGGGGGCTCCGCTTCAGCTCGGAGGCAAAACAGGAAGCTGTGATTGAGTGTGTGTGTATGTGTGTGTGTGTGTGTGTGTGTGTGCGTGCAGATGGTGTGGGCTCACATAATGTATGCATACACACCTCTGTCTCAGGAATAGTTCACAATCAGCGCAGAACTGGTATATCTGAGTATCCTTCATCTTCTGTCATAACACCACTTTAAGACTTTAATGTTCAAGTCATTGCAGGTCAAAGTGGCCACTGGAGGGTGTAAGGGAGGGGGGTGTTGTATCTGTTACTTCTGTTTTAGAAAACAAGATGAAACTACAACATTACATTTTACAATATGACATTAATGGGCGACACTGTGGTTCAGTGGTTAATTCCTGTGTAGAGTGTAAAGTGTGTAGTTTGCATGCTCTCCCCGTGTCTGTGTGGGTTCTCTCCAGGTTCTCCAGGTTCCTCCCACCTCCAAAAGCATGCTGAGGTTAATTGTCCATAGGTGTGAATTGTTGTCTGTCCTACAACCGCAACCTGTAACCGGATCAAGGGGAGAAGATGAATGAATTTTTTTTTTTAGGCATATTTTCTTTTTCTTTTTTTTTTAAAACAGAAAAAAGTCAACCAAATTGTCATAAAGAGCTGACTTAGGCAAAGCAATAATAATAATAATAATAATAATTTGGGGGGAAAAGGCCATTGTTTTGGGAAGGTGGAACATCAGATTCAAAGAGAGTTACCTGAACCTGCGTGGTCAACTGAAATACTGCCGCGCTCTCATTTTTCATCATTACATGTATAAGGCAAACGTAAATTTAGTTATGTAGCACAATTCATACAGGTTCTTTACAGAAGCAGTCAGGTCAGCTGTGTAGGTACTATTTTTATAATTTTTCTTTCTCCTCTGCAGACATTTTTTTCTACTATTTCTATTGGCAGATATGGAGCTTCCAGCAGTGAACAGCACACATCCGTAAGTAAGTATATAATACTTCCAGAAACTTCTATCATCTTTGCTTCTTAATCAAACCCGTCCTTATATGTAGAAACCACGACAGGATTCCCTGTGTGTCACTTCTGTCCAGCACTCGGTCTTCGGTCTGTGATGCATCCGACAAGCCCAGCAGGGAGCCGTCACACCCATGGCCGGAACCCTCCGGTCTTCATGACGCTCCTGATGACCAAGCGGCAGGCCTTTTGTCTCTGCTGTTAGCAGGGGAACTGCTGGAGGGTGGGGTCATGTGGCTGGGGTCGGAGGTCAGAAGTCAGTGCTCCAGCAGTGAGGCACCGATTAGAAGATGCCTTCATCTCTGTCAGATCCTGACCCCTCAGCCAGACATCAAGAGAAGTAGAATGAAAGACGAGACAGGAGCTTGACACTCGCACATGCTCTGAGTCACAGATCCACTTCAAAACCCAACGAGTCGTGATTTGGCAAGACGTTTTCATGGGGAGCGATTCAACTGGACACCGAACGAGCTGATTATTGAATCATTTCTGAGTGACGTGTTCAGTTGGGTTTAGTTCTGAATCGAGACACTTTTTGGTGAAGTTGATACATCAACATCACCAGTGTGAAGTCACATCTCGGGGGCCAAGATATGAAAAGAGAGAAAAAGATGACATTGTGCCTTCAATACAAAATGTTTTTTGTTTTTTTTTAAAAACAGCATCTTGTTATCAATTCAAACTCAATAATCCTTTTGTGCAGTGAAACAAAATCACTGTACTTCAGCAAGTAAGTTAGCAAAGTGTTAAACCACTGTTCCTCTAAGGGCATTCATTATTCTTACATACAGTCCAGCTTGTGTCATCTATTTGCTCAATGCAGAGGTCCCCAGGTGAGTTCCATCTTTACTTTGACTCATATTTCTACACGTCCAATCACCAGTGAGTCATTTGTATGATTATTAATTCCTTTTCCTTTCCTCCACAAACCTGGCTGGATTCTTTCCCTCTCCTACTGCCCCAGCATCAGCACCCATATGTTCATATACTGTCATCTTTGATGCAACACTTTGGTCATTTTCAACTGAGCCCGAAAGTCTGTGACTCACTCCAGGAGGCAGACGTGGACGGGCAGAGCTGGTGCTGCTTCTGACTAACTTCAGCAAGGTTTTCGTCACCACAGAGAAACCTTGGCCAGTAAACAGCTAAAGCCCTGTTGACTGGATGTGAAATGAAGACAGCAGGAGTGGATGTGGATGTGGAGGAAAAGATGATAGGTGACATGTATGTTTGGAAAAAGGGAGAGGAGAGCAACCTGAGTGAACGTGTTTTATTTAGTTTAGGTTGTGAGCTGCCTGCCTCTATTCCACATTACTGGTTCAAACCAGGTTTAACTGCTGCCCTCAAAGACACTGCGGTTTCAGAGATTTACACTTAGCATAATTACGGAGTCCAAGGAAGACATATTTACACCGACTTTGCATCTGAAGGAACCATGGTCATATTTGGCAGCAAGGCCGTGGCAATTACTTGGTGTTTCCCGATGAAAAATTGCAATAATTTTGCTTCCACCTTCGGCAAACTCAGCAAACTTTTGGGACAACAAATCAACTGACCACTGCGCTTCCATCTACAGGCCACCTAGGAGAAGCAACCCCCCGCATCCCCATCTCCTCCTCTCCCATGACGAATCTGTACAAAACAACAACTTTGCTTGTTTTCAGCTCTCTCTCGCCACATTCCACTTCCCACCGCGAACCACCGCCGCTCAAGACTTCGTGTATCACCCCGGGTGTCATGAAAAATCTCGGCAGTGGAGAGTATCCCTCGTTAGCCATCGTCATTCCTGATTGAAATAGCATTCTGCATCAAAAAACCAAATCAAATATGAGCTGGAGTAGTGGCGGCACCACCCACGGTACGCACACACCGACCTCCTTTAGTAAACAGACAAGGCTTTTAGTTGGGGCCCCGGTGGTCCGACTGCGGTCCCACCTTGCACCAGGTCCATGCTGGCATTCGTTTGAAATCCAAACCTGTCCAAGGAGAGGGATGCTACACCCTTTTCAGTCCTGGCTGAAGACCAGGAACCGTAAATATGGCTATGGTGGACAAATGAAGGTATGCGTTGGATGCAAGATATGTCTGTGTTTGTCTGCGTGTGTGTGTGTGTGTGTGCATGTCTATCTGCAGGTTTGTGTGTATGTATTGAAGGAGGGTGATGCATCTTATCTTGGTCTTAAGGAATCTCCGGGTGCGTCAGAGGGGAGTAAATCTTAATAGCCTCACTGGTCAACTCACTCGGACTATGAAAGAAGCTATTCAAGGCCGCGGGTGGCAACAGGTCTGGAACGTGGCTCAAAAAATGAAAACGATGCTCGATTTGAGCACCGCAGAGCAAAAACAGCGGAGCCAAAAAGGTTTTTCAGCAAACATTTTTAGCTTTTTTTCAGGAACCCCCTATTGGTGTTGGGCCGGTGGGGTCGGAGGGTGTAATGACTGACTCAGCAACTGATTTTTAATCTTTCAGTGCACTAACGTATCCTCTCAAACTTGAACTTAACCAAATATGATGTCTGTGTGTAGATTTGTTGCATGTGCATAACCCTTATAATAATTGACTTTTACCACTCAGCATTTAACCAGCAGCTCTAATAAATGAGGCTTTGGCTACGTGTGTGAGTGTGTGTGTGTGTGTGTGTGTGTGTGTGTGTGTGTGCGCACATGTGCATCACTGTGCATACATGCATGACTGTGAATTGGAAATAGGCAGACACCTGCGGACAAAGATGGCTTTATGTCCACTGTTCACCAGACCCCCATCTGCACTCTGGCTGGATATTCAAATGCTGCGCCCATGAGACACAATAAATGGTTGTCATGACAACGCAAAGCCCACCCGAGCTACTTATTACAAGTCACAGAGCCTGGTCCTTGTTTTGGGTATGGCGCTGACCGTTCAAATTTGCTTTACAGTTTCACCACAAAGATAACCTGAGACAATTTGACATGCTTGACATCAAATAATTGTCACGCAATGAATCGCCCACAAGTCGTTCCTAATCTGATTCGCACTTTTCATCCAGCATTCGTTATCTCTCCCATCTTAGAACTGGGTGCAGGTCACACAAAAACAAAGGAGCTGTCACAGCAAGCATCAGGCCAGAACCCCCCACCCGTCTCCATCACCAACCTCCACACAGAAAGCTCTTTATAGGAGCTGCTGATGATGGTCTAACAGCTGTGTGTTTGTGTCGCGGGAGGAAGGGGCTGTGTAGCGCAACTTGAAAAGCTTTCACATTGTGTGAGAATTAGTTTATTCTGGGTTTCTCAGCCATACATTTCATGTTCAGGGTGTGGAAAGAGAAACTGTTGGCGCATACACAAACAAGCAAATGTTTTAACTTTTAGTGAAAGTTAAAGGTACAATATGTACCATGTCTGGAATGTGTTGAACTACAGGACATATTTTGGTGAGTTGTATGTTTACATGATCCCAAATGTTTCAAAAAATATTTTCAAATCACATCACACATGTTCCTCCCAACCATTACCAACTGCTATTACTTTCACCTTATGAGTCTGAGAGAACATAGTGGTTGGACCAGTGTGTGTTTTTTAATGAAACTAACAGATTAACAGTGGATTAGATAACAAATATTGTACCTTAAAACAGTACCTGGTCCCTGAGTTTTTTTTGTTTGTTTTTTTTTTTGGAGGGGGGATGTCAGTTCCTGGTACAACAGCAACATATGTCAAACATAGTTTGTTTCCAATGCAGCCTTCACGCTGTGGTGAAAAATCCCTGTCAAAGTTAATTTCACGTCACATTTTGTCTTTTGCAGTAAAATCTGGATACATCAAACTGACTAGTGATTTTCGAAGAGCTTTGGGAGCTCCAGAGAAACTCTATCCATCAAGAAAAGTCACCAATGAAAAGGCGTTAACTTCAGGGGATCACATGATCTACCTGAGATTATATTGAAGAGATTGACTGTAACTTTTAGTGACACCAGCTAATGTCAGGACAAAAGACATTAAAGGTTAGAAGTTGTAGAATTACGTTCACAAGATGAATTGCTACAACATAGTTGTGATCCAGACATGCACTTTCAGGTTGCAGTGACTTTGTGTTGTCGTCCCTCTGAAACAATCCGAGTTGGGCCACGCCCAAGACGGTTTTCTGTCGGGAAACCTGAAGTTTTCTGAAAGTGAACCGAACCACATTGTAGTTTGACACTGCAATGACTGTCATCCTGTCCTGGAGATGTCTTTGAGAAGTCCCATTACATTCTGAAACCACAATGAGTGCTTGTCAGCAGAAGATACAGCATATGGTCAGGAGAAAATCATCCGCATCCACGGATGTTGGACCAGTCGCAGTGATCCAACGGCGCACAAGAACACAAGAACACGTGGGAATGGAGATCATCATTTCCTCATACGAACAGAAAACACTATAAGATCTGTATTAAATTTGTCCTCGCATGGATCTGCTCGACGAACAGACAGTCATCATTTATTTTTTCCAGTGGTTTCAAAGTCCATTAAGGTTTAAAAAGATGATCTCTGGCCTGACAAGCCAGATGGCTGCACAGCGCCGTCTGGGAAGACGTCCATGAAAACCGAGGAAAGACAGGGACTGTCAAAAAATACTTGGCAAGTGATTGGATGCCATTTATCATCGCCTATCACTGGCTTGTCAAGACCTGTCAGGAAAAGAGCTGAAACATCTTTCCAAGCAGAAAAAAGTGTCTACTTCTCTTCTTTTCAATCTAGAAATGCAATAGTATAACTGATGCAACATACCCTCTTGTTTTAGAACAAACACATCACTTCACCAAGATGGATTTTCATTAGAATTAAACACTGACTCAGCGTACAGACTTGTGAGGCAGTCTCTAAACTAACCCAAGTCACCTGAGTCGGCATTAGAGAGAACACAGAAAGCACGGTGGGATCTGGAAGTCTAAAGTGTCCTTAAATCCAAGATGTGCCTCTAAGCTTCAATGGGCAAGATTGTGAAGATGAGATAAGATAAGCCACGCCCACTCATTCATTACTGCCTGCACTGCCTCACTGCAGCACATATTTGACAGAAATATCATTTGAAACGGAAGCTGTCTCCAGCCAGCAAGGACATCGGTCATGTCAGATTTGATGTGTCCAGTGCCAATTCACAACAACAGTTCAGTTATATTAAGACGATTCCACAGAAACCCAACATGAGCAGCAGCTCTTGGAGACACGCTTCTTGAGATGCTGAGACGTGCCCAGACTCCACTTGGAAATCTTGACATTTCACAAATTTCATAAATGAATAATGGAGATGAACACAGGTTTGAACATGTTCCGGTAGTTTCAACTGATCTACAGTTCAGTGCGTAGATCCATCCACAGTGAATCAGTACATCAGCGGTCGTGTCCTGCTCCGTCTCTATTTTCCCACTTGTCTGTGACAAAAACCATGTCTGCACCGACTCTACTATCATCGTGTCATGTCGTCATACAAATTCAAAAGCTTGGGCAAAAAGGTGCATTTTTAGCCTGGATTTAAAACGGTCAATGATGTGTGTGTGTGTGTGTGTGTGTGTGTGTGTGTGTGTGTGTGTGTGTGTGGTCACCCCCAAGTTTAAAATTGGAGT
>CAAKHB010007906.1:83700-94775 GCA_901007665.1 Aeoliscus strigatus | reverse complement strand
ATTGGAGCGTGGAACCGCTCGGAGTTCTAGTTCAGCCAACTTGAAGGATCTGGAGGATGAGTGGGCAGTTAAAGAGAACAGATTTGTTCCTATATGAATTAACTGTTGCATAATAAAACAGTGGGGCAGTAAAAATCCCCACTGTGCAACGAATGAATGAATGAATGAATTTTAAAGAGTAATTACTATTATTATGCTGCTTGTAAATTTTCTGAATTTTATATTGTCCTTATCATCTCGTATAGAGCTGCTTCAAGCTTCAAACAAGGTTTTAAAGGAGGGATCTGAAGAAGCACGAGCCCTGTGTCAGTCTGTAGAGGGCGCCCACTGTACCTACTGTACCTATTTAGTTGGAGGTTGGTTTATTTATGCTGTGTTCGTAACCAGCAACGTTCATGTAACCGGCAACTCACAAAGATACATTTAACACCGAGAAACGAATGATGATCACTCTTCATAAATGATGGTTCTGAGAGGTCAAATTTTAATTAAGACCAGCAGCAGGGGACAGTGATAGTTATTACGAAGGCTGGAACAAATTACTACCAATTAGAAGAAAAATTCACAGTTTGAAGTCAGTGGCATGTTTCATCAACGTTCCCGGGGAGCGGGAGAAACTTCAGAGCAATACAAATATTCCAGAGCATAGAATAATCATTGATGTTCCAGTATCCGTTTCATTAACGAGTCTTTGAACATTCGTCGTCCACTTTCTGTGCATTTGAAACTGTGGAGTAATCTTTCATGATTATTATAGTTCTATACAAGAACAAATAGACTAAAACGTAAAAATAAATCAGCACTTTAACCATGTCTTCGCTGCCAACAGTTGAGAGCAAAAGTCCACATTTCTAATTGCAATTCTTCTTTGTATTGGAGCTGAAATGTTGTCAGGGGTGATATAGGGCCTCTCCGTGTGACGACTAATCCACCTGCTTATTTACCACTGAAAGCCGCTTTCTCACCCAGATGTCTAAAAGTCGTTGACTTAAGCAGAAATAAATGAGGAGCGTTAACGGAAAGTGGCCCCGGCGAAAAAAAAAGGTGAATTGCAACACTTCATCACATAATAACTGTTGGAGCCCTCAAAACATGACAGATTAACATGAAATTACATTGTAAGTATATCCAAGGGGATGAATTTTCCCTTTTTACTGCTTTATTTGACCTTCCATGTGTCACACGGACGAACGTCATACCGCTCGCTAGCTGGCTAATGGAGACAGAGAGAGTGACGGAGACCAAGCGTGTCGGGAAAAGAGCAAAACTGACAATGGAATTGGGTGTTTGAGAGTGATAAAACAGAATGAGAAAGTGATCCATTAGAGTGAACTGTTTGGAAAGTTCTCCCTGGCAGCAAATTCGTCCCAATCATCAAGTTCTAATGTAATCATTTTATGAGGCCAAGGCATAATGAATATAGTGTTTAGGTGTGCGGATCCAGCACTGGCCCCTAGTCCTCTAGAGGGAAGTGCACATTTCTGCGGCATCCTGTATTTATTTGAAATACCCTCTGTCTGGTCTTGTAGTACAGGCATGGGCAAGCGGGCATAGGGACCCTTTTCTATTCCGTTTTCATGATGCCGTCTTGAATTAATGAGGCTCCTCATGTTTTTTGAAGACTAAAAACTCCCCCTCTCTCTTTTTGATAGATAAATATTCTGATAATCCGGGCTGTTTCCATTTTTTTTTCAGATTATGATATTCAACGCGTCTCTGTTTTAATGATGAGGTGTGTTACAT
This sequence comes from Aeoliscus strigatus, assembly GCA_901007665.1. Taxonomy (NCBI): domain Eukaryota; kingdom Metazoa; phylum Chordata; class Actinopteri; order Syngnathiformes; family Centriscidae; genus Aeoliscus; species Aeoliscus strigatus. The sequence continues at coordinate 93,032 of CAAKHB010007906.1, read as the reverse complement.
AGGGTCCCGCTCCGACTGTTCACTTCGCTCGGCTCTGTTGTCTGCGTCGTATTTTTGTTCTTGTCAGTGTGTGAAATAGCACTGACACCTTCATGACATAAAAACCCACCACTGAAACCACACTGAGGAGATTTTGAAGCTTAGCAGCTCTTACTGTGCTGAAGTCATTTACTGTAAGGAGAAAATAGTTTGGAAATCACACTTATTCCTCTTTCTCTTGCCAAGATTTCAGCTCTCAGTCCTTTACTCTTCTCTTATTACTGATATCCTGAGCTGACAATATTTCCAATATGTGTCAACTGCAGTTTTCGGTCCAATTTGAAAGTTGTATCTTTCAAAATTGAGGTCCTACAATTCAGTACCCACTTTAAGTAACCAGCAGTTTGTCATTTTGACAATTCGTCAGCTTATTGCTTGTCTCTTCTCGTCCATGTGTCCTCGGTGAGACCCGTACTGTCGTATGTCAGAGCATCAGATATGTAGCTGCAAACAGCCTGCCCGGCTCAGTGGGAAATAAGTGGGAAATAACCACATCTGCAGACCTTCACCACATTTTCATTATCTCATGAAAAACTGCCATTGATTTGTTTGCATGTCTCTGTCTGACGCTTTAGAAAATACTACTAAACAGACTTTCATGAAAATTTCTCCATAGTCTGTTTTCCCAGGAAGATTAAACGAGTCTCATCACGTATTTGACCATTGGACAGTGGACAGTTGATCTATGTTGTTATTTTGGCATTCTGCAGGGAATTTGAACTGGCTCCAGTAACAAATGATCGTTGAAACTGGATCCATATTGAAACCATTTTTGTTCGTGTTTACATTAACCAATAATGGAAAAAATATTTTTAGTCTGTTTTATGTTTCCATTAGCTTAGTTTAAATATAAAATCCTGGCCCTGTAGAACACCTCTGCATTCATCCTCCCTAAATTGCCAAGGCAAGACGGGGTTATTACAATTTTTTTAGGTCCAATCTCATCGTATTTCACAATGGCCAAATCAGAATAAGTGAGCTGATGTTAAACGGTTTCCCTAATATCCATCTAATTATCATCCTTGGGTCAAATGTTGTTGCACTGGAGGATGTTCTCAAGTGTTTCAGACTGTGCGTGTGTTTGCCATGCAGCTCCCTACTTGGGCTCCCGAATTGGGCTTTTGGACGTGTCTGAGCCAAAAAGACGGGACTATTCTAAGGGTGTTGAGATGATCAACAAACCAACTGCCCCCCCCCACGGCTGCAGGACAGTTCACTGTTGCAGCTTACAACACCCTAAAGTTAGATCCTCCTCTCTCCGCAGTCGTCACTTCTCTCCTTGTGTATAGACGCGTGTGTATCTGCCTTGGCCTGCATAAACTGTATGTACATATATTACTGTGTGAACGCGTGTGCATGTGCATACATATGTGCGTTCGCGTGCACAGCTCAGGTATCACAGTGCCAACATCCACAATAGCATGTTCCAGATGTCACTCATTTAGCCATGGTTTGTTTTTAACTTAACGCTTGTCTGAACACGGCTGCCATCCAGACCTGAAGTGGCCCTCATCCATTTACACAACGCATACAGGAAACATCCTGAAAGTTCTTTCTTTAGAGACATTAACTGTGAAGTGATTTACTGCATTAGCAGATATAGCAGATATGGCCAGTTGATAAATTTAATGTATTTTTTACTTTAAAAAGTTTTTGTTAGGGGTGTGCATCTCTCCAATGCAGGACAATATGATACATATCTAGAGGAACAACACACGACACGGTAAATTTGGCGCTTTCGTTTCAGTTTAGTAGGATTACGATGTGCTATGGTATGATTTGATGCGATATGATACTGATATTGTTCCTTGTTTGAAGTACATGTTAATGTTTATGTTAATCATTTTGCATTATTAACATAAAACAATACTATATTATAACCTTATTATAGTACAGTAATAAGAGTAAGTACAGTATAAGACAATACTATCACCACATTACAGTATATTATTAGGTCAATTACTATAAACATGGGTTTTTTACCTTCAGAATTATGAACGAGCAGAATGTCAGAAACATGTTTATCAGTGCAACATTTTCATTTTATTATCAACATGAACTGGGTTATTTGAGCCATTATTAGCTTATTAGTATTATTGGTTCTGGCCCAGTTGTGCTTGAGTTGTGGCTGGAAGACTTTAATGTCGGAGCTCAACGAGTGGAAAACTCTGCATGAGCTGCATCCGCCTCCTCATTGGTTGTTTCCCATGTTTGGTTCGTGGTACTACCCGTGTTCTTTACATGTCTCATCAGAGCCCCACGATGTACTCCCCCGTCGCCCATTGTCAGCTGGGGTTGGCTCCGGTTTAAATCTGTGACCCTCAACAGGACTTAATTCATTATTCTATACACCCCTTGATTCTCCATAGTTCTACAGACCTATTGGATCAATCAAGTTGAATTGAATGGATGACTGAGTGTATTTGACACAGTCTTTAGTTACTTCTGACACTGAGTAGAAATACATAAATAGATAAATGACTCAGGGAGCTCTAAAGGTCTAAAGGTGGGTCTACTGACAGGAAAGACGCCAGCGCACAAAAACACAATGAAGATCCCCCTGACTTGTCTTTCGACCTGTGTTAGTATTGTCGCCCTCATGTGATCAGATGGTCCCACACTACAAACAGAATATTCTGGAAAAAGAAAAGAACACGTCATGTTCTTTTACGACTCATTTGCTCTTAAAGTGAGAGAATACTCATAAAACAGGTACAATCTTCATCAGCTTTATGTTCTTCAGCTCCAGTGTTTTCTGGCTTTCGTCACCAGCAACATTACACAGCCATCTTTTTCCTGGAGGGCAGAGCATAACAAGTGCCAAAACTGAAAAAAAAATGCCATAAACAGGAGAAATGTAGTGATACAGAGTTGCCATGTTTAACTTGAAGCTGTCCAGGTCATTTGTTGTTTCCAATAAAGAAGAAACATGGAGATGCTTCTTCTTCTTCTTCTTCATCCTTTCATGTCTCATGGAACCACTTCCCCCCTCTCTTGTGCACGTGTTCGCAATAATGATCTGTGTCTCTTAGAAGTAAATACCACATGGTTAGTTTCAGCTGAGAAGAGACCTGTAATCTGAGGTCATCCCTCACACTACAAACACACACACACACACACACACACACACACACACACACACAGACATGGGCTGACCACACTTCAGCAGCTCGCGTGAGCCCGTATGGATGCTTTCCTACCGTACCTGCTGGTGTGTCGAATCGCTTTCACGCGGTGGGTTCAGGAGCGTGCTGGATCATGTGAAACCCATCTAGGCGCACGTTCACGTCGATTGGGCTTGACACCTGGCAAACGCTCCAGCGTTTTCACGAATGGGAGAACATTGACGTGCAACTTCCTCCTGCGGTTTGGGCGATTCCCCAAATGTCTTTCCATTACCTTCCAGTGTCACACAGATGTTGTGGTGGATTTTGCGCGGTAACTCATGAGAGATTGGATTCAGTGTCCTTGTTGTGCTGCTGGGGTTGTCTGCTTGGACCATGAATGGACTTGCAGGATTGTTTATTCGAGATCCAATTGCAGATCTGTCAGGGGTTACGGTGCATTTGGAAGTCCAAGCATTAGATGCAGACAGTGTGGATCTGTGTGTAGGTCAGGCTTAAATATGGGGGCGTTTGGTTCGGGCACAGTACAGACATGTCTTTTTTTTATCCCATGGGAAATATAGGTAACTGTATATTTGAAATTTAAATGCAGTTTTTTCTGCTTTATAATAATAATAATAATACATTATAATAATAATATAATGTATATATAATATAATAAAAAATATTACATATTAAACAACAAATATACAACAACAGCAATAATAATAATCATATATAATCATGATTTAACATACTGTATATACGCTGTCAGATGTTTGTAATGTCTCAACTTCTTGCATTACGCTACCATTAATTCATTATCTGTTTGAGATCACAATTTGGTCCCTTCCGTGATCAACTCCCATCCTGTTGCTTTCAACGAGGGTGGATGTAAAATGCTGAATTCGTGGGTTTGTTGGGCGTGGATTCCAACTTGTCAATCATTCACAATCCAAGGTCTTAGACTTCCTTGAGCCTTGCCCATCTTAACTTGGGACGTGCGACTCAGTTGAGCGGTACAACAACGACATGGTCCCACCTCCCTCACAACGAGGACATGTGTCACGAAAACATACTTGCCAACTCAATAGGACTTCCTCTGCATGATAAGCCAACATTTATTATCATATTCTCATTCAGCACTTTGTTGCCTACCTCTGCACTTCTCAAGGACGCTCTAACTGTGTATTCCACCCTTCTCCATCTGTGTTGCATTCAACCGGGCCGGACTATTGTACCCTTCTGAAGCATATCAGAGATCTGGTTACTGCATAAGCAACACCGCTCCCTTCATCGGAGATCAACTTGCTGCTGCAAGGCCTCACTCAGCACTCCACTTGCTGGACTTGTGACGCCCTGGAGAAGACATTTGATCTACAATGGAAGTATGCAGCCAATAATATGTATTATTTGCTGTGTGAGATAACATTAAAAACAACCTGTCTTCAAGAAATCCAAGACTTTACCTAAATGTTTGGCCCATTTTCTTCTCCTGTTCTCTGATGTGCCCTTTGCCACAGAGGGAAAGGAGGTAATAGGTTTCACTAATTTGGCCCTGGGCTGTGCAGTCAAAGCCATATGCCAGAGTGAATCTGTAAAGCTAACATTAGGCAGCAGATATCTAAGGCTAGCAGCGGTGGGCTTTGACATCCTGTATTACACCTAATTGCCACCAGACATGACATCGAAGTCCTGCAAAAATCCCCCCTAACCACCTGCTCCCCGCTCTGTTTACCTTTCGCCCAGGAATAATGCAGGACAGAGCGGTGCGAGAGCTCCTCAGCGTTATTTTCTGACACCTGAGCTGACGATTGAGGAACTGGAATGTCAGTACAAATTTGAATTTTAGACTTGTAAGGATAGTTAAGGGGTATCCCCCAGTGCGTTCTGCTGCATGGGTGTACTTTCTTGATTTATGTGTTTTTGTTAGATTAATGAGAAAGAAAGGGGGTGAAGGGAAGTGAATTCTAAATTACACAGGAATTTTCATGTATTTTCTGTGGAAACATATAATTGCAGTTACAACTGAAGTAAACAAACCAGTGCCATGAAGGCTGTGTATTAGTTTGTTCTCTTCACGACTGCTTGTTCCCTCGCCTCCGTCGCCGTGCGCTTGCTCACACGAATCCTGGGTCTCTGGGTCATGAGACAACTGTTGTTGTCAATTGGCGCCACATAAATCAAAGTCATTTCACACCCTTGACAGCAAAAAAAAAAAGAAGTTATGATTTCATTGCTCTGTATCCTCTAAAACTGCGCTGTCAAGCCCTAAATAAGTCAAATGGTGCTTGTGCTTTCTTGTGCAAAAACAACAAAAAAAAAGCTTTCCCTAAATCATTATAGAACTTCCTACAAGTCCTCAGATGGTCCTGAGAACTCGACTGAGCTTGGAAATAATAACCCAGTTCTAATGCAACAGTGCTTACTGACTTCATGACTTCAGATTGGAAGGAAACCATGTAGCTTTGTTAATTCAATTTCTCCGTCTGGTACACTTGGACACGAAGCTGCACGTCCAAGAAGTGACCTCAGCGATCGGATTTGGCTGTTGCTTGTGATGTATTTTGGTTTGGAGTGGTTAGTTACAGTGGCGGCCCAAAAAGAAAACACTGGCTTGAATTTAGACTTTGTGTTCTCTAATACTTAATGGACTGTTTGATTTTTTTTCTTTTTTAAAAAAGTTTGTCTGTTTCCAGTTATTTGCACTACATATTGCTCATTATTGTTTATTTTAATCAACAAACTCTACAATTTGCCTGAGGTGACAGATTTTCTTATTTATTTTCACCTTTTGCTCTCTTCAGCTCTCAGGTCAGCTCTCAACTGCTCTTGGCACAGACTCACTCTGGGCACGGGGAACTGATTGCCAAAACATTTGATATCCTTTTATTTGCCAAGTCAGCGTTCCAAGAATCGCTATGTGCCAAGACAGGTTCTTGGAAGTGTGTGCAAAAACTTTTAAAAAAGAAATGAAACAGTAATATTAAAGATGAGCTGAGCTGCTCAATGAATCATCATCAGTCAAGGGAAGGAAACAGTGTTTGTTGTTTTCCTGGTGGAAAATGTTCCTCTGATGCCCCTCAAGTTATTTCCCTCAGTCCTTCAGCCCTGCATCCTCGACAATGTTAATAGGATGGGATGTTTAATAATAATAGGATGAAGTTTCGCTATTGAGTTAGCAAAAGTCTCTTTTAGCTCGTTGTTAACCTGCCTGGAGAACGACCTCCTGTATCTGTTATGGAGTATGAAGTCGTAGATATGAATTTGATCCATTAGTTGATCCAAATCCAAAAATTTGATCCAAATATTTTTTGGTGGAAAGGAAAAGAAGAAAAATACAAAGGTATGGCCCATCCTTCCCACACCTGACGAACCGTTGGTGACAAAATGAAGAAACACATGTCCTCATATGACTATTAACCAATGAGTTCAACATTCTGCTTACGCTCAGTCTGCAGATCAGTCAGAGTAAACAGGAAGAAAGACTGAGCTGATGATTGAGACCACGATCAAAAATAGTTTGGACTGCTAAAACAAAGTGGAAAAACGACTGTAGAGTCGCTCCCTTTCAGGAACCTCCAGCTCCATCTGGACCTCTGAATATTGTTCTTTGCCGTCGTAGCAGTCTGCACAGATTCACATTTGTCACCGAGTGTGTCACATTGAGTGTGTCCACGCAGAAAACTGTGAGGGAGATTTACAGCCCTAATCAAAAACTGGCTCGCGGTTGGAAATGTAGCGTGAATGATGTCATGAAACAAACTGTCCCCCGCTGTGATGCTGCGATTTATCACACGGTATGGAAGCCATGAACAAGCAGCGGTGCATCGACGGCGACAAACTTTCACAGGCTGTCCTGTTCTGCGTCGCGTACGTGCATGTCCGTTCCTCATTCTTCGCCAGGAAAACAAACAAATGCACATTTAGATATTTTCTTTTTCGCCTTGGATGTTACACAAACCACAGGGATGATGCATCACACCACCGAGCCTTCATCAATATGGATAATTACACCTTTCTGCAAAGTCAGTGTAGCCGGGTTGTAAATATTTTTGCTGGGAATCAGGTTGTTATTCCCGTTGCGGTACCACACAGTTGCAGGCCTTCCTGAGATGTACCCAAGCATATCCCTGTTTCTCTGCGTATCTGTGCTGAGAGGAAACATGACCGACTACACCTTGGCACTTCTTTAAACAAATCACTGGCCCACTTCAGCCTCGAGGTCCTGCTGGGACGTTGTCTGCTTACGTGACAAACGTGTTGTAACCTGCGTGTCTTGTGCAGCTCAGCTGGTAGACCAAGTATCAGTTATTCATTCTTATCCATCTTATCTATCCAGTTGAAAATGACACACACATCTCCCTGTTTCTGGCATCTTACCACTGACTCCCTGTGCACTTTAGAATTCGTTTCAGGTTTTGTTTTTGAACCTCAAAACAGTCATGACCTTTTTACAAATGTGGGTTGTCTTTCGGTCAATTTGTTCAATGATGTTTGTATAAATAAACTTAAGAAATAACGTTTACTCGTTATCACTTCATAAGAATAAGGGGGTAAAGAAACACAGAAGTTGACTCGCTGATTCAGCATCTGATGATCAGCATTTTGGAAAAAAAAACAAAATCTAGGAGTCCAGGCAGCAAGCAGTGCAGCCAAAAATAGAAAAGGGAATCCTGACGCTTGTGTTTTTGAAGGGGGAACACCTCCTCCTGCGTGTGCATGTGTGTGTCAGTGTCACACTCCCACACAGACAGAAACAGGAGGCATGACTATAATAAATGAACTGCCACAGCAGTGCTGTTTCAGGTTGGCTCACTACAATAATACAGGGTAGAAACGCACAGCTGGCTCTGCCATCAGAGGTTCCCTTGCGTGTGGTGCTGCGCTTGTTTCTGCTTCCTGTCACCCAATAACACACGCGCAGTGACGGATAAGACAGATTCAGGCTCCACCGTGAAGTCCTCGTCTGTGCTTTCTCCTACTGTGCTGGAAGACAAGGAAGCACACCGATCCACAATGGCAATGTAAGTTTATGAAGCTTATGGATTCTCTCTCATAAAATGTGATAAATGGACGACTGGGCAGGTAAATACCACTTAAATAAGTGTTTAGGTTATTTTAAAAAATGGTTCGGATTCATAGAACGTGATACAGATACTTTAGCAAGTGGGATTAAAAAAAAAACATGCAACGTATGCATGAGGGGGGCGTACACACGGCTGATGTGATAAATGTGGTCAAATGTTTAACAGGTAATGTCGGCTGCTCCAGCAGTGTTCAGGGACCGTCTTGTTTTGGCACAATTGTATTCTTTTGCATTTTAATCAACAGCCAAAGATGAATGGTGGCAGTCAAGAGCATTGATATGCAAACAGGGGGATGATTTAACCTTTTGAGCCCTACAGATGTCATTTGCATCAACATTCACACCCCTTGTTGGTATTCATCACAGCAACTTTGTATGAAACCAAACTAGGCCTGCATAGTGTTGGGAGGAAATAGAACTTACATCAAAAACAACCATGCTTCCAGTTGGAGTCAGAAGGTTTCACAGCGTATGTCTGGACGGATCCTTTTCAGTGATGTTTCAGCATTTTAGGGCAAAGTAATTTGGTTTTGAATTTACAGCTAATTTCTTCTTCATCTCCAACACAAACCAAATAACAACTCAATTTATTTAAAATCCAACACAAAATAATATTTGATATTTTTTTCTAAATTTTATATCATTATCACCTGCAAGTACATTTTAATCCAGTAATTCAGTGAGAAGTGGTAATAGCGAGACCTTCAATTAAGAAAATGTAGCGTAATGTTGACAATATAGCGATTATAATAATAATAATTATTATTATTATTATAATGTAATAGTATTAATATCATGTAGTATAAAAGTATGAGAGTGTGACCTGTTTATATGTTGTAATAACAGGCCAATATCATGTATATATATAAAGAAAATGAACATATTACCACAAACACACAAAGAAATGTTTCATGTTCTGAAGTGATGTCGATCCTTTCTTATTATTGTGATGTGGCAGTGTGTCACACTTCTGCGGGGGAAGAACTGTAAAAGCACCAACTGCATCTAAATTGCTCAGTGTCTTACAGGACCCTCTACCCAGTCCCCAGACCCCCCCCCCCCCCCCCCCCCCCCCCCCCCCCTCCCCCCCCCCCCCCCCC
>CAAKHB010007906.1:57638-81244 GCA_901007665.1 Aeoliscus strigatus | reverse complement strand
ACATGTGTGCAAAGTGCTGAAAGGTGCGAACGGGCTGCAAGGTGACTGGTCACACAGACCGCATAAGGTTTACACGGAGAATATATCACCCACAGCTAAGACACTGACAGGAACTGCTCAAATGTCTTGACTTTTTCTTTTACCTCCGCTTTTCTTCACATCACTTCAACAATTTCAAGAGGCACCCTTTCACATTTGACATGTGTTTTATGCCACTTAATTAGTGTCATTAAAATGGCGACCGTGGCCACACCTTCAGGCGGGCAGGGAGCAGAGAAGCGAGAAGCCCTTGACTTTGTTCAGTTTGTTGTCATCTATTTATCTAATGACTCCGTCACAGTTTATACAGTGGGCTAGATTCTGTCCACTCCTGTATGCCTAAAAAAGCACAGTGCTGCCATAACACTAATCACCTAATTGCCCTGCCCTGCCTCATTAGAAAACAAGCCTAACTGGAAAACCGCCTTAAGTGGCCTAAATTAATGAGACCTTCACACTGCATGCTGAGTCATCAGAGGCCTGAGTCAAGGTGACGTCACCACGGAGGAAATGGCTGCTCCATAAACTGTCAGTGGACGTTCGGGCAGCAGCGGAGAGGCTGACTCGGGTCGTCTGACTGGGGTCGTATGTCCGTCGCCGCCGTACGTGTGTGATTGTTGTGACTTGTCCCATACAGGAGCTGTCGGGGGGGGGGGCTCAGTGGTAGAGCGCGTCATTCAGTAATCAGAAGGTTTGAATCCCGGCTCGGCTCCCGGCGGTGTGTGGGGTCCATTCCTGTGTTTGGGGAGTCTCATCATAAAACTTACGTCAAGGTACTTATAGGTAAATTACACTCTCCATTCCTTTTGTTGAAAATGTATTTATAGAATATATTTCACTTTGCTCTAACAAGTAAGACGCGTTGCTGCAGTGGAAAAAAAGTTTCTCTGTGCCGTCCCACAGGCATAGAATGAATGAAATGTGCAAATTTAGTGCACATTTGACCATTTATTTTAGAGGAAGCAGTGCTTCCCCTGCAGGCTTAGAGCAATCGCCTCTGCTTTAACACGTAAACTGGATTCATGCATCTGCGTTGAATTTATGCACAGCCTACGCCAGAGCCTACACACGTGGCCTACGCACTTTGTGAGCGTTCAAACGTCAGCGTCGCTCTGCCGGCGTCGCTATGCATTAAGTCATGCCGCTGTGTTTAGCTTTTTGCGGTTATCTGTGTTTTAATTTGTTTACTTCGAGCAACAGCGACTGAAAGTGAGAGGATTATGTTACCGCCACAATCCCAACACCATTGGCAAAGTTTCCTGCTCACTTTTCCGCTCAGAAATGACCTCTAGGATTGTTGCATTTTCTCTTGCAAATACAGAAGCGTGCCCACTCTGAGCGCTGGGAAAGTCACATGGTGAAAACGGTCCAATCCCAGTCGTCTGTGGCGGCAATGCGTGGTTACATTTCTGGAGAAGTCCGTTTCATATGTATGGTGTTTATTTGACAAAAGGATAGATCCAGATGCAGGTCAGACAAGGGGATCTTTTTCTCCTTTACAAATATTTTCAGAACAAATCAACAGTAACACACTACTTGATCTTGACAGAAAACATGTAAATACGCAATGTGACTGCGGTGATGACCCTGTTATTTCAGCCAACAGCCAGTGCGATCTTCAGACCTTAGAACTCATCAGGACTGAGGTCAGGGTGGGATGACTTCATTACGTTTAGCTCCCATTGTGGTGCATTCCTACCTGTTGCCCTTTGACCCCCTGCCTGCTGCGCGTACAGTGGGTGTATGTCTGTGGTGCGGAGGGGACGCATATATTCTGGGTTAAAACAAGCTGTAATATATCAACACTGTCGAGATCGTTTCTGGAGAATGAAATGAAGGGAGGGTCTCTCAGTTTCAGCTGTCAGAGGCTTTTAACTCTTCAAATGCCTCCATGTCATCTCAGGTACCGGTGTATTCTTTCTGATCTCCTCTTTTTATTTATGTTTTCTATATATCCAGTCATTCCAAAAGTTAAAAAAAGCCTGCATATATATCCTGCTTTGAAAAATAATATTGACGTGTAAACGTGTCAGTGTAAGACGTGCATGTGTCTGACGGGAGGTCACATGAGACGTGTTAACAGACGACAAGAGGAGAACTTCGGTGCTGTGACAACTGCTTTCTGTTCCTGCAGAGCAGTGATGTGAGCCCGTCTCACTGAATCTATAAAGAAGTTTGATCAGATTGTTGCATTTATTGATCAATTGTTATTTCATTAACTTAATTAATTGCATTTTTTAATTTAATATTTTCATAATTTGGGGCGACACGGTGGTGTGGTGGTTAGCACCGTTGCCTCATAGCAAGAAGGTCTCTGGTTCGCTTCCTAACCTGGGATCTTTCTATGTGGAGTTTGCATGCTCTCCTTGTGTCTGCGTGGGTTCTCTCCGGGTACTCCGGCTTCCTCCCACCTCCAAAAGCATGCTGAGGTCACTCTAAATTGTCCTTAGGTGTGAGTGTGTGTGAGTGGTTGTCTTTCTTTCATGTGGCCCTGCGATGAGCTGGCGACTTGTCCAGGGTGTACCCCGCCTTTCGCACGTTGACAGCTGGGATAGGCTCCAGCACACCCGTGACCCGTAACTGGATTAAGCGGCAGAAAATGAATGAATGAATTTTCATAATTTGCTTGAGGTTGTTGGTGTCATGCCACATGCTGTCCTGTTCTTCCTGTTTTATTTTGGCAGTCCCCCCGACCCCCCCAAATCCTGCAGGTTTTAGATGTCACCCTGCTCCAACACACCTGATTCAAATCAGATGCTCGTTGTCAGGCCTCTGCAGAACTTCACAGAGACTGATCCAGGTGTGTAGGAGCAGGATGGTCCTGCTTTGGGACCCCTGTCCTGGCATTTCCTCCATTCTTTCCATGTTTTTGTTATAGACAAGTTTTTCCATGTTTTTCTAGCCTTCACATGTATTGTCCAGGAAAATTTTAACAGACTAACGTATCACTGCAATGCAACACATCCCTGAGCATCGCATAAATGAGGTGTTTGTTGAATCAGCTTCCAGCACTCAACGGCCTTATTACAGACAAATTTGAAACATGTAATATTGACATGACAGTTGACACAAGCAAGGTTTTAATCTGCTGTGAGTCCCTAAACACAACACGGATTCAAGATCAGTATTATTTGGAGTCTAGATTCTATAATTATCAGGTTGAATGCTCTGTATTCTGTTCATTGTACAACATGTGTATAGTGAAAAATAACAATAAAGCCAACTTTTATACAACATAGCCCAATTTGGCCTGACTGTATTATAAAAATGAAGAAATAGAGTACAAAAAGGATACATGTGGCATTATTTGCAGGTCTGTGTTACTACATCACATTAGTGTAGTTTCAGCATACATAAATAAACTGACTCATGAGGGCCTGTTGCATAGTTTATGTGTAATTTGTTTAGGTTTATGATTTCTTTTAATGTTCAGACAAACCCATGCGTTAGGGTTCGTAAAAGCAAGCCAGCTTTATTTTATTATGAAAATGAAGAGCGGGGTTATTATTTTTTGTTTAATCCTGTGTTCTGTCTGTTTTTCCTGGGCAGAGATCTGCAGTGAACCTGACATCTGTTTATGCACACGAAAACCTAAATTACAACGACGTCCGTGACTATGCCATAAACTCGTTAGGCGTACGCACACGGGCTGCCGGCATCTTTGGTAGACTCACGTCCGTAAATCACAAACCACATAATTTACAAGTGAACACCGACCCAGGAATAAACTCAAATGACAATTTATTAGTTTTTCTCCAGTTCTCTGCAGCAAACTTGTGCCCATGCTGCTGCTTATTCACATGAAACCAACTTTGCTCTTCAATCTACAATATTATCGTAGTTTAACCAAGCAGCCCAACAATTGCAGCCCGTGCATGTGGACTCATGTTTTTGGTTCACTGGTTCAATGGAGTGACAGTGATGTAAAGTCAGCATACCTGAATCCCAGCCCAGGTTTTCTCAACGTATTTTTCTTTCTTTATAGTTTCTATTTCGACTTGTAACCTCATAAGAAAACACAGTAACTTTATCTATGTCAGATATCTCAGATATCATGTCTGTATTTAAATTAAAGCAGCATTCAACATTGTTCTACCATTTAGATTCACCGACCTGTGAAACACCATGTTCTATAACGATCTAAGGAGGCTCAAATAACAAAATGATTTGTTGTTGTTGTTGCTTGTGTGTTTGCTGAAGTTGGGAGATAATTGTATTATTTCCGAGGGACAATTCTTGCTACAGTCAGCAGTGTTAGCACAAACAGCACATTTCACCTACGCACATGTACACACAGGTACACACGGGGAGGGATGACATGTCAGCGGTCGTTGTCCTAAAATCTCTGATCATCTCTTTGAACACTGCCAACATGGTCCAGAATGTCTTTAACACCCGATGCAAATGTTCTTGCTCGGACATCAGTCATCATCATCATCGTCATCATCAAGCAGGGACAGACAGAGTCATTTGTAAACTTTAGGATGAGTCGGTCCGAATAACGTTAGTTCTAAAAACGATGACATGTCAAGGACGTCAGATAAACCACTTTCTGGGTTTATCTGTCGTTTAAAGCCCTGCAGCCCTGAGCAATGTAGCTGGTTGTGGTAACCATACAAAAGTGGTTAGGAAAAGTGAAGTGAACTGACTTATGCTGGAATGCATCCAGTTTTCTATAAATACATTTTCCCAAATAACTATTTAAATACAATATGTAAGGGGAAAAAAGAATGGAAAGATGAGATATGAACAAATCAGATAGATTTGAACAGAAGAACAGATAATGAACAAATCTTGAACATGAATAGATTTTACTTTGCAACTATATTTGCTACAGTTTTTGCACAAACTGAAGTTTTTTTTTGTTTTTTTTTTAATCTGGGAGCAAAAATGACTCATTGTAATTGGGCAGTACTGAGTGACAACAATACTCCAAAGTAATGCACAATAGCTGCCTCCCCAACCAAAATTCATCAACCATTTCCGACCACCAGCTCCGATTTAATCGGTTTCAGACTGCATCCTAAAGAGGACTCTGACTCCTGACTCCTTAGAGAAAAAAACCTGAAGGTGCAGCTGCAGAAAACATGTGCATGTGGCTGGTGAATTGTGAGCAGTCATCTCAGCACTGTGAGGTGGATGAGGAATGACGGCAGATGACGCCACCTTCATCTCTGTCTCCATTCCGCCTTTTGTCCATCATATCTATTTCCCTTGGTCCAGCCCGTGTCTCCATCACTGCCTGTCCAGAAAGACAAAAGCAATTCAGACATAGCATGTTTGATTTGGGTCAAAGCCTTCTTGAACTAAAACCCGTAAGCCCTTTAATATGGTAATTTGTAGCGGCTGGGTTAAGGAACGTGGATTTATCAATAACGAGCCTTACCAGGCTGCTATTGAGCTTAGATTAGGTTTTAGATGGAGACGAGGGGCTCACTGAGGGGTAGGGTGAAACAGAGGTTATTTAATAAGGCCTTGGTTGTTATTTTAAAAAGGAACCAGGGTGAACTTATAGGCTGCCACTGAGCAGGCACTGACAGCCGTGTAGACTGACACTCCATGTCTCTCCCATGGGGAAACTGGTAGACGACATGCATGTGCACATACATGTATATATTCAGTAGTTTGAGTAGTTTAGGCGCACTGGGGTCCATGAAAGCGCTCTTACATAAATTCACGTCTTTGGATGCTCAAGACTCATATATTTACTGGGGGGAGGGGGTTAAAAAGTGACAAGCATCTGTTTAGTATCGCAAATACATAGTTTACTACTACTACTACTACTTTGATTCCTGCCACAGAGGGATGAAAATTCAGTCTGACAATAGGGAATGGAGCCATTTTTCGACATCAAATTTTATTTCATTTCTACTCTTGTATCCATTTACTCCAGTTTTAATCAATATAAACGTTGACTATAACCGCACAGACACTAAAACCATGCCTTTAAATTCTATCATTGTATGAGATTCAAGGCAATTCTGCAAAACATTACAGTAAAAGGCTATTGTCCTATGTCACACATTGTGAGTTATACCTCATGTACACATCACACACTGACCTGAGGTGACAAACTGATTCATTAAATCACCTACACACATCATACTGATCTACTGACTCCAGGAAAGCTGCGTAATGAGCAACACAGATGAATAAATCTCATAATTCAGCAGGAGGCAAACGTCTTTTCACTGTGAGGTGTTTTTAGTCCACCCACTCATCTTTCCCGTCTTTGTGGACAAAGCAGGAGCAGACCTGGACAGATGGATGTGATAAGATAAAAGCCCCTCCACAGGGATATTCATGCAAGGGCACACAGGTCTGAGGTTAAAGCTTGGGCCTCCTGTTTGGTGTGCATTTTTATTCCTCCTTGCTGTTTGGGATCAGTACAAAAAAAAGTAAAAAAAAATAAAAATAATAATAATAATAAAAAACTAAAAGAAACAAATAGAAATTAACTAAAAATTACAATTTAATTAACTGATAAATTATTAATTAATCATAATCATAGTAATAATACACTGAATTTGTATAGCACTTTAAATAAACTCTTTACCAAAAAAAAAAATCATAATGTATGTGTACGCAGGGCCTTAGGAGGTTATATAACAGATCTGTACTCCATTCTATGTGAAACCCTCAAAACACTGAAATATGCTCACTGAATCTGGTTTTGACTGTAGTTGTATTATTAATTGGGGCCAATGTGGCCACACTGTTAATCATCGCCATCCCTGCCAGCCTACAGTTTGTTAATACTGGATCCCTGAGATTACCTCAACCTAATGGACTCATTAATTACACACTCCCACCGAGTGTTTAATTAGTCATCCGCTCACTGAACAAATCAGTGCGAAGGTTTTTGCCGCCAGGAGCTCGGCTTTATGTAGCGTTACTCCTAACAGCTGCTCAGATATGTGCTTGAAAGAGAGAATTAATGATGTGTTGGTTGACTGGTGCGACTGGAGTTGTGAAAAAAAAAGAGCCTGTCAGTGTGGGTCTGCTTTGTTTCCAAGTTAGTTGTTTTTAGCCGGCTTGTCTCGGGAACGGTAGTGTCATTTGTTCGTTAGCATTACTGATTGTTTATTGCACCATGAGAGGTCAGAAATGTTTGTAACTGTATGGAGTTATGGAGATTTTTTTATTTTTATCAAAAGTCCCGGCAACGTCTGTGGTTGTGCTCATCGGGAGAGCTTTGCCTCAACAGAAAAGGAAATCTTTTTCTAATTTGTATGTTTTCCGAGGCAGAAACCAAAGCACCTGAGCGTGTTAATTAGTGAGCGCAAAGTACTTCATGATGTAGAGTCCGTTGGCATTGCACTGGAACATAGTACCATAGTATTGGGGGATGTGGGGCGGCGTGTGGCTGCTGCTGCTACTGCTGCTGCTGCTATTCCCCACACTGGTCCTTGCTTATTTCATTTCGGCGTTGTAATGGGACTCAGATGCCGTGGTGTATACAACAGACCTGAGGCAGTCCCAGGCTGCCAGTGGGTAAACATCGGAGGCCATTCTCCCCCTCGAGTGGCAGATCAAACTCTGTATATTGATGTCCACATGAAAAGTCTCCAAGGAGGTTTGTGTTTGAAGTATTGCAAAAATAAACATGCCCTAACGCAAAGGAAATGTCTTTTCATCACAGGTTCAAGGTAGTGGACATGGGGTATTAATGTTGGAATATTCTTCTGAATTTGAGTTCACCAGCCTCCATACTGTGACCTTAAATAGGTCAAAAAGGTATTTGGTGTAATGCATAGTGCAGAGGAGGAGGAGGTCCTACTTCAATAAAATTAAAATGGCATCTAATGATAAATACAATCTAAGAATCAAGAAAGGGACGTCTGGTCCTTCGCTTAATTGTTTTAATTATTCACCAAGGACAAGGCCTCTCTCATCCTCATCAAAATGAGCCTCTCTCTGACATGATGGCCAATGATGGGGCCATCATTCAGGAAGTAATGATGTCAGAACAAGGGGAGACAGTGGGAAGGACACGGAAAGGGAAGTCGTAATGATTCACTCCAAGATCTCAATTAAAAACAAACTACAGCCACAACATAGAAAATACAATACAAAAAAACATCATTTCCAAAGGGGCGTCAAACTCATTTTAGTTCAGGGGCCACACTGGGCCCCTAGTAAAACAACAGCAACTTAACAACAATAAGTAAATAAGAACAAGTACATTACATAAGTGATGTGATCCAATGAATTATCATCTACAATATTAAAATCCTTAAATTTCTTAAGGAACAAAATAGTTAATAGTTAATAACAGGAATCTGGAACTGAGCCATCTTTGTCTTTTGTGGTTGTTTACGTATTAAATCAGCACCATGGACAGCATCCATGGAGTCCATGATACTAGATGAATGCGATTGTATTTGCTTATTTGTCCAGATGTTTGTTTCTGGGTTATTAATGAGTTGTCGCTCTTCCATTTGGAGTTTGTGTTGAAAGTAGAGGAGCTGTATGAGGAAGAGACGCTGCATCTGAAGATGGGTTGGAGCAGAGAGGATATTCATGGGAGGGCAGGAAGGGGCGACACCAGCAGATACATCACTTGTTTCAACCTGTAGGGGGCATGCATATGGTTGTTTAGTAATTAATTGTTTTGTAATGTTGTTACTCTTTTAATAACTGACATGTGCAAGTCCCGCAGCTGAACGATACAGTGTGGTTTAAAATAAACGTCACTCTCTCTTCAGCTCGAGACGACTGACATGAATGGGGCCAGACTCCAGTGCAGTTGCATTTTTTATGTAGTGGATTAATACAGAACTTTTATCAAGTTTAAGAAGGTGATTTGGTGTATTAGGTCTATTCACATCATTTATCTGCTCAGCTGCCCATTGTGAGCAAGAGGGACTCTACATTACTACATTCTACATGAACATTCTACCACCACCTCCATAAAAGGGGAAGGGCAACAACAACAATTTACTGCGCAACTGAATCGTTAAAATTTCAGGGTAAACGTTATACTGGAATACTGATGATCATCATCATGATTGAGCATAATAAGCTGCTGCACCCGCGGCTTTGTATTGCCATAAATTATAGAATTGTGGTGTGTGTTTCCATTCCAGTGCCATATTTCCCACACACTCATTTTTTTCCCGGCTTCCAACTTCACGAAGCCACTGGCCAAGGTGCTCCAGTCGTGGAGAGCAATCGTTTCCCATCACTACCAGATGCATACCCTTCTGTTTCCATCCTATATACATAAAAATGTATGTATATTGGCGATGAGCCAAGGTCCTGTGGGAGTTTCAGATGTCGGCCGACAAACTGGTGATCGCTAACCAACCAGACTAACAGAAGAAGAAGGCAGTGGTGATAGATGTCCCACATGACCCCAAACACTCAGAGTGTAGTTTCCAGGAACATCCAATAAGTGTGTGTGAGGCTGTATATAGACTGTAGATATATATATATATAATCTTTAACATAATAATATAATAGCTGCCGCAAGTCCGATTGCAACCTCAGTGTTTGTGTCTCGCCTAGTATTTTTTCCAGCGGTCACAACTGAGATGGTGGGAAGTTCAAGAGGCGACAGCTTAAAGGAGCAGCTCTAGTGAGACACACAGCCAAAACACATACTGTGACATGTACACACACACACACACAGCGGCACCAGGGTATACGAGTTGATGTGAGTAGCAGCTGCACACAGAAAACAGAGACTGTTGCAACGTCCCACCAATTCTACCGCTACGATTGCATTTCAGCATTATCACCATTGAACTGGATGCACCAGCTGCACATTTTAAAGGACGGAGGCGGGCAGAATAGCAGCGGGAGCGTCCATAAATCCACATTCACGCTGTGCAAAGTGAAAGCGCAGAGGGACGGCGCGGACACGGATGTGTAAACATGCCCTGTTGAAATAAAGACCATCATACACACACCTGCTTTATGTGGTTGTTAGTGGTCTGTAAAGGAATGCTGAGCAGAGCCACAAATGGACCGGACACTCAGCTAGACAACATAAAATTCAGTTGGCTGACTCCTACTCCTCATGATCCTCAGGTTCTTTCATACCAGCTTCCACATGCCGTTCTTTTCTTTCAATCAATCAGTTCAATTCAATTCCGGCACAATATGTCACCCTCTGTCCTCAGACCCTGAATCAGGTCGAGGAAAAAACAAAAGACAGTGTCGCTGCTTCCCTCATCTCACTTCTCCCTCATAATTTATTCCTCTCCGTTTACATCCTGCCTCCTGCTTACGATGACGTTTTTCTTCCCCCTCTCATAAGTTTTTTGTCCAGTGCTAAAGTTGGTAGCACTTTTTAATTGTTGCATTTCAGTCACTGTTTCCACTCCCCAGAGGATTTATCTTAATTGGACCACACAATTCAAACTGTCTTGTGAAAAGGCCGTTTATGAATAATTTCAGCCTTAAAAAAAGACAGGTTATCCTTTTCAAATAAACATTCTTCTCTGTGAGGCCTTTTGCCTGGAAAAAAAAAAAAAAAAAACAGCCGTTGGAATTGGAAAACTGATTTATATGACAGCCAGGATTTCTCTCATTGAGTTTCTCATAATGACATCATGTCAACAAATATTTTTCTGTAACTGACAGTGGTTGTCTCCCACCTCCCTCAATCTGTTTCCGTGGTAGTTTGTTTTCTCTGGGAAATAATTTATTTCCTTCGGACAGCAATATTTGTCACATGAGCTATAAGGAACATGCAAGCAAAACACATGACAAGCTCTCCACAAACACTGTAAACTAACGAAAGCTAACACACAAAAAACATAATGCAACTGTGAAATCTTCTTTTTCAGCCAGTACAGTATTTTCTTTGTCGTTTCTTCCTATCATCTTTACTTTCTCCCTGACCCCCACTTTCCTGTTGGATATAAATTTGCAAAAGCTCATCAGTAATTCTGCAGAGCCAACAGGTCACCCTGACACAGCAGCCAGGACAAACTTATGAACGTGAAAGCTTTCATTTATCGCTGAGCCCAGCCGAGCTGTAACCATGGGCGGGATAAGGTAAGGGTTGGGTAGCTGGTTGGAAAGAAGAGGGGAAAACTGGGGTGGTGAGTGTTAAGATGTAGGCTTCTGAGCCAGAAACGGTGGAGAGGGTTGAACCGGGTGGAGCCAGTGGCGTGAGCTGCTGTGACCAAGACGTATCGAGCAAAGGAGGAGACAGGAGCAGAGATTTAAATCGAACCCCTTTTTTTTTTTTTTTTTAAATTTACAGTAATGTCAAGGCACATTTTATTTATATACTGTCAATTCACCACGGCAGTTATCACATGACACTTAGCAAACGGACTGTTTTCACAGAAACCCAAGAAAAACTGGCAGATCCAAGGCTACGTGTGGATGGCCTTCTGCCTCGACCAGTTGATGTGAAACAGGGAGAGAGACAGAGAGACAAGTGAGATGAGAGAGATGATGATGAGAGATGTAAGAGGTAAGAGAAAGAGAGAGAGAGAGTGGAATAATAGCAGGTATTATCAAGTTCAACAGTGGACTGTTAATATAGAACACATGAAGCTGTGCATTTGTCGTCAAACTCTTCTGTGACTGAAGTGCGCCTGAGTGGTGGTTGACTCACTCTCTGCCACCCAATAGTGGGTCAAAGCCGAAAAAGTGAATCGCAAAGACCTCCCAGTGGTCTCTCATGTATTCCCATTGAACAGTTAGCATAATATTCATTTCCGTCTTGTTCTCAATTAACGTTGACACTGCCCATTTAACATTTCCATCAGTGGACGTGCTTGCGGGCAGGCGGGGCTGTAGGAACTTGTTCCGTAAAATCACCCGCTAATACACCCATGAAAGCCACGACTAGTTGTGGTTTTCCCTGCATTCGCTTGTTGCTGGTCACAAATGTCACTTTGCTCCTTTTTTTAACTACTGGATGTCCATGTATTATTGACGAGATTTTTCCAGCTTTCCCGCCCCGGCCGAATGGCTTTCCATAATAAGGCACATAAATGAAAGCACTTTTCCCATCAATCTCCATTTCACATTATGTTGCCAAACTAGCTTTGACACCTTTGTAACCGTGGATGGGGGAATTCTCAGAGGAAATCTGGCAGTTCTGCGAAGCACATCGAGTGCAGCTTCAAACTGTCCACAGAAATCAGTGTATCAGCCTCCACAGTTTCACAAAGCCTGCTCTTCCCATGATAATGAATGGAAGCTTGACTCCAACATCCACTCATCCCGCCACGAAGAAACAGGAAGCACCAGTCTGTACAACGATAGCTGATGATGGATTAAAGGTTTAAACAAGTGCAATGACTTGTCCTGGATCCTGGAGCTGATTATTAGTCCACTGGTGTGAATTGAAAAAATAAATCATGTTCTCAAGAGTTATTTCATTATTCCACTCATTGTGGGACTTTCTGGGAAGAGGTTTCAGCCCAACAAAAGTCAACATACTTTATTATCCCTATAGGGAAATGTGGGGTAGTACTTACAAAAGGGGCACTGTACTAAGTGACTGTGTCACCATTACTTCACCCATCCATTTTGGTCAAAGTGATGCTACAAGGACATTTCAGGACACATTAAATAGGCCATTAGACAGAACGCCAAAAGAAGAACAAGAAAGATGACGAGTAGTCGGATAACAAATGTGTGCCAGAATTCGTGTCTGCTTCTCAAAACTTTCCATCGTCAGTCACAGACAGTCCTGCAAGTTGTTCACAAGTGCATGGTTTACTCAGTGTGACTGCATGTACAAGTAGAATTAGCACCGGTGCAGTATATCAGGAATCAAGCAATAGGTACCAGGGCAAATGTGTGTGATGTGCAGCATAAAAACAACGACACTAAAAAATAACACCCCCAATTCAGCAGAGTCTATGAGATTAAAAGGAAACAAGAAAAACCAAATCATAGAAGCATGAATCAACAACATGTTTAAATCCTATTTTCATAAAAAGGATATCAGGCCTGATTTGGTCCTCGGGGAGGCTGCTCCAGAGGCGTGGTGCAGCTGTGGAGTGAGAGGTTCTTGTAGGTAGGGAGGTGCTGGTCCATTCATGGATGAGCAGCAGGATTTTGTTTGTTTGATTGTGTTTTGGATGTGGGTAACACAGCTGGGTAACACGGTGGTGCACAGGACGGACTGAAGCAGACGGACTGAACCATCTTTGGAGGTCACAAGGGCAGCGAAGAATGTCATCGCCCATGTCGACTACCTATGATCACAGATGTTTTCTTCTAAAAAGAAAAAGGAAATACAAATTAGGGCTATAAAGCCATTGGAAGGATGCAAAATGTTCCATCTCCTGCATTTATCAACTTACCTCATTTGCTTTGAGGATGGGTGAAAGTTGGGCTTGCTTGGCTGGCAACTGTAGGGGGGGGCGAGGGGTAAAATGAGTTTGAGTGAGCTAATTGAGTGTCTGTCACTGATTTAGATATTTGAAAAGAAAGAGGGTTTGTTTTAGAACACATAAGTAATGTGCTTATTTCAGAGCATGGCACCTAAGCCAAATAAACACACACGTATTTTTTTGTCTGCTCACTCAAACTGCACACCTCATACGCTTGCAATTATCATGCTTAATTTGCAGTTGAAAATAAGCAAGACTTGTCAATGGCTTGATGTGTTTTTACTTCAAACCTGTTTCTTTCGCTCGTTGGTGCGTTCTAGGACGCATGTAACACCACGAGTTATTCAGCCGGGGGAGCGACGTGGAATGAGGCTCTGCTTGTGTTTAACATCCTCATGTGTTTTGTTATTGTATCATAGCACTCTTCTGAGAAACCGCTCCGCTTGGAACCCGAAACATCCTTTTCTTTAGTACAAATTAAGTTCATTTCAAATATTTTTATAGCCCAACATCACCAATTACTGTGAAGGAAACTTCATATTTAGTCATTTATTCAGGTCATTATAGAGTCAGGTCAGGTCCCTTTTGGTCCTCTCTCTGGTTTGCCTCTGTTTGCCGACACAGCCCCAACCAGGGTCGTCAGGAACAGCAAATGTAAACAGTTGGGAACACACAGTGCTAGGTCACAAGACAAGAAGTCGTCTCAGCAACAATGAACTGGAGCTTAAATAAATGGAACTCCTGAGCTGAACAGCCTCACACTTTGGGAAGGCGTTGCCAAGCCTGCACAGCATTACCAACTGTCTCCTCAATGCACTAGGGCTGCAATAGATACCTCTATATCTCTGCATGAGACGTCTGACGACTCCTGAGAACTCCTTTCTTCAGCTCATCACAGACCACAGAAATCTCCCCAACAATCACAATGACCTCAATGGATCCTATATGGAAGCATATACTCATTATATGCTTCCATAATCTTATGCCCTTGTACCCTCAATCAGGGTGAGGGAAAACCCTAATACCCCCCCCCCCCCCCCAAAAAAAAAGAAAAGAAATAACAAGAACGTCAGAAAGAGGGCTCCCCAGATCAACAATAGATGTTCCATGTACAGAGAATGAGAGAAGCATAATAACATCTGAAGGATGCAGCTCAGGACAGCAGAGCAGCTGGAGGAGGTTCAAAGTCCAGACATGATAACAAACGAGGAACGTTGGAACTGACGTGAATCAGTCTGGACGGACTAATTGGCCTTTGATCCCAAACACGTGCATTGGCGAATAACTGGATACTGAGAAGCTGCTAATCTCTCGCTTGATTATGATTCCCAGTGTCTTAGCGTCGTAATTGCAGCAATAATCTGTGCGCATGTTTAGACAATAGAAGTGATTCCAACCACAGTTGGGTAAACATCGGGGGAAATGTGGAGAACTGGTCCATTGCACTTCAATCAGAATGGGAAATGTGAAACGCATGGAGAGCTCAACTCCGTCATTTCTCAACGACCTCTGCGGCCGGAGCATCTCTGCATACGACCTCACGTTGCTTTGCACTCACTTGCCTGCGTGTATGTTTTTTTTTTTTTTTTTTTTTTTTCATGTTGCATGTTAATATTTAAGAGGGAGAAGCCCTGTCACGGTGGAAAAATGAGTGTGCTGATTTGTTTTC
Source organism: Aeoliscus strigatus (assembly GCA_901007665.1). NCBI lineage: Eukaryota > Metazoa > Chordata > Actinopteri > Syngnathiformes > Centriscidae > Aeoliscus > Aeoliscus strigatus. The sequence continues at coordinate 66,223 of CAAKHB010007906.1, read as the reverse complement.
GTTGATTTCATTTCATTCCAAAAGCTTATTAATACTCCTCAGACAGGTATAGGCTGCTCCTTTGGTAAATCTACTTAATACAGCTGCATTCTTTGAGGCATGTTCGAGAAAAATCACGTGCACATGTTACAAAGGTCTGACTGAATCCATGGCTCAGCCCACACACTTTTTCCAGTGGTTTCTGGCCTTGGCAGACCTTTACCCAGCACAGCTACATGCCAGCGTCCAGACTGTCTAATACGAGAAGGTGATGTGCATAATTTGTTATATATGTATTGCTTAAAATCTGAAATATAAACACAGCAAAAACGACAAGCCTGCTGCCCTCAAAACCACTAAGAATAACAGTTCAGTTTAAGCGCTCTGGCTGCTCACATCTGATTAGGGCAAACTCAACATTTGGAATTTTTTCTTCTATTTTTCTCCATCTCGTATTTTTTTTCTCGTCAGAATAGCTGAAGGCTTTCCATAAACACCTTCACAGACATGCAGGGTAAATTATATGGCGGTACAGAAGATGCACGGGTAACACAGAGTTTTGGACGCAGACATTGATCAGAGCCGTGACGTTTCTTCTAGTACGTTCTGTGAGTTTAATTTCCACTTAAACTCAGGAATGGATAGAAAGACCGATGTTTCCTGTCCTTCACCTGTTAGGGGCATAAAGAATGACTTCACGGTACGCTGTTACTGAGAGGAAAGGGTCATGGACTTCAGTCTAGACCCACCATCACACACACACACACACACACACACACACACACACACACACACCACCACCCCTCAGTCTCAATCCAACGCTCGATTAGCATTCGATTTTGTGGGATTTTCAGTCATGCTGTGGCGCTAACCAAAAGAATAACCCAAATACCTCAACGTCTGCTTCTGGTCCCTGTGAAAACATAGTTAGAGCAGGGAGATGTACGGTGTGGTTGCTGCACTGTGCGCAGACACACTGTAATTGGAAGAACCAGCGCAAAGGGAAATTTGATACGAGCCAGAGCAATTTAGGGAGGAGGACAAGATATTGTGAGGAGCCGAGGAGGGGAAGGCAGCAGGTGCGAATGGTTTGGGTGGTGTGCTTTTTTTTTTTTTTTTTTCTTTCTCCAGCGAAGGAAACATCGGATAATCTGTTTGTCAACAGTCACAAATCATGTTTTTCCAAGGGTCGTTATTTGATTTTAGTCAGCTGTTCAAACGTGTTGCTGTCCGTATCTGCCCCACTTGGTTTCAGTAACTGAATGTGCTGTTTGTATTAACATGGTGGCTGAACTGAGCAGTAGGAAAGGAGTCATATTTTAAAAACAGACCTGCGAGATCACCTGCTACCGCTCACTTCACCCTGGCTCCTGCATCCCTCCTTCCTGTCTCCTCATCACCATGAGAACAGACCAAACAGGACCACGCCACTGCGACTCAACAGGTCCCAGCTCGATGATATCATACCTGTTTTATTTTGCTGAAAGAACTCATGTCCACGACTTCGAAGTTGATGTCTTCTTTATCTTAGCAAGTGGGGGGGGGGGGGGGCAGAACTGAGCAACATGAATAGAAATACTACTTTGAAAACATAACACATGACCTGAGTTTCTGAATATTATTATTATCTAAAAAAAGTCACATTTTTATTTCTTCATTCATTTGTCACGCAAAAAAGTAAAAAAAAAAAAGAAGAGACTGAACAATTTAAAGCTGTTTAAAAGCTTTATAGAGAGCTTGATGGTCCTGGTGATAGAGTCCGCTGGCTAAAGGTCAATATACACTATGTCTCTTATACACATAAATACTTAAGGACAAAACTAAGTCTTATTGTTTAGCATTTTTGTGGTCTCTTTTTAAAACGAAAACTCTTCTGAAGTCGTTACTCTGAACTGGAATGTGTCTGCCTCTTCAACACAAAACTTCTGATTCGTTTGAGATGTATTTAATACAGGACAAGTCATGAGTATTTGCATTTAGAGGCTCTGATGAAATAACATGTTTAATACTCATGAAGAATATTTACAATGTTATAAAAATAAATCTCCATTAAATCTCTATAATTCAGATATATGTCGTCCTTTTCCACCAGGGTGGAGAATCCACATCCACAGAAAAACAACAATATGCGCAGGAATTCTATCTTTGGAAAAGCTTTATTGCACGCAAACATTGCTTTACCTTTCAAGCAGTCCTTTCAAGCTCCTGTCTGACTCCTGAATTATACCGCATGCGTGTACACGTGGACGTGAGTGTTGTGAGCTACACAGTGAAAAGCAGGACTGTTGATCTTGGTGTTAGATGCCAAATAGTTCTATAAAGGGACTTTTGAGGGTCTTACCGGGCTCTGCGCCAGTCCATCTATGCCCTTGGGATGCCATATTGTGCGTGTTTGTGTGACTGCATGTGTGTGTACGCCTGAGGGATGGTGTAGCATGAGGGCAGGAGAGACTGGAGACCACTCTAAATTAATAATGTGGCAAATCTCGTGCGTCATACATTGTACTGTATTTTGTCAGACTTAGACAATTTTCTCTCCCACCTGAATTTCAGTGGGATCAGTCTGGTTTGTCAGGATACACATACAAACACACATATATATACCACACACACACATATGATACATCCCGAACAGTTCTAAAAACAGATTTCATTTCCTTTTCTTCATTCCGTTGTGTCTTTTCTTGCATCTGTCTGATGTATGGGTTTACATGTGATACTATTCTTTGCAAACTTTCCTGCAAACAAATTTTGCAGGAACTCTGCATTTAGCACTGTGTTTCTTTTGCGTGTTTCTGTTTGCTGTAAACGCTAAGTGCAAGTGGCATTGTGAGCCAAGTTGTTCTTAAACTTCATCTTATCTTCAAAGAGGAGTCTGTACACTGGGTCTAGTATATTTGGGTTGACTCCGGGCGGGATATGTAATAACCTACTTTCCTACTCTCTCCATGTCTGTGTATATTACCAATATGAGTATAAAAGTTTTCTTGATGACTGGGTGATTTTACTGGGTATTTGTCAATGTTTCAAAAGTACCAAGAGCTGCCTTTGGTAAAGTGGTTGAGTAGTTTAGTGACAATTTTTCACGCCAAATTGAAACCCCCAACACAAGAGCATCTTCAGTGGGCTTTCAAATTGGGAAAACAAACACTTTGTGGCGTACACTTGTGCGTATGTGGACAGCAAACTGCACCATGACTCTTTCACAGGACCCCCACTCCGAGCTGCTAACAGGTTAATGAACTTGTGAACCATGAGGCTCCAGCAACTCCACAAACAAAGTGAAGTTTGAGCGGAACTGACGGTGACGTGCTTCACCTTCACTTAGCCTCATGGACACTTGACTGTGTCCCAGGGGTCTCCGGCCGAGGCGGGGGGAGGGGGGGGGCAGTGTTTACTGCTGTTTGCCCGTCACTCTGCACGGCTCCTGCAGGTTCCCCCCACACTCCCAACTCCCAGAAGGCTTCACTAAGCCAAACAGACGATGGTTGTTGATGTTTACTCTACCAGGGCCCTGCCCCGATCCCTTCCATGGCAACGCAGATACCATTTCGGAGATTGTGGGGAAAATATTTTCCCAAGCAGGCTGACTCCGGGCAAAATAAACACCTCGGTTTAGGGGTATACACGGCATTTGAAAGAATCCCACCTCAGTGGAAGAAAATGACCCTGAGTGAAGGAGGTAAAACAAGAAAATGAGAGGAAGCAAATAAAATAAGCATAAATACTTGAAATTAGAACATTTAAAAGAGAAGCAGGGATTTTCCCTCATTTGTTGTAGATCATAGGAGACTTATTCATCTATTCACAGGCCAAATGGTACTTTAAACGGAGCCAAGCCACTAAATATTTGAATGTTAAAGTTACAAATAAACTTTGCCTGGCCATCACCTGCATCTTGTAAAATAGTCTTTGAATGACAGATGCAACAGGCCATAATTTACGATCTAAAAGTGATAAAATGTACAATGGTCTTACTTTTTGATTTTAAATAAAGACATCTTTAAATAAAGACAACTTTTCCAAGTATAAAAAAAGGAGATGAAACAGGGGACAAAGCCATTGTCCAATTATATCTCCAATCTTTTGGACAACTTGTTGTGTAATGACAAATAAAATGTATTTGTATTCAGCAGATTTCCAGATTATCCTGTTAATCTTTTGCCAGCTGAAGTAACAGTGTAGAAGTAGTGTAGTCTTAACTTCTTTTAATAATCATCTTCGGTGAGACACGTTATGTGCAATCTCAATCTCAGAGTGAACAATGAAGGCTGGGAACGGGTCATGAAGCAAACACCTCTGGGGTTGAGGTCACAGGTTCACAGGCATTAATCACAGCTGTCCGGCTAATGGCGACAGCAGCTCTCTGGGCCAGGTTTGATCAGCACAATCACATGTGACTGTTTTCCCGGGAAAAGTTGTCTCCCTCAATAACACACATGAAATAGGCTCTGTAGGACAAGCTGTCTGACACGCAGGCGGCCATCTTTGTTCTTCCTCTTCTCTTTTTTGTTTTGGCAGACTGTAAGCTGCTATTTCATTTCATTTATACTTTTTCCCACTCCAACTTTCAATTGTGATGGGTGTGCAGCAAAAGCATGGAGCCGAGGAGACGGTCCTTAGAAAAACAACTGAGGCAACACGTTCTAAAATCCCTTGTCAGTGAAGTGGGTAGAACCAAGTGCTGATGGGTTCTAGTGATGTTAAAACAAATGGTGGAATATAGTTTCATTCCAAAGTACATCAGTTTGAGTGTTTTGGCTCACTTTATCATCTATGATGAGTAATACAGAGGTCAGACTGAGTATATGCAGACTGTATTTATGTTGATGTTGTGTTTATATGCAACACAAGCAGGGAATGATCAATGAAAGGGATAATTATATTCCTTATTTCAGTTCATTAAATTCATGATTTCATCTCAAGACTGCATTAATTATGTTGCGTCTCATTGTAGTTGCGGAGCATTTGAGTATATGCATGTTGTTGTTGGCAGATCGGGGGGAAAGACATATTAGAAGTGAATAAGTGAATAATAAAAAACTGTAAAACAGTCATGCCCCACCTCCACCACAAGAATTTGTGGGGCAATGTGCAATGCAGTTAGCACTTTAACACTTTACAGCACTATGATTTGACATGAACATTCCATGGTACCGCAATTGTTGGCTTGTTTTTTTTTTTTTTTCTTGTTCTTTTGTGTTGTGTGTTGTTTGCTCCTTATTGCACTTGTTTGTATGGTTCTTATTGTTCTCCATTGATGTGATGGGACTAGAGATGGAAATCAGTCATTTTGCTGTAAGTGCATATAGTTACATATACATGTATTCTAATGCATGTTGTTGTCCTCTTGTTAAGAAATAAAATCAGAAACCCAATGTCCTTTATTTACTCCATCATCTGTCAGTCAATGCTGTGGTTTACTCTCCAGTCGTCTGCTCCAGTGACGTCCATTAGTGATTGTAACCCTCTGTCTCCTCCTCTCCTTTCCTCTTTCTTTCTTTTAAGTCTTTTCTCCCTCAGCTCTCAGGTGTTTTCTCTCCTGTCATTCAACCACTTAAAATCACCTGTGATTTTTTTTTTCTTACTCCAACTGACCTCTTACTCATTTTGTCTGTGCCATTTTCCATCTCTCCCCTTGCATACTTTAAAACCCTCAATCCAAGAACAATCGGGCGCCGTGACAACAGCCGAAGGAGAGAAACTGAACGAAAATAGATTGATGATGGAACGATAACATGGGGAGAAGATCAGTGGGTTTTTATAATGGCAGAAATAAATCATGCTGCTTGTGTTCGTGTCAGTGGACTGTTTGAATTGTAGTCTCTTTGTGTAAAGTTTACAGAAAGTCCACCATTCCAAGTAACCAAGAGTAACCAAGAGCTGATTGAGGACAAGAGTGGTGTTGGGTTGCAGGTACAACACTGCAGCTCATTTGATTGAAGAAAAAAAAGGTTGTTATCACACAACAATTGCCTGTCGGCACCAATGTGTTGGAAATCATTCTCTTTTGTCTTAAGTTTTGTTATTTACCAAAGAAAAACAAATTGTAGGTTTAACATATGAACATGTTTTAGTGGTAACAGAGTCAAAATACAAAAACGTGTTTTATTTAGACAAAACCTAGACATCTTGCCTATATTTTACCACAGTGACCACAGTTATTTCAGGTTTTGTATAAGATCCCTTACACTGACACATTTTTTTCTTTCTTCTAAGACAAAGGTACATTGCGAATCACTGTCAAATTAGTACAATTTGACAGCGATTTCCAAAGTATGGTATATGGATCTTATGTAGACATTCATTTTAGAGGTTTCTTAACTAAGAAGGTGCATTCCGCTGGCAGCGAACGTCCGAGTCGGCAACTTACATAGTCGTATTTGTTTGTTTTCCTCTTTCACCACAACATAGAAAGTAGGAAGAAAGCTGTTAGAACTGCTTTGTTTTTATGTTGTTACAGTGGAATTAGTTATGATGTGTTTGTGAACTAAGAACTAGCACATGAACTATGTTTCTATGTGTACGAGTCATTGAATTGAAAAAAAAAAAAAAAGACAAACGCTACAAGTGCTACAAGAACAGGTCTACACAGATCATACTGCACACATTGGATTCTGATCTCGGTGTCCTCAGAGTTGGATTTCCCTGATTAGGAGGATGTTCCATTTGGCGACCTCCTGCCCTTGGCTCAGAAAACTCGACACAATGGCTGCTGCGCCTGCACACAATGAATATGCATCAGCATTTTGGAATTAGTTAGAAAATATTATCAAACAGCATCGACCTTTTCTTGAAATATTCAGCTGTTCTGTTTTCAGTTTTCAGTTTTCAGGACCCCTATGTGAGGCACAGCAACAACATGAGGAATAATCAGTCGCTGGGTGACAGCTCCGAGTCAAATGGTCGATCGCTTTGTTCACCTACTTCCAAAAGTGTAAAACCTGCCGTTTGGTAAGTTGAAGAAAACAGCAGCTCATGATTAATGATCACCGTGACGTGTCTGAGTGAACCAAATGGACTGTGCATGTAAGCGCGCCCCTGCCAGAGCCTTCACCCTCACACTTGTTGTAATCATTACAGGGAGAAAGAATTAGGGGGGGGGGCTGTAATGGGTTAATTACGCCACAATCGACGGGTGTAGAAATGCAGGCCTTTTTAATTATCTCCCTCCATCATTCGACACATTTCTATTATTTTCCTTCTCTTTCTCCACTCTCTGCAGTGAGGCTCGGTGCCATGAAGGAAAATAGGGGGATAATTGGGTTCATCCATCTCTCTCTCCCTCTCAGGCCCCCTCCAACCTATCAGTCTTTTTATTCCCCTCCCGCAACTCCTGCTACCTCTGTGGGTCTGTGTCTGGATTCATTTTGTACTTACAACACTGAAATATTCAACATTATTTATCTTGTGTTATGTTGATAGCATCATATCCCTAAATCCTTCTTTAGCAATCAAAATCTTATTTACTGTGAGATGGTTTTAACCAACAATATTTTAACTCTCCCCATAATGTTTTAGCTCTAGAGTCATATGTATTGTTTGTTACATATATTTTTACTGATTTTTTTTCCGGCATCTTGTTGTTGTGTTATTGTTAGGTTATATTAATTTCCTTGCCGGTTTTTAGTTTGATTGTACCATGAATAAACATCATTAGATTCAATTAAAACCGTTTAACTAACGTAACTTACCTGACGTCACGTACACAAACTTGATTGAGAACATGATGTGTGCTCGAGCTGCGTCAGCAGAGTCAGACGAGTTTAACCACTTACAAACTGTTTACTGTTTTGATAGAGGGCCCCCTAGTGGCAGGAAATACCAAACAAAAAGACTATTGGTTCATTTGGTGCCATGTTTATCGCTCATATTTGTCAATGTACTCATAATATCACTGACCATATATGATTCAAACAAAAAGTTGTGAACGCAAGAGACATGATATCAGGACCATGGACAGGTCAAAGTGTAGACTTTTCAAGAAAGATTAATTCTAGTGATGAAGGATAAATTTAACTTTCCAGTTTCAAAGTTGCCCAAACAATTTCTGCTCTAGTTTGGAATGTTACAGAACAGAATATCATAACTTTGAAATGTTTTTGTATGTATATGTATGTATTTGTATTTATATATATATATAGATTTACTTACTTAGGACAATCAATCATTTTATTTTGCAGTTTCTCCAACATGCTTCCCCAGTTGCTCATACTCATCTTTTTTTTTTTCTTTCCTCCAACCGTGTCCTCTATCCCAGCGACAAGGGGGGTTTACAAGAGCGATATACAAGAGCCTCGGGATTGTTCATTCTGCTGATAAAACACAGAGAGAGAGAGAGAGAGAGAGAGAGAGAATATGTCAACAAAAGAAATTGAAATAAAAAAGTTGATTTCTCTGCAGTCTCACCAGTCTGACTTTAAGTGAGGCTTTTCATCTTTGCACAGTAATGAAGTGCCCAGTCTAATTTCCCTGTTTCCCTGATCGTCAGTAGCTGGAGGACAGAGAGGATGAGAGAGATTCCACTGGCAGGAACCTCCAGCTGATACATCTTTATAACAAGGGCTTCCATCATCATTTTATTCTTTAATTTTTGCAATAATACA
>CAAKHB010007906.1:37204-57618 GCA_901007665.1 Aeoliscus strigatus | reverse complement strand
ACACATAGGAAGACATGAAATGTGTGTGTGTGTGTGTGTGTGTGTGTGTGTGTGTGTGTGTGTGTGTGTGTGTGTGTGTGTGTGTGTGTGTGTGTGTGAGATTGCTTGGAGAGCGTTATGGTCTAAGAAATGATCCGAACCTCCTTCGGGAACACCAGCAGCGTGTCTGTGAGTGTTTATGGTGTGAGTGGTAGAGTGTGTATGTGGGTGTGTGCGTGCAGGTGAGGGCACCATAATAATAAGAACAAATAGTTTCTTTTTTTTTTAATAAGCTTGCTTTGTGAAACAAGTGCCCTGACCGTGTCACTGATCCAGTTTCCCACACATCAACATAGTTGGAATAATCTTATATTTGGTCGCGACACATGTTACTGCAACTGCGAACATGAGATGGAAAATGCAGAGTAGACAATCGAAACCCAAACAAGTTCTTATGACAGGTGACCCTGATTGATTCATCCACTGAAAACACGGAGCAGAAATTTGCGGGTCGGATTTTGGTTTGTCGTCTTTTTATAGATTCAGTGTGTAGGTGTGGGTTACAGAACGGCGCTGAGTAGCAGGAGCCCACTCCTGTGCCCAACTCAGCAGAAGAAACACAATGAAAACATTCAGCTGTGTTCTTTGAGATTGTTTTTGGCCACAGAAGCTCTGGAGGAAGAAACTCAAACCCGCCTCGCATACGACCTCGTCTCTGCTGAAACGTATAGATTTTTTTTTTTCTTGTGATTGCTGTCTGCGGCTGAAGTTGCGCGGCGTGCCAAATAGGATCCAATTAAAAGTCCACTTTGTAACACATAATTTTGTGCACCCTGATCTTGACAAGGAAATGTAACTAATTGTGTAAATGTTCTTATTGATACAGTCTTTAGTGTTTTAGTGGGGTTTTGGCACAGCCGGCGATGGTGACGACGGTGGAAAACGAACGGAAGCCTCGCTGTTTTCAGTCTGCGAGGCCTTGTCCTGGGCAGCGCTGTGGTCAGACCTCAATCCATACAAAGTGGTGATTAGTTTGCCTTAGCTGACCGCTGACCATAGGAATCTACAGGAGTTCCAGTAAGTGGAGCTTTGGACGTTGAGGAGAAGATTAGTGTTTCATTTCACTGAGGACCACCTCATTTTCTAGCTCTTTCTACCTGTCTCACTGACATCTCACTGGCTCACCCCTCCGAGTATTCTCGTCTGGGTGTTTTTATGCAGGATCGTTGTCTTCTTCTCATTAGAGGTTCTTCAGGAGGCGGCACAAGTTCAACGCAGTTCAGAGAGAATTTGATTTCGACACGATTCTTCAACTCTGCTGCACTTTGAAAGCAGCAGGAGTTGAAGAAGAAACAATTCTTCGTGTTTTTCTGGAACATGACACATCGATATTGCATCAGAAACACATTTCTGTCCTGCAGTGATGTATCATGTGATCAGATCTACTCTGCTGACCGACCCAACGGGACCGGGATGAACTGCCTCTGTTCCTTTCTTTCCATGCAGTTTGTGATTGGTACAGACTTTTTGGATTAGTGTTTGGATGGAAACGTAAATAAATAACGATCTTCATGCCTTTCGACATGTGGAACCCCTCTCCAGCATGTCTTCAGGCATCAGCACTCAGCTAATGATGAACATGCTTAATCCTCCACATCAAATAAATGCTCCATAGGGGGAGCCCTTTGGGGTCTGTGTGAAAAGTGAAATAATTTGCATCCACACAAGATGCAGACACTTCTTTTCAAGTCAAAGAAACACGATAGACACGTCAGGAGGAGATCTGTGATGAGGTCGGATTGTACAAAGGACAGAAAGTAGTAACTGATGCTGTGGTTGCGGTGTGGACAGACTGAGGGAAGTTTGGGGTAAAATTACACACTTTTGGTCCATGTGGTACTCACATGATGGTCAGAGCAGCTTCTCTGAGCATCTCAAAATGATGAGAAGGAACTGACATTGGAGTTTGAAGGCAAGGAATCCTCTCAGCCAAAGAAACTCACAGCACCCACAGATCAATGTGCGGGACCAGAAAACAAGTGGGATTGTGTATGGTCCATGATCTCCGACATCTTGATACAACCCAGAAGAATATACTCCCAATCAGTGTTGTATTGTAAGTTAAGACTCTGGTTTTGGTCTGGCAAGGTGTAGCTACAAAACACTGGTCACTGAACAGAGAGTTTTGTTTTTGTTGAGGATAGGGACAATTGTGGGTTTTAAAATCAGTCCTGACACCCCAGAAATAGCATTTCTGTCCCGTCTGGTGTTGTGTTGACCCACCAGCTTTCTTTCTTTATATCGACATACAATTTATTTGGTCATGTTTATTCTGGCCACTAGAGGGCATACTATTTAGAAGTTAATACTGGTTTGAGTACACTTTTTTTTCATTATTGAGGACAATCAAAATGTTCACAGCACACTCTACCTTCAGCTTGTGAGAACCATAAATTACATCTATCACGTTAATTGTCAATCGTTTGTTGTGTAAAACCACGTGAACACACCCATAGGCTGTTACTTTGTTTTTCTTCGGCCGAACCGCCCATTATTGTCGACGGTTCTTATTGTCATATGAACGTTCAATACCATGGACTGTCCACTCAGTGTGGACATATTGTGTTTTTGTCTTTAACCATAATGTGCTCCATCGATGCCCATCTGACCAGTGCGGTTCTCCCCTCCTTCCACACATTGATCCCGCCCTGGGCTTCATTACCTGAGCCCGTTTGCTTGCCTGTAGGTAGGTTTGACTGTCTGACAGCGTCTCCTCCACTGCCGACTGCTATTCAGGATTAATGAGAGCCAATAAAAGCAGTCCCCCGCCTCCTCCCTTTCCCCATGTTCTCCCCCTGCCCAGCCGAAGCCAAGGCCAGCCGTAGGCCTCATTATTAAGAGCAATGGCCAGGCCTCAGGCCCTGTCTGTACAAACATGCAGCGACGGAGTTGGGAGGGAAAGGGAAACTGGCTCGTGGGGGGATGAGGTTTCAATAAACGTCAGCTAGCGTCGGCTCTGTTTGGACTGCAAATTATTGCTGGCTGATGCTCTATTATTTTACAACCAAAGATTGCTGTCGAGAGAAAGGTAGGACAGGAGGTGAAGGTGGGGGGAGCGAAAGTGAGTTAGGACTGAGTACGAAAGGAGAAAAAGAAGCTCTGGAAACACTACCGGGAAAGAGAGTTTGTGAATACTATAATAATCTTTAAAAATATTACTGGAGCAGCCACAGCTTGAACTAAGAATAGGCTGGTGCGTACAAAGTGCCTGTTTCCAGAGAAGATATGAGAAGTAGAAAGTGAAATGCAAGCAAAGAGGTTGAAAAGGAAAGAAGAGAACGAGGGAGGCGGAGAGGGGAAGCCATGAGCGAGGCCATAAAATCAACTTGTTTCAGTAAACATAAATTACAGCAGCCTGACTGAAACATTTTGGACTTTAAAAGCATGTCTGTGTAATTCATGCAACTTTAAGCTCAAACAAGCAAGAAGAAAAAGATCAACATCCATTCGAAAACGCTCCATCACTGAACCAAACTATCAGCGAATGACAGTCCTCCACGGTTTCTGTTTGAAGTGCAAACTACTACTACTACTACTAATAATAATAATAATATTTAAAATATCAATTTTAAAAACAGTTGACGTATCAAAGAATTTGTATGAAATGTAAGAGCGTTTAGAAAACGAGCTCAGAATATGAGAGAACTTGGAATTGTTCCATCTTGTCAGACTTGCAGACGATTCAACAGCAGAAGAACTATGCCTGGTAGTCGTCTGCAAAGTACCTGTGGCTTTGGATCGTGTATCTCAGGGATCAACTGGGGTCACTGCCTTGTTCAAGAGCACCACGCCTGCTGGTCATGAAGGAAAGTGCTGATTCTTCTCCTCCGGCCATCGCCCATCAAAATATCAAAATACCACTGCACACTTTACCACTAGTAAAGACAAATCAGTGTGGTGACGTTGTCCAAAATGGTTGGAAGTGCCGGGTTTGAAGCTGTTCCACGATGATGACACGACACCATCGGAGCGACGATTTGACACAGAGCAAACGGGAACATTCCAAGTAGCAGAAGACTCAGCTACAAAATCAGGATGTGGTGAAGTGATGGTGAAGTGACTTGTTCTGTGAGAGGATAAATGAGGTGATGAACAGGACCATCTCTGCCCATCCAGGATGAAAGCTGTCCCACTGAACCACCAGATGTATAAATCTCCAGCCAATGGTCTGAGTGTGTGTCAGCGTGAGTGGGGCTGTAAATGTGTAATGCTTTTGTGCATGTGTGTCTTCTGTCACCACTTTCATACTCGCCAACCCTTTAAAACAGGTTTGAAAAGTCATCTGGATGACGAGGAAAAAAACGTTTTCTTACCTCAGTAAAATTGTCTTGGATTCTAGTGTTTTCCTAACACTCTTGCACCCGTTCTTTTCCTACCATGCGCTTCCACTCAGCGCTAGAAAGAAAAGTGTAAGTTGTAATAGGTTTGGCCTCAGCGGCAATTTCTGCCGATGAATTAAAATGCAACATTATATGGGTTGGCCAGGGTTAGTCGGTGTTAGCCGTCGTGCTGTTACGGGCACTTTTTGAGCCTCTCAATTGAGGTAATAAATTGAGCCTGATGGCTAATTTTAGGTGAAACCCAATACTTCTGGAAAACCTATGAGCGAGAGGGGACCATTTAATCAAAATATGTCTGGAACTGACACCAAGGTAGAAACTATACTAAAAATCTTCTTAAAATAATCCAAATGATATACATTTATTTTAACGGACACTGTATCTTTTGTAAAGATAATAGATTGTCAAGACTACATGTGAGGTTTTTAGAGAAACTGATAGAAATACATAGTCGTATGTCCTCTGACGCTTGCTAAATCGCCTTCTACAAGTATCTCTCAGCTGATTATTGGCAAGATCCTTGAGGTCGCGTCTGATCCGCTGCCTTCACAGCCTGCCAAGAGCCACGATCAGTGACACTCACAATTACCAGGCTGATATTTAATCATTAGGGGAGGAACACACAGCGGATGTCTTTAATCTCCTTCCTTGGCTGCTGAAAAGAAGCCGTGAACTCTCCCCGTCGGTTTCCAGTGGCAGATCCGAGAGGAGTGGCGCTCCATCGGGAGAGTCCTCCACATGCCGTTGCAATTAATGTATTGTCTTACTTTATAAGATGGAAATGATTCGTGGAAAGTGTGGCGTGCACTCTGGGGGTCAGTGGGAGGTTTAGTTACCAGATTACTGAGAAACTCATTTTGGTCATAGAGGCAAAAATGAATGTGAGAAATATTATCAGTACAATCAGGATAGTGAAGGTAGTATCAGTACAAACCGTTTAATGGTCATTGGTTTTCATTCTCTGCAGTTTTCCAATTGAACCTCTTTAACAGCTAACAGTATGTTAGATTAAAGGGTGATGATACTTATATACAAATATATTATGTTTTTCTAGGTGTGGCCATAATTAAGGTAAGGCTGATGAAAAGGCTAAAAAAGAGGTTTGTGTTGCCAAATCCTGCATATTTTATATTTCATTCCCAAAGAACTTCAAAACCTTTCAACAAAACAGAGAGAAGCTTAAGAGACACGATGACGATCACTATTGTGAATTTCTCTTGGAGATTGATTCAGTATCTATCTGTCAATTGATTTCATGAAATTTAGGGACAAGTACTAATTCACCCAATGTCACTTTCTCTCAGTCACTGGAAAACTGCACTTTGGAGCACACTGCACATAGAACTTTTGCACCTTTTAAAGGGTTTTGAGTGAAGACATTATCAGCCACCTTCGTGCACCAATGAACATGTACCGGAAATATCTCCATCTGGTCACACGTTCACAAATGAAGCATCAATGCACCACTTTACTGACCCACTGCACATGTCCAAGGACAAAAATATATGTAATACTATCTATGAAACAATAGCACAGAAATAGTATGAATCCACTGGAGTAAAAATGTAAAAATCAGTAATGTCTAAAACCCATTGTGTTGTCACTCTTTTTTCAACCAGAGTAAAACAGAAAACAGTGCTTAACAGTATATTTTTAACAAGTGAAAAAATCTTTTCCCCTTCCTGGACATTAACTGTATGCAGACGTTACAGTAAAGCTGCTCGATTACAGTTTGGTAAGTGGGTAATAAATCGTGGGGGTGCGGTGCCGTGCTGAGATTTGGAGCTGTAAAGATTTGACATATCAGCTGACAAAGCTGTTAAACTTTTAACCCTATAACACAAACATAAATTAACATTTAAGATTTATAAATGTGTGTCGACTTCATTTTGAGACTGAGGCAAGTGAAAGGGGAGAGACTGCTTGTGAAAATGTCCCCGAATGCTTTTACAAAGTAGCACTTGTGTCACACAACATGGAAATACAATATGACAGTAATTATATTTTGCATACCTTTGTGGAATAATCAAATTATCACCATCCTCCTCTGAGTAAATATGGCCGCAGCAAACTAAACAAGACGAGGCCACATGGTTCTGTGAGAAAACATCTCTCTGCTGGTGAAGAAATTAGCCACAATCGAGTGTCCGTAATTGTTTTATATTTTCTCCGTAAACATGTATAATTGCATCCAGAGGGGCGTGTGGATGTGTGCGGAGCAGCTGCCCATGTGCCACGCTGCTATTGTTGGAAGAGCGGGGTCAAGTGGGTCGTCACTCGTGCCCACATCACTTACTGGGACTGCCGCCCACGTTGGCCAGCATGTGGCTTGTTTGCACATTGAAGACGATGGTGGACGAGGGCTGATTCACCTTCACTTCTACGTGAAAGTCATCGTCTACCTTGCTTCAATTAACATTCCAGTGACAATTATTTATGATTCATTGTGTTGTTTAATCTACCCGTACGTACTTTAATGCCAGAGATCAATGTTGTGAACACGTGAAAAGAGCGCTCTCAAATATGAAAAACAACAATCTCTCAGTCTCCTCCTCTCTGTGTGATGCTCATTCTATCCATCCTTATAGTTTTGCAGTGAACTCTACAACTCTACATGTTTTTACCTTCTCATTAGGACACAGAGGATCTTTGTGTCGATGACGTCGCCAGGAAAGAGTCGGTCAGTTGCCTGTTGAGTACTCGTGTCCTTTAACTCCGCCTCCCAACCGCTCAGCACCTCGCTTATTCACATGCATACGTCCAGGAAAAATACCTCTGGCTTTAGATGAATGGTGAATTTTATCATTTTAACGCACAAATATTTATAATTCTGCTGAATTGTCAAACCTGATATGTCAAACCTGATTTAAAGCCCACCGTGTTTCACATCCAGTTCTTATTATATAACTCAGCTGCTTGCTAAGCATTCGGTCATGTTTTAGAATAGGGGGTGTGGCTCCAGCTACTGGAGCATGCATTGTTGTCTTTTCCTTGCGGGTGTAGTTGTGGTCACTCCAAATGACATCGCATTCATACCAACCTGAAACCAAGTCCTCGGTATTTTATACATTAACCCTTTATTCGAGTCGTGCATGTCGTGGTGCTGAAACCAAAGATGAGATAACTTATTGTTTGTGTGTGTGTGTGTGGGTGGTGGTGCGGGGGGGGGCTGACTTACCTCTAAAATCATGATGATGGACAGATATCAGTGTATCCTGATAAGCCCATGTGTCCTTTGTTGAGACAAATACACTGAATCACCAGCACATGTAAAACATGGAGGATGTGTCTCTAATGGTTTCTCAGGTCTTGGCGTGTTCAGCAGGATTTCTCCAAATGGAGTCATGATTGTACCAGAATTATTTACATTTATAACAGCCGACCGACAGAGAGTTGTTTGATTGTCACTCTCGTTACAACGTTCAGACGGACTTGGAGGTGTCAGTGTGTCATGCTGCAGACTGATGGCTGAATATTTGGGTACAGAGTCCAAATCCACCGAAGAAGGTCTTTAGAGACATCACATCTTCAGAGACTTTTTGACAACCATTCCCTGGCGTATGTTTATGTGTCGAGTTGATTTGCTGCTCTTTGTGGAAAAAACATGAAGAGAATATTGAAGGCAACCAAATCAAAGTGACATGGGTGACACGCACTGAAGCCTCCAATCCTACGACAGGAACCACAGGCTGGAGCCCCTCAGGCTGTGGTGAGCTGATGGCTGCTGGTGACGTCGGCAGGTCAGCATCTACAAGAAACGTCTACGCTCCTGATCTTGTTTTAATTGATTTCTCATAGAAACGCCGTCCAATTTTGTCGTTCAGAATGAGTCTTGGCTTTTTAATTTGCAGATCTCTTGATTTGCCCCTGTGATTATTATAATTATGTGGCTGTGGTAATTGGTGGAGTTGATGTTTTCTAGGGGAAAACATTACTTTGAAACATTGGATGCTGCCAGGGACAATGAGGCTGTCCTGGGCGGGTTTGATGCACCGACACACTTGCGGCACAAACTGTGCATGTACAGTTTGAGCATGTTTATTCATACTTCGGCATCCTGTGCATCCACAACATGCGTTCCGACCGCAGAGCCATTACTGCCGCGCAGTCTCCTCGCTGGTGTAATGTGTGTTTATGTTGACTCAAATGTGTGTGTGTGTGTGTGTGTGTCTGTGTGTGTCTGTTTATGCAGTGCCTGTGATGTGGAGCACCTGCCCCCTTCCGCTCAGTCATGCTGCTGTGGGGTGGCTACTGAGCTGGAACCTTCCGGATGATATCATCAAATGTTGACAAGGCAGACAGGTCAAGGCGCCTGTGGTTGTTGCTGGAAACGGCTCCACCCCAAAGTGTTTGTGTGTGTTTTAGTACACTCATGCCGTTTTCATTTACACTCAACAGGTCGGTCGATCAAGCAGACTTTTCTTTGCTCCACACATTTGCGGTTATAACTGATCATCAGCTACTGTAGATGTCTGATATCTGTGGTGGAGCCGGTCACCTTCTAATCGTCAGGTTCTGTATCTGTGTCCGCCATGGAGGGAGACATGTGCCGGCCCCAACGTGACGGGTTTTCATCGGAAGGCGTGAAATCGTTACAAGTTTGCACACGGGGATCACTGTGGTGGAGAACCCTGGAAAAAAAGGAGCTGCCAAAAGTCACTAGAGTGACAAAATAACGTTAATAATCCGTGTGCTAGAAGAAATGGTCAGTGAAATGGCCATAATGACTATCTTAAAGCGTGGCGATTAGATAAAATCACTGTGGGAACAGGGTGGATGACACCCCATCATTTACTGTGTATTATGTTTTTTTTATTCACTATTAACGCTACTACTTGTTTACTTATGTTGCTTATGTTCGGTTTGTATTTGTTATCCTGTTTGTGTTTCCTGGAAACTGCTAGAAAATGGTGTCAATACCTCTATGATTATTGTATATTCCCGTTTCCTAATGCATATGTACCATGCACACCTATTGTGAAAAAACAATGAAAAAATATGTGCCAGGAAACTATATTAATCGTTAAAAAAAAAGCTACATTTCTTTCTGTGTTGTGATTCTCAGTTCATACTTTATTCATATCAGTGGCTTGTGGTTTGGGAAAAGATGGAGACTGACATTTATATGCATGAATCATACACTATATCGGTCTGCTGGACGGGATGAACACATCTCTGCTAATGTCAATAAGAGCTGTTTTCCTTGCCATTCAACCGTCTGCCCGATGTTTATTAATGTGTGATCTTAGAATAGTAGCTGTCCGGAAATAATGTCAATTCAACAATACCGAACATACTAAGCAAGAGAGTGGACAAAGTCAGGAAGAAACAGGATTTGAGCCCCCACCTGCCTTCCAAAAATATTCGACCTGCTGCAAAATTCCCAAACCCTCCGTGAAACGTGCTGCTTCTTTGTTTGCTCTCTTGAATTTCGCCCTCAAGTTTGGTTGGTTCTGTCTAGACCACAGAAGACAGGTTAGTGAAGGTACATTCTTTTTCCATTTGCTGGGGCAGAGGATATTATAGCCTATTTCCACCTGCAAAACCAAACCCAAGTGCTTCTCCGCCGTCTCACCATTTGACTGAATTTGTGTAATTACCAGTGTCTATGCCTTACTGCCCAGCTCATATCCTGAGCACATTTGCTGTGGCCCAGATTTACCCGCTGGGTTTGAAATGGGTTTTGCTCCCAAAAAAACAAAAAAGGAAAAAAAAAAACCCTCAGATTTCACTGCAGGTACAAGAGGTAGGACGATGCCAGGGTTCAAAGTAGACAAAATATCCCCTGTCCTGTGTGTCCTTGCGTGTCACCACATCATAATCAAATCAACATTTTTTTCTTCTTCTAATGACTTCGCTGTGCAACGGAGACGAGGCATGGCTTCCCAAACATAATAACCCAGAATGCACTGCAGGACCAAAACGGTATCTGCATTTCAGCAAGTACTACCTTAGAGAAACTGTTTGGATTCAGTAACATTCCTATTTCAGGAGCCCTTAAATGTTAGGTAAAGAAACATTATAAGAGGAGTGAATGGAAAGCTGTGTGTGTGTGTGTGTGTGTGTGTGTGCGCAAACGTGCATGCATGCAGTTTGGAAGAAGCTGAGCCGAGCGAGTGCATGTGTGTACCTATGTATAATTTGGACATACACCTCTAAGCACACCTAAGTGTATCTTGCCAAATGTTTTTATATGGTTCCATGACGGAGGAGAGAGTCCAGCTAACAAAGGAGACTATTTCAACGGGGCCGGTCAGTGAAGGAGTGCTGGACTCATAATGACATAGAAAACAAACAGTGGTGAATGGGCACATGGTCCCTCTGTAACCACAGGACCCTTAACGGGAAGAGCCTGTCCAGCCGTGCGCAGCACAGCTCCGGCACTACAGGAAGACCCCGGCGCCAAGGAGTTAAAGTACACTCACTGTGTGAGTGCGTGTGTGCCGTGTAACACTCACCCCAATCAGCTGCACATATGAACAAATACCCGATGAGACGATATGGACACCGTCACACACACATGCACGAGCAAGAAGCTGTTACCTCGTATTAGCGTACAAAACACACATACATCCACTCTGCCTCGACCAGTCTCAGATACGCACACACAGTCGCAATCAGCCACCAGTAACAATATTATCCTGCCATTCACTGTCGTGCTGTGATTGATGAGGCGGGGGGCAGGCCTGACTGTGGCCGCTCACGTCGCTCCAGATCCCAAAGTCGGGCTTATGCAGAATAACAATGTGCAGACGCTCATATTCAACATGCAATTTAATGGCCAAAAAATACTGAGCTGTCCCCGTACGGACCACCCCCTCCCACACACACACACACACACACACCCATGGTGAAATGTTTGGCAGTGATGGAGAAATACCTGGGTGTTAGACTACGATGCTGCACGTCAAACACGTCTGTTGCTTCTGGAAGAGTTTTGCAATGCGTGTTGCAGCCAAAACATTGTGGTATCAAACTGGGTCGAGTGGAGAGAATGATATAAAACTGTCTGACCGGAAGGACTCGTGTGTGCATGTGGTTGTGGTGGATCATTGTGACTCTGGAAACAATTTGTAGTGGTGACAGACTTTGTCCTTTGTGGTTTAATTAAATGGAGTACTGACGATTGACATGACTTCCAAACTATAATCGTAAACACATCTGGACAAATGGGAGTGTATCATCAATGTAGCCTTAGATATCAACTATGTGATGTCTAATGCAGCAGAACAAGGGATATTTTAATTACCCACAATGCACTTCAGGTAGGTTATGCTTGTCGTAGCTGATGGGTCTGGGTTAGGGTTTGGTATCCTAAGTAGTACTTTTTATAAAGAGTCATAAACGAGAGTTGCTCCCGTAATGGAGGAAAATTGTAGCGCGTGGTGTGAATGTGAGTGTGAACGGCTGTCTGTCCTTCATGTAGCCTGTTGACAACTGGGATCGGCTGCAGCATGACAGTGACCCCTAACCGGAGCAAGCAGGACAAAATAAACTACTATGTAATAGGAAGTAAAAAATAGTAAGTATAGTAAGTAAATAGTAAGTAATCGTACGTAAAATAAAGAAGAAGTCGCCTTTATTGATTAATTAAATGCTGGATTAGTTCACTGTACAGGTAACCTGTGACAGAATACATCGATTAGGTGAAACCCCGGGAAGGATCTCATTGTGGAACGTTGTTTGGGGGTTGAATTAATCAGCATGGAATTGAATTAAAAATTTCAGGTGCAGAACTGCAACATAATGACATTTCTGGGTGAGACCAGCCCGTTCCACTGACTTTGATAAGTAAAATTAGTAGTGCTCCCTTTTAAGAAATACATGTAGTGGTAGTTGTGCTGTTGTGTTTTGTTCATGTGGAGACACGTCTGGACGCTGAGATTTGTACCAAATAAAAATGAAAGTGTCCACAACCTTCACATACAGGTCATTTGTCTGAAAGCTAAAGTTTTTAACTCCAGTGCGTTTAACCGTTGGACGTCTCCGAAGTCTATTATTAGCAGCCAAAGCCAGCAGGTGTATTCCGGGTCACTTCTAAATGAATGGCGCCCCGTCTCTTCTCCAGACTGGAGTCTGGCACTCAAAGCTCTCCAGAGTGGGAGCAGGTGGTCACAGAAGTTGTTCTTTCTCTTTGTCCAATCTAATGATGTCTATCACGGCTCGTGCCATCTGACCGTTCCTTCAGAGAAATTCAGAACAAAGTGGATACAAAGAACATGTACCTCTGCTGTGTGTGGAGGAGCTTTCATGAAGTGGATCTAAGTTGGGCAGAATGTTCTAGAAGGTCATTGTGTTCTTCACCGACTCAACTTGGATTCATGCATTGGATTGTAGGATTATTAATGGGAGATAATGGTGCATTTCAATTGCGCTGAAAAAAAAAAGACAGAACTCGTCACACATTCCACGCACGCATATTAAAAATAAAGATCACACTCACGTTCACACTTATTTTCAATATAGAGTAACCGGCTGACCCAGGGGTAACCTGTGCTTTAGAAAGTGGGAGGTACCCCGAGAGAACGCACGCATACACAGGGAGAGCATGCAAAGAACTAGAATGAACCAAATCGAATCATTACTATCGTTACAAGCTGTGTATACATAAACATTCATTCACTTTCTCTGCTGAGTAAATTACATTTGCAGTTGAATCACAGCATGGAGGTGGAGAAACAACGGGGTGGGCTAGCTGCAAAGGATGGAAGAAAGGAGAGGAAATCAGAGTGCATTATCCCCACCAGGCCAGTGACGGTCCTTGTTGCAAAACAGAAAATGTTGATGACACATCATTTTACTTTTTCCCTCCGTAATTGCTCGACCGTCTTTGTGAGTCAACTTCTTTCTTCAGCTGTAGTTCCATGGGAGGCCGGACTGGTGAAAGCTGTGGGCGATCTAAACGTCTAAACAACAGATGCAGACATGTCTTCATGTTCCGGATCATGTTCCAATCTGCCAGCCCACACGGATGAGTTAAGGACACAGAATGTACTTTTATTGTTCAGGTTTATTCATTTTCCTCCAACTTGTCTTGCAGATTGGATTGTTTCAGAGTGGAACGCATATTTCTGCGCCCCGATGTAAGGGCCATCTCTGAAGGACCATGTGTTTTCACATTAGTACATTTTCAAAATTTGTATCAAGAGAAAGTGTCTTGTTTCCCGAGTTATAAATGCAAATCAATACACCCTATACAAACACTCATAGGAGTTGAGGTTTCTGCGTGATACCAATCACGGGTAAATTCTCGGCACTGTTAAGTTAACTTGATCCTGATGGGTGCAGCAGAAATGCTGAGTAACATTTTTCACCATAACACCTCTCTGGGGTGTCTGGACTTGCATGTGTGCCGACCGCAGCAGCTCCCCTACTTCGTTTTATTACACGAGGTTGTGATAATCTTCTGTGCATTTTTGTACCTTGTTTCTCTGCAGTCACACATTCTACTGCCAAGAACTAATTGGCATAGTTACATTTTATCCCAATGTGTCTGCTGCAGTAAGTGTGGGTGTGAGTTGTATAAAGCTGAAACCAGACTCAGAAAAGTGAAGAGAGAGACGAGCTGCATCGGCAGAATGTCTGGTTCATGCCCCCGCTAACGGCAGGTAGCCAAGGTGTATCGGCAGGTCCTGTGAATTATGGCATACCGGTCCCTGATCATAAATTTGAAATTGGGTGCTTGAGACATTGTAGGACTTGTCTTCTTCACAGCGCAGAGGCCCAGAATCAGCTTATAACTTGCCACGTACATGAAACACAAGAACAGACATTGACGGTTTGATTTAATAGCGTCAATTTCTGAAGCTGAATACACATTTATCGTTCTACCTGTTGTTAGCTGAACTCAACGTGAGCCTGGATCGGTGATGTAATTCAGTCTGTGCAGCGTGAAATATTTGCTGGAAGCCTGTTTGTCTGTAATGTCGTAATCGAATGAACAATCTCAGCATATGAACCACAGGAGCGTGCACAGCGAAAATATGTGGACCGAGCTTAGAAAGTAAACCACCTGCTTCTGAAACAGAAACATACCTGGACTGGATAAAAGAAGACAAAATGTGGACAGGATCAAATTATCATGGCTGAATGCTAGTTATCAAAACTTTAGTTGACTCTTCCACGAGTTAAACACATTCATTTGATTATTAAAATGTTTTTTGGTGAAAACACCACATGGCCAGACTGGTCAGAGACAATGGAGGATTGTTCCTCCATCCATTGGAAGTGTTCCCATTAGCATGTCTGACAGCAGGAATTAGCCTCCCTGAGATACCCACACCATCCACTGCTGTCACTGATGTCATGAGATGTATCCATGTTACAAATCAATGTCCGTGACACTTCACTCATGCTGGTAGCTTTTTTTTTTTTTTTTTTTTTTCTTCTCGGTACTCTGTCTCTCTTTCCGGACTCGGACATCAATGGGTTTGATTTGGAAGGGAAAAGCTGAGGTCACACTGTGAACTTGAACCAGATCCACTGATCTTGTTTGGATAGGTGCACAGTCACCCTGAAGAGGCACACGATGGAGCTGCAACCATTAGTTTTTATTGTACGCCTGCTAAAGCCACTGCTGTACTTTGGCTGTCCTCAAGAAGAATAGTTTGCCTGAAAGAATTTGACTGAAAACAGACCGAAATAAGTGCAGTATGAATCTGTTGGTTTTGGAGCAAATAGCTACAATAAAATGAAAATACAGTACTATCAAAGGGTCGAGAAGCTACCGGACTGTTTTTTTCCAAGATGGAGAGTCTGATAGATAGCGCCGCATGTTGACTCTAAAAACATCAGATATTAAGTTTTTGCACAAATAATAAGTTGTTCAAATAATGTCAGAAATCTTTGTTTTCCTAACTTACATCTTTTTTTAAACTTAATGATAATTTCTCCTGGGTAAATATGAGAATATCCTCAACACAAGTCTCAAACCTCATTTGTCTGTTGATCCTACATTCTTATATTTCCTAATGTTCCTAATAAAACACCTCTACCTGTGGCACATGACTAGACAAAAAAATACAAATAAAATAAAACTATTTCATTTTACTTTATTTATGTTCATTTAGATGGACATTTATATTTTATTCATACTTGCTTGGTATGTGTTGTGTGTTGGAACAAAGTACATTTTCTAAAGGACCAATAAAGCGAAAAAACTGATTTGGATTCTATAACAAGTTTTGACCTACAGACTAATGACTGACGGTGGGTCTGGAGCCTCCTGCACATGGCCGAATGTGCTGGAAATTGCTGGAAATTGAAGAATATATTAGAATTTGCTCATGACATTTATATGGCGTTTACAAAGAAGCTGCTGACATTTGGATCCATTAATGGTGCAAGAGTACAAGTGCATATGGCCAGTACACCACGATGCACTGACCCAGGGTCGGGAGCTCACTCCATGACAACTTGCTGCACCCATGGATTTGAACCTTCTTGGGAGCATGCCCACCTCTGAAGCTCCCCAGGCAAGAGGGGAGACTCCATCATATCACCTCTGCAGATACCTAAATTGACTTGACACACTGAATTGGTTCTTCAAGTCTTTCAGCAGAACAATATTTGTAGTAACGATCAGTGGTACAGGCTTTTGCTTCACCTTCTTTTATCCAGTCTGGAGATGTCCAGGGTCAGGGATGGTCACATTTACTTTCCCCCACACACGTTTCCCCCCAGCATGGAGTCAAACTACCAACTCTCCAGCCACAGTCTTGACTTTGTGCCCATTAGGCCACAGCTCATGCTGAAAGTCTTTGTTCTCTCCAGGATGTCCCTGCTCAGAGCTGCATGTTGGACCACTCAGCCAATTTTGTAAGCCACTGTGACAGTTACTGGCAACGGCGAGCAGCAGCGCGGCCTGAGTTATAACAGATCACCACATGTGTGATCCCACAGAGCATGAGTTATGTTCTCTCCGCCTTCTGTTGTCTCTTGATCGCAATTTATTGGCGTAGTATTTTTTTTTTTTTTTTGCTGTCTTTTGTCTTTTGACTCAACGGCCAGGAAAGTGAGTCCTGACGATATGTAGAGGTTCGTCTCTTTCGTGCTGCAAGTGTACAGAAGCATGAGGGGGGGGAAAAAAAGTGTAAAACGACTAGATGAGATTTTGCTGACTTGTGTTCGTTGCTACTCCCCCTCTCTGATGGTTGCACCACACACACTCAAACAGCAGCTGTCCTCTTGTCCTTTGGCCACAGCTTCCCCAGATGTTGTAGCTATGAACAGAGGGGAAAACTAAACAGTCAGCGTAGCTCTGATGAGTCACCGGCCTAATGGACCATGCTATGAAATCTGATACGGGCTGCGTCTGCCTTGAGAGAGCAGTTTAGTGAAAACAGTCTCATTACTACAACCTGAGGCTTCCTCGGCCAGGACCTCATGCAGTGAACCGTGTGCCAAGAAATGAAAGGGGACAGGGAGAGGACAAGCTAAAAATGATACAACTGGAGATGGAGGGATTCCAGTCTCAGACAGCGAGAGCAGGGAGAAAGGGCCGGCAGCGGGCCAAAGTCTTTGTTTTATCTGGAGCGGACGAGACACGTGCATCACAGCAGTTGTCCCAAAAATAATGTCAAAACCTGGTGACTCAGAGAGAAAACAGGGAGTTTAGCTAGGTAAATCTTGAAATGTCTCGCCCGGTTAGCGCTCGCACTCTGGAGCATGAAAGTGCCGTCTGCACAAAAGAAATATTTGTGTGTCATTATCTTGTTGGAACATTGTTTTCATTGCAAGAAATGAAATGTTTGCCAGTTACATAATGAAGCTATGCCACATTTAATCCCATTTCAGTGAGCTGTTACACTTCAGCACTACTCAGCTGAGCTCGCTTCAGAAAACAATTAAACTGACCATGTCAAACGGGTTTGCGTGACAAGCCTCTGTGTTTGAGCACCAACAAACCTAGAAAAACCCTGCAATGAGCTGCCGACACATCCAGTGTGTACCCTGCCATTTGGGATTGGCTCCAGAACAACTGATCTGTGACCGGAAGATGATAAATGAATGAATGAGGAAAAATAGCACAATTTTTTCTATCACCTGAAAAGTACATTTTTCATGAGAAACTGGTCATCCAATGTCGAAGATGAAACGGGGAGTAATATGGACCCAAATGCAACACACAAGACGAGGTTTGAGATCTAGAGAATAGTTTATTGGACAGTTGAGGAGGAAACGGGGGAGGGGAAAAAAATGTCCAAACTCAAAAACAGCCACAAAAAAATTTCAGTCAAATCTTAATCAGGGTTAACTCTTGGCCTTCAAAAAGTCACAACAAAAATCTTCTTTCTACAACAAACTTAAAGACAAGAAGTCAGCATGGACATTATCAATGGGGCAAACTGGAGGCGGGGTCAGGAGCAGAGGAAGTCCACAACGGGACAGAAGAGCTGGAGAGACATGCAAGAGTGAGGAACAATCTGGTAAAAAAAAAAAGGGGGGGGGCATGGGAAGCTTTATCACCTCTTGTGATGAACAGGTGTGGGTGGTTGAGGCTGATTGGGGTGAAGATTGGCTGGGAATGGCAAGGGGTGATGGGTTCAGGGGAGAGGGGAGAAACCAGTGACTGCTGGCAAACCATGACAGAAGAGAAGTTGTATGATGATGCTGTTGCTGTGTCTTTGTGAATAATGTACACAATAAACTGCACCACACCAAAAGATCCTTTTTGTTGGAGTTGTTGTTTACTGCTCTAATTGATCATAACGATAGTGTATTTGTATTTGTCTTATTTTGGAATATTTTGATACGTTGGTTGGGAAGGCCTTTCGCTCGTTGCGAGAACCTACATTTTTGTAGTTCCTCAGGCTAGTAAAACCAGTGATTTGAGCCTAGAAGCTGTAGGCTGAAGTAACACTTCAGTACAGTTGTTGTTTTCTGACATACTGCACATATCTGTACTCACAATTTGACGTCTAGTTAAGGTCTAGTTAAATAGTCCTGACACAATGTGACATCGCTGTTCAGGCTGTTTGAGTTAAGATGGATTCTGTGATGTCACGTTACCGAAGTTCCATCTGCCGGTCATGCTTTCATTGGAAAACAGCATATGATGTATTTTCATGTGGCTAAACACATTTCAAGCAATATTTTGCACTCCTTCATCTTCTGCTCCAGAAATGTGATTAACCATCTGCTCTCTGTTACATTACTGTTTGTTGCCACATCATTCAGGACTTTTTTTTATTCATTTTTTTGGCCTTCCAGTATTGGGTGTATGTGGAGATTTATTTTATGAGAATTCTACACATTTTAAATATAATTATCACAGTCAACCATGTTCTTTTAATTGCTGGGAGCCAAGAATGTGAGTATTAGTATTTGATTGATCTACTGTACTTATTGGTGAAGCCCCACCTCCATGGCCACATCCCCACAACGTGGCCTCAACATGTACATTCATGGATTGATGAGCACGGCACCACCTCTAAAAGATGTCAGATGGTGGAAAAAAGTCTGGAGGAGTGACACATTTAGGCTCGTGTCCATACAGTTGTTCCCTGGCAGGGCCAGCGCTGGCACGGCGCTGGGGAACACTGGGAAGAGGCGGTGGTGTGCGTTGGTTTTTAATGTTCACAGGAACTTCATCAATTCCCTTCACGTCTTTTCTACTTGTTTTTGTTTTTTTTTTAACAGACAGTTCCAATATTTAGAGAGCAGGACAGTCTGATGTGCAGTGCCAATACCATCTATCTGTTTTGTGTTTTTGTTCATGACACAACACCGTTTTTACAGTCTAGTGGGATCCGATTTCTATGGCGTCAGTTCACAACATCTCACGATACTGAGCATCATGGGAACCCAACATTCCAGCAGGCTCTTAGCAACAGAGAAGAGGACAATATTTAACGCGACTAAAACTGTCTGTTCACTAGTGTTCGTTGAGTCCTGATTCATCGTTTTCTCTTGGCTGCATCCACTGAAGTTGGCGACCGGTAAGCGTTTGATGACTGATTGATTGGTGACTGATTTATTTAGTCTGTCACTACAACAGAAACTGAAAGAATGACTGTAATGTTGATGATCATTGTCCATGTTGGTGTGTGTAGTGAAAATAATGAGCCAGTAAATTAAATTATGTCTCTATGGTGATTAGAAATGTAATGGATTCAAATCTTCTGCACGAGGAGAAGAAACCTCTTCTGTTTATTTTTAGACATTGATACTTGATTTTACTTTGAAAGTTGTGTTGTTTTTTTTTTTTTTTTGGGTTGTTCATTGTTAATCATTCTGTTGTCCTGCCTTCTTCCTTGTTTCAGTTGCAGCCATGCTTAAGTTTGTTTACCGCTTAAAGTTTATTTCCCTTTGCTGCCTTTTCACCTTTGGCAGATTGAGTCCTCTTTTAAAACTCAGTGAGAGGTCACACATGTAAAACTTGTGTTTTTGTTGTTCAGTAACGAAAAACTCTTGAATTCATGGGCACAATTTTAGTATTTATGGCACTGAAGAATATTAACACAGCATTGTTTGAAATGTATTTATGTGAATGAGCGGTGATGGAAAATATTACATTTGCCTTGATAGATGGCATTTCAACACACTGAAGTCGGGACAGCAGACATAAATAACAAAAAGAATGACGTCTGAGTTCCTGGTGTTGTGCATGCTGGCTCGCCAGCCACTATCCTGCCTTGCCAGTGTAGTTGAAAAAAAAAAAAAAAAAAAAAAATCACTTTCAAATGACAAATGACTTTCCGTGCAGCCTCATTTTATCAGTTATGTTGGCAAATTGTCAGCGATGAGCCAGCGCCTCTGTTTCAGTGTGAAGTTGTGGCTGGTGTCATGTTTTTTTTTTTTTTTTTAAATAGGTGATTTTCACTCTGTATATCACAAAAGCTGCTTCATTTTCCTGGCTTAGGTTCAAGTTTTAAATTGTGGGTTGAAAATGCTTACATCAGAGCTCCGTCGTTACTCAGGAGCTCTGTTATCATAAAAGCAGTAATTTTCCAGACATCTGACTTGTGTTTTTTGTTAGAGAAGTACATTATTAATTGGGCAAACACTACAAAGCTGTCAGTCTTAAAATGGAGC
>CAAKHB010007906.1:26491-37167 GCA_901007665.1 Aeoliscus strigatus | reverse complement strand
AGCGTTTTGATGAGTGACCCCCCCACCACACACACACACACACACACACACACACACACACACACACACACACACACACATTCAAGAATATCAACAAAAGATTGGCTTGACAAATATTTTATGAGGAAAAAAAGGCATCTGACAGGTTGGATGTCAGGGATACTCACAATGTGTTTTATATTTCAATGGAAACCCAACACAGGAAAGAGTTTGAGAACTGTTTGCAAAAGGCAAAAAAAAAAAAAAAACTAGAAAAGTGAATTCTAAGTTTAGTATTTTTTGTATTCGTTACAGACAAATAGCTATTTAGCTATATCTATGTCATGGTTCATTTAAAATACAGTTTATGGCATTTTGGGCGTCATTCAGTCAAGCAGGTGATATACAGCTTATTGTGAACAAACTAGTCACAGAATTCAGTGTGTTCTGGCACAGTTTTAATAAGTAAAACATAATACATATGTTCACCATTTATTTACGACATTTCACGAGCTTCCCTTTCAGTCTTAGAGCAGTTGGCTGTTGTGTAGATGCATGGTTGTTTACACACCTTTGCAATTTCTGCACGGACAAAAGTTGAAATATCAAAATCAGTTGAGCGACACAGATTTTCCCCAATTGTTGTAAGTCTTCTTCTTCTTGTGGATGAGGCCTTTCCTGCAATCAACAGGTTCTCATGGTTATTACTGGCCATGAATCATGTCCCTAAATGTTTCTGGAATATTTCCCTAGACTGATCGGAGTCTGATTTGCAAATCAAATGTATGACTTCATGAAATGAAGCTGAAAATTAAAAAAATGGTGATATGTCACATTTGTTTTTAAAAGGTTCCTCACACTTTTCTTGACCTCTATCTTATCTTATTAGTGGAAGTCCACGTGTATAAGTGGCAGTAACTCTGGCCTGTGCTGGAAACAAATTAGGGTGTCTGCCGCTGCTGCTGCTCGCAGGGGGTCACGAGCAGTCGGCTGTCATCACCGCAGCCGCCAGTCAGCCACACACCAGCCTCTGCTTCATGTCCCCGGTACGGCACTGCATTAAAACTGAGGTGTTCTGTGTGTGTGTGTGTGTGTGAAGTTATTGAATGAAAAACTGCCCAAACCGTCCTGTATGTAAGCGCAAAATCACAGTCATGACAAACCACAATAACTCTAATTATAAATCGATCATGGGTTTGCATTAGCCACAGTCTCATGTACCCCAACTCTGTGTTTACAAACCTCACAGAAGTCTGAGGTTAGAGGTGAAACCTACAGGAAACACTGATGAAATAGGTTGTGTGGCGACTAGGACAAGAAGTCTGAGTTGGAATTCAAAAGAGGCAGAAGCACCAACTATTGGATTTTTCCTTTTTCTACTTTCCTGGCTCTTCCTCCGTTTAACTAATGACCTGCCGAGGAGTTTGTGTAGAACTAATCAAGTGGAACACGTGCGACGGAATAAAGTGTGGAGAACAGATGGAGAGCGAATGGAGGTCAGAGAAAATGCATCTGAGGTGATGAGTAGAGAGTAGTGTTCTCCCTTGTGATGTCATAGGTCAGGGTGCACTGGTCGCTTAGAGAGGAAGCGCACCTTTTCCTGTCCTGGCATGTGAAGGACACCCAAAGGACCAAGACGTCACCATCGCCACTGTCGGCCGCTTCCAGCACCATCATCAACACTAACATCATCATCAACTGGGGAAGGAAAAGTCCACGGAACGTTCAGACGCTCAGATCGTGTTCTTTGTTTTTTACCTGATCTCTTGACCTTTTGTTTGTTTGGATCGTTTGTTATTCAGCCTGTTGGAGCGTCAACAACCTTTTTTCCAAACACTTTATTGCTGGACTAGTATGGGATTTGGCGTTCAGCCTTTTCTCATTAATATGTAAAATGTTCCACCTATAAAATAAGTCATGGTGCGTTCAAATGTGCAGTGACTTCATGGGCTCAACGACCCACATTTTAAAAAAAAAATAAAGTCAAACAAATGTGTATTTTTTTGTTTATGTACAAAGATTTTTCACTCTCCTCACTCTTATGCAACTACCTCTTCTCACTGCCCTCGTCTGGTTGCCCGATGTAGCTTGTATTTACCAACAACAATTCACACACCCAGGAAAGATAAGGGGACATTTTAATGGCGCGATCATTATTTCAGAGCGGTGCATGCGACGTGGCAGTTTTAGACGGCAGACATGGCTGGAAAATTGGTGTAAGCTATTAAAAATTAGGTTGTAATATTTTAGGGCTTTGTAGGGAAACACTGCCTTGTACAGAAAATATACTGTATTAATAGCTCGACTTAGGAGCTGCAATAAACAGAACCTTTGCTTGCGGTATTTATATTAAGACTTAGGCTGTCATCGGTCCAGTCGTCATGTCTCCATGGATTTCTGTATTCAAAAGGAACCTGGTGTCAATGAAATGTATTATTTCAAACGATTTTACAATATGAGGAAAACCAGTTACATCTGTAACTGTTCTCAGTGTATGTGTGTGTATGCATGTATATTTATCTGCAGGAAAAACAAAAAAGAAACAAAACCAAAAAAACCTCGGGTCCTGAGTTGGCACCAGACACCGCCCGGGGTTCCACCGTGCTCCGCCGTACTTGGTGGTGACCTGCTGTCCTGTATGCTAATGCGTGCGTGGGACACAGAGTCCTCTGTGCAGAAGCAGCACAGTGGCCTGTTGTGGCCGAGGCTGGTGAAACAGAGGCCTTGTATGCCCCTCTATGAGTGGCACGTGTGTCCTCACCCCGCACTGCTAAATATAGCAACAACAACAATGGCACCGGGAAATGCCTGTTTAGAAAAAAACCCTGACCTCAGATGATATAGGCTTACACGCCATGAATAAAGCTTTGAGAAATACACATTTCCATTGATGGCTGAGAGGTTAAATAGGAATATTGTTTGCTAGATCTGTCCATTTGTTTTTGCTTACTATGCAATACGCCGCCATTGCACGGATCAGCCTGACTTGTATGAGCCGATGGGTCCTTTATGAAACATACTCCTGTTATCAGCCATTTGTTACATCATCTAACTGCAACAGGATTGGAACAGCTTGATTTATGATGCGGCATCACAACCGTTAAAGCACCAGCATGTTTTCATCCCTCAATGACGCATCAGCACACACAGCAACAGCTTCATCCTTCAGCATCATTTATTTCTGATGCTGATGGACGAGGCATCATGGGTTTCTCATTTGCGGTGAACATTTAACTGAGAACCTTTTTTTAAATATTAGGAATGACTCAATAATGTAAATATAACGGTGGTCATCACCTTAGATGAGCAATAATTTAGTTTGTCACGGTGACGTTTGGATATGCCATGTGTTTGACTCATTTAACCGAACAAATTTTGATTCTTTACAGGTTTTTTTTTTCCTATGGGCGAAAGAAAATCCCTCCAGACTTCATTCAAAAACAAGATCCTACCCTGTGATAAGGGCACCATGCTAGAACCAACAATAAGTCCAGATTTAGCCTCAATAAATGAAGATGATTTATGATATTTAGGACTTTGCACAAAAATAAAGGCTTCTGGTTGAGGAAAATATCTCTGTGACATAACATACCTTTCAGCATTACAGGTCCATTCACAGCCAAAGACATTGCTCAAGTGTCACAAAACAATAAAGGAATTCACAAAGTCACTAACAGGTGCTTTGTGCAGTGGATGCCGAGGGGCTATCACAAAACACCGGTCATCAATAAGAAAAACTGTCTCAATCCTCGAATGCACCTGAATAAAATAAAATGTTTTCTGCTGAGTTTTCATCTTTGTAAAAGAAATTTCACAAGTCTGTTATGTCATTGGACAGTTCCCATGATTGTGTTCATGCAAAGTTGTCCTAATGATGATGACGATACAGGACTTTACTAGTCAAACCATGTCGTCCCTTAACTACAGAACTTTTCTGTATTAAACATCACACGGAAGAAACGTCAGTGTATTCACACTCCCGCTCTGAAACCTTCCAGAAATGCTTCAAGTAGATATTATTCAGATATTAAACGTATAAAATTCGGCCAAATATGGACAGCAAGCCTGAGTTTGAAATTATTTTTATTCAACAGGCAAGATTTATTTACATTCCCGTCGGGTGGGTGGCTCCCTGCCTCTTAAGTGTCTTGTTATCTCTGCAAGGTGTGTTTGGCCAGGAGTGTTGGAGCTGGATGCTGTATGGGCGTCTTGTTCGGACTGTTTGCTTTTCGTCACAGGAGCAGCAAGAAGATGGATGAGTCTTTCAGCGGCGATAACTCTGGCTTTTGCCACCGTTTGCTACCAAGCAGGCTTCCACCCCATGTGATCTCTCTTCATCTCAAATAGACTGGAAAATGTAAGATTGTAGAGCTGTCAAGAGTGACCACTTCTATATTCAGTGTGACCATGATGGACAACCTGGGTTAATACTTAGCCGTCTCAGTGCACCAGTGTTGGTCCTCTCTTGCCCTCGTTTCTTCTCGCTCTCCTTCTCGTGTACGCTGTCTTCGTTTGGATATATTATACTGCAATGTGGAAAGGCAGCATTCCTATATTCGTCAAAGCTAATTTGTCCCAACAGTTTTTTTTTTTTTTTCCAACAACACAAGGATTTAAACAAAAAGGAAAATTAGGTTGAACTAAACAGTCGGGCATGCATGTGAACTCATCAGCGCTCATAAGCCTTCAAAAACAATTCTGTCTAATTTTCAGAGATGAAGTGGAGGAAAATGGTTTTGCGATGGTCCGGAGAGATGTTGGGGTTTACGCTGTGGACTGTATACGTTTGCGTCATGGTTCCCAGACCGCGGCACTGCAAACGTCATGAGCACGGGGAGCTGGAATATTTCCGTGTGACAATCATGGGAAGTTTAATATTCACAAACCAGGGGCACTGATTGCACATACTCTGCTGTGAGCTCTGTCTTTGCACAACGGCCAAAATTAAACATTTTCATTAGAAGTGAATGCGCCAACCGAACAACCACAAAACAGAAAAAAAGTGAAAAAAATCTCATTTGAAAATGAATTGAAATGTAAATAAACAGATGTTTAGTTCTGATTATTGATTGTGCCTCACTGTTGTTGTGTATAGGGAACACTAGCACACGCTAGTGGTCCACTCATGTGACCAATGACTGATATATTTGGGAACTTTGGGAACCGTTGTACTTTTTTTTTTCCTTATAGCCAGTTCAGACCAAAGATTTCAGGCACAACCTTTTGGACAAAATGGTCCGAGAAGGTTGGTGGATAGATCCCCCTGCAATGGGCCGGATACACTGGCCTTCACAAAATTTCACACAACCGTTAGCAAGACACCCATTCGCCACCTACTTATCGGGTGATGCCATGGGAGGTAGACTGTGTGTGTGTGTGTGTGTGTGTGTGTGTGTGTGTCATTAATGGGTGCTGAGACCTTAATTCAGAGTGAGGAAATCAAAAAACCAAAAACAACTTTCTATGGAACAGAGGTCATTGTCCATTTTTACACTGTCTGTTCAGTCAGCTTTCTGCAAATGTTCTTCCACACAGACAGATAACCCCTACCAGTCTAACTCCAAAGGAAATGGGACACGAGACGTTTAGTCGGTATATTCACAAAGAACCCATGAAAAAAAATATATATATGATATATATATGATCTGTGTGTTAAAGAGTAAATGCACCCTTCAACAGCTTAACTTTAATGTGAAAGATGTCTGTCATTTTAGTTATTAACATATGATTCAATTTGTACCAAATTCAATAGCTAATTTTAATGATTTCATGGACATCGATTTGAGTTGCCTTGATATAAAAATGCTTAGGACCTCAAGCAGTATAATATCAATTACTGCATATTTTAAGAGCTTAGTGGTAGGTAAAGCCCAATGAATAAATATTTGGGGTGTCCAAGCAAACATTTTCCACTGTGTTTAATCATAAGCGAGAACAGCGGACCTGTGTAGGTGTCCTTCAGTGAATCTCAGTGCTGCATAAACACTTGTGGTGGAAAGTGTTTACACAAATCTCCAGCAGACATGTGCTCAGGCGTCCACGGAATAACTTTAATGTGTTGGTTGCGTGGCCAATTTGACCTTGTTGAGAACTTGCGGTGACTGTGTGTGTTGGTAACGAATCTAACACAAACAGTGTGAAAGCGACAGGGGAGAAGTTTGGGACGAACAAGGTCGCTCCCATCTCGGAGTGTTATTTTTGTCGTTTACAGAGATTAAAGGTCATGTATTAAGGTCATGATTAAAGGTCATGTGTTTCAAGACAGTGATGAAATGTCAAAGTAGGAAACAATTGTAATGATTTGTTCCCCTTCTTGTTATTTCATAAATCAATTAATGTAATTGATGTTCTTTTGTTGTTGACACCATCACTACCCAATATAATATGCCCAATCCAAAAGACTTCATCAAAACATGTTAAAGTACAATACAGACAAAAGACTTTTCTTTTCTTTTCTTGCTCCCCGTACTGCCTATATTTCATAAAAAGAAAACAAGGGGACCCTATAAAAAGACTCAAAAAATAATGTAAAATAATAATTGTAATTTGTATACATTACTTTAAAGTATTACTTCTCCTTCTTCTTGTTTTCCTCTACTGTTGTGTTTTCCCTTGGTACATACAACTTTTTACTGTTGTTCATCATTATGCTTCATATTTTCCATATATCTCCATGGCCTGTTTTTTCATGACGCGTGTCAGGATCCAGCAAATCCTCAGACGGAGCAACACGGTGCACAGGTGCACCAGTACCAGGGTTTCACATTTCTTCAGTCGACAGATGCTCATCTGGTAGCTACTAAAGATAAGAATCCCCAGTGTCACACGTACATCTGCTGCTGTTGTTCAGAAGCTGTTCTCTGATGTTTGGTGCCCCCCCCCTCAAAAAAAAAAAATCATGTGAAGCACCTCTCTGGGGTGTCAGCATTTGATGCGTCTTACGTTGGTCCTGGTGTAAACGCAGGCATCGTGTACTCCTGAAGGTGGAGCTGTTTGGGAATCTCCCAACGGGGGACATGCCATCATCCTCATCCCACTGTGGGGGGTCTACACATGTGGCTACACGTTGATTTACATCGAACCCCCTTCACTCCCCCGGCCTTTCGACAGGACTCTTGATTTACACGTCGTTCTGCCATGAAAAGGAGGAAGTGCTCTAAAACATCGCCGTGCAGCAGGTTTATGAGGTCCCTATCTCTTTCCAATGATCTACTCTCAGTCCCAGTGGAAATGACATTTACATGTGCAGCGGGGAGCAATTAACAATACTTTCTTGTAACTTGTATAAAATCTTTTAGCATCACATAGACAAAGTCACAATCCAGCACAACACAGCTTCCTGTGACCATAAATCCAACTCGGGTCCAGTTTTTACAGCCTTCATTCGGCTCGATCCAACTGATTGGTGCGCAGTCAGCCTGCCGCTGAGCCCCCCGCTCACTTTCACACTCTAACACCAATCTGAGGCCAATACCTCATTTGACATACCATGTTTGACGCTGCAAAAGCTGTTTTATTTCAAAATATTTGCTCAATAATTCAGAGACAGATGTGCTCATATTCCCATAGATTTGATTTCACGTAAGTTGAAATAAAAGCTTGCCCCCACTCGTAAAATGCACTGCTAAGCGGAGTCTGCTGTGGGTACATTATTTTGCACATGGAAGAAGGGATATGTTTCAGATTGTTATCAAGGTTTGTCCAAAGACTACACATGCCTTCACTGCTATACTAGGGTCTTGGCACGCTCGTGTATTTGCACAGTTCTTCATCCGCACCGACAGACTTATGGAGTTAGTCGCACTATTACATTTCGGTGGTTGGGTTGCCAATAAAAATGTTGTATTCATGTCTTCTTGCGTGCTGATTTGGCACGTGCAAAATTGTGCAGTTCAGATCATTTTTTGGTTCATATGCCCAAGGACTTGTCAGGATGTTATACCAAACACACTTGACAGGATGGAATGGGGGATTATTCATCTTGAGCTATTCAACAAAAGTATAGACAAGCCGATGATTCAATAATTGCTGCACGGATTCGCCTATTATAGCTGCTTTCCGCCATGTTTGTCCATTAGAGTTGGAGTCATTAGTCAGTCAGAGACAGCCTTGGGTACTTTATCAGTGACACATCTCTGGGAAGGATGTATAGTTGGCTTGGCTCCAGCGGTGGGTTGAACTACTGTATAAACTGTACAATGACCTTTCTCAATATCCTTTGGCGTCCAGTTCAATCCTGTTCTGTTATGGAGCACATTTTAACAAACACATGGATTTCCAAAGCCTCGACTTTGGGGGCTTGTAAATCTTCGCTGCTATGACACACAAAATACATTTTTTTGCTGTGGTGCTTTTCATGTTTTTCATATTTTGTCTTCATGACAAGGGTGCTCTTGGGAAAAAGAAACAAACAAACAAAACAAAAAAAAAATCTAAATTTGTATGACAACCATGTCATGTCATCCTGTGGTTTGGAATGGTTTGAGTTGTGTTTGTGTCCACATTTTTGTTTTTCATTTGGTACAGAACCACAAGGGTTAAGGGTCAATTACCCAAAATTGGTGGACTGATGGATTGGAGCAGAAAATAGGGGGAAAAAAACAATACATGTCCAATTGAATCAAAAGCAGTCACAGGAACTGAAGGGTGGATGGATTTTGTCTCCCGTTCCACCCATTTTTTTAGTGGTGTAAAAGTGTTATTTGTGTGAGGAATGATTTGAGCAATTATTTATTAAGCAATATAATTCTTTTAATTAACACGTGTGCACCCAGGTAGTTCTTATGTCCCTCAATCTGTTTACAAAGTCACATGATGGCAATTTAAATCCCTTATCCAGATAAAAGGCATTTTACCCAAGGCATCACTCATCAATGGTGGTTAAAAAAAAATCATGTGCAACTGTTACTTGACATTTTTTTACCAGCTCCTGCCAAACACTCTTCCTGCTCACAATTACTGTACATCAGCTTTCTCCCTTCCCTTGCTCCAAATGTGTAACTTTGGCAAATGTATTATTAAAATAATGTTTAAATGCCAGTTTTTGTGATCAAACAGACTTTCTTTGTGCATTTCACTGGCATCCCAGTCAGGTAGTCTATATATAAGGAACTGTCAGGAAACCCAATTACTGGCTGCAGGTCAATGTTCTTTGGTATGTTGAAGTATGTCATGTCCAACTGCCTTTACTTCTACAATTATTTTTTTTTTTTACTGGCTCTGCAGTTTCCTGGACTAAAGGTGGCAATGTTACAACATATCTGCCGACTCCAAATACGCACTTTTTGTATCATATCTATTACCTTGTCTTGGTTACGTTAGATAAAAGTCTACGTATGATCAAGGTATATGACGTGATCAATAGTGTTATGTTGAAACATGACATGCATAGACTTTGTGTGTCCCCCTTCTGTCAGTATCTTGCTTTGTGTCCAAGTTTAGTGATGTCATCCCCATTTAAATGTGACACTACCTAAGGACGCATGTCAACTTTAAATATCAGCTCCACCTGTTTTGACATATATGTGTTTGGCCATGAGACTTATTTAGTCACTTAGCCAACTTGTTATATTGTCAAAAAATAAGAATTTTATCTTGACTACTCAACATATCCTTAGACCTTCCAGTTTCTGCCTCATTCTGATCATTTGACATATGAAATACACATTTCCAGAGAGGTATTTGGCCATAAGTTATTGGCTGATGTTGGAGGATAACAGTCCCTTGGTGGCAACTTGTTGGCATGTTTATTTGGTGTGAAGTAATACGACACTCAACTGTCTCAGAAATTGTTGGTACATGTGTCAGAGTGCTCTATAGATCCAATAAACTCAAACAAGAGCGAATGTCTGCCCACCATTCACCAAAATGTCTGTACATGCCTTATTCACGTCAAGAGAGCCAAACCTATTAGGTATCTATTCTCTTACAGCCTGCAGGAAATCAAATCCTCAAAACAGTTGAAATTGCAGGAATACGAAAATGACAACAGGCACAAAGAGAGGCTAGACTTCCTCTCTGGGAGAGACAGTTACGTCGTCATGATGGAGATTCTTGCAGCCCGTTAATGAGCGACAGTGATGGTGGGAGATTTTAGGCCACTTAAAAAAAAAATCACCACAAATGATGTGTCGCTCACACCAAGCATCCCCTTGGTCTCATTTGTCAAAGAGGGGGAAAAAAAGCCTAAAGTGTGCTCGTGTCCCCAGACTGCACTTAACACCAGTCAAGAAAAACAGAACCAGAACATTCTGATTCAGCTCTTGCATTGCTCACCCCTGACTGCCTCCTCCTACACCACTTCACCCCTGTGGCGGGCAGGTAGGAGACTGATCGGGAAGAGAACAGAGAAGGAGGCATCACTGAAAACTGTGGACTAATGGGGATCTGACAGCAGAGGGAAACTTGCAAATGATGAGGTCTGATGAGTGAGAGGAATGGCTGAGAGAAAACACCACACATGGCTGTACAATAGTGAGTTGGCGTCGTGGAGGATGAGTTTGAGGGTACCTGAGGGACGACAGACCTGTGCAAGCATCAACAACTCCTGATGCTTCCAGCAGCTGCACTGCTCGTCTGACGTCTGCAAAACACATTTACCCCGTCTCTCACTGGTTCTCGTTCCCATCATGGGTAAAACTTATCAAAGCGTTCAGCCAGTAGGTCAGGAATCCATTGAGAAGGGATTCACCCCCCCC